>JABFEB020000044.1:12322260-12345154 GCA_019775895.2 Stomatorhinus ivindoensis
CTGTGGAGTGCGTCAAATCTTAATAGCAATGCCTTAATGTTGCAGCACAGATGGTTGTGATTATGCTTGTTTTAAGTTAATTACTCTAAGTACCTTGAGAGAAATATGTGACTTGCTTTGACCCAGACTGACCTGCATATCATTGGTCAGTGTCCCACTTGAAGCTGCACTTTTAAATATCTCATTTTGAGTGGGTGAACTTTTGCTATCTTTGATATAAATGTCACTCTGGTCTGCCTGTTGTGTGGCCAACAAAAAAACAATACACTTATAATGCATTTGACACTAAATGCATTTAGTTACCAACAATATTTTCCACCATTATATCTATCCATCCATCCATCTATCCATCCATCTATCCATCTATCTATCAATAATCCAGTACAAGGACATGGGGAGCTTGGGGGACACGAGAGGATTCCAGCCATTGCACTTTTGAACGTTCATACTATGCAACTAAAATAAATGTTCTCGCGTGTGATCTTTGATCCATGCAAGTGCCTTTTTTAATTTTACAATTTATCATGCTACAAATTGTATAAGAAAGCAGATGAAGATTAACGCTAAAGGTATAAAGGTTTAAGGTTAGAAATAGGTTGATGAATAGACCTATCGCTGAAGAAAGTCACCTCTAGCGGTGGAGTTATTCGCGGAACAGAACATGTGGCGCTTAGCGTTATACAGACAAAGACAATGATGGTAATTTTTCATACATTATTTTGTCATTCGTCCCGATGAAAACAATAGGAGCTGCTATTTCTAGATGCGTTACGATTTCAAGAGATAAAAAGACAATGGTTAGGGGAAGTCAGCCTTGTTGCTTAGTCCCGTAAGAGATGCCTGGCTTATTGAACTGAGGGTGGACAGTTATAAAGTTTATTTAGAGCCGGGAAATTAACCCACCACATTTCGTAAATGTGCATGTCCCTCCTGACATACACTGTCAATCGACTCGTATACTGCTGGTGCTAAACATAGTGAAAGCAGATCATTGACCCTTACAGCATAGCCGGGGGACAGCATGAATAAACATATTCGACAATAGATACATAATATCTTTGTGAACTATGACTGATTATGCAAATGTGTTGTGATTGGTCTACAAAGCCACAAATCAGCATACTAATGGGTTGAATATAGCACAGTAGCATCGTTTTTGATAATGCATAATATTTGCAGCTGGAATGCATAGTGGATTTTCATTAGGTTTTAATAAATCAAATACGAAGTCTTATGTTTCAATGATTTTTTTTTTTAGATTCAAATATTTTTTGTTTACTTTGTGATGTATAAAAAAGACTGTATGACATTATCTCAGTAAACAAAATGGGCAATACAATGAAAGGGCATTTTCACCCCTATTGACTGTGTCTGTTCCAGGTTTGAATGTCACCATTTGTTATGGCAAACTGGTAATTGGGTTTTTTGGGTTTGCTGCTTATAACGCCACTCGGAATGTGCAAGTATAACTCTGATGCAGTAAATCTTTGCCAACTGGGGCCTGTCAGAATGGCCTCTGAATGTCACCGTGGGAAGGTTAAGTTTACACTGGCTGTGTTTAATCCTGTTTTTGAGCCAAGAGCCACTCCCGTCGCCAGGCTTGTTTTGCAGTGTTCCTCTCAGCGGGTCACAAAGGAAATGATCAAAGGCGGGTATTTAACACCAAGAGTAAAATCATTACTGCGCTAAAATCGACAGCCATTTGCATGTGGAACTGTCCCGTCACAGCGCGCCATGGCTCAATGAAGCTCTTTCACGACTTGTGCGACTCGGCTTCCTTGGTATCATACCTGCGGTCCATAGCGGCAGAGACAGGTGCCCAAGTCTCAACCCAAACGCAACTGATGGATGGTAAGATCCAGAAATGGAGACTCATGGCCGCTGATAAAACTCATGGCCGGTCATAAAACCCTCTTCCACACACAGCCGTGGGCTGTGAATAAGAACTATAAATATTAATGTGACAAGCAATTTGCCGGCTTTTAGGTGAAGGTATCATTAGCAGGCGGTTGCTTGGCTTTTTCTTTTTAAATACCTCCGCATACCATGCTGGCCTAGAATTACATTGGCCTTTTAAATGTCTTGCTTTCAAGTCCTGTGACAGGAATACTTACAATACAGGAGATCAGTATTCTGGAACTTGTATTACCTATATTATTACAAAATAGTTTTCCAGGAAAAGGATTTTACATCTTAAAAAAAAAATATATATATATATATATATATACACACACACACACACACATAAAATTGTCATTAATTCTGGATGAAATGTGATTCCCAAACTTGAGATTCTATGAGTGACGCATGAGAGGCTTTCATGAATCACAAACGCCAGTGATATAAAGTACATTTGCATAAAATAATGAACCCGGAGCAACAAGGCGCTTTGTGAGGGCGAAACAGTGGCGGTAACAATCTGTGAATGCAGTCTGCCGGAGCCAGCCCACACGTCAGCCAGTCGCCTTCTGGTGGCTACGGTACGGGGTGGAAGGGGTGGGTGTCGGTAAACATGCCCACGGTGACTCGCATCACGAATGGGCTGCGGCTACACCGAATCTGACTGGAGATGCCACGGCGCCAACGTCCAACGCCGCGTTGTGATTCGGCGCTGCGTGAAGCCGCCATTGTTAAGGCTGCATGTGTCCTCTGCTAGCTAAATCTCCTCCATGCATCCATGCCTCTTTAGCAGGTGCCATTAGTTGTGTAAGGCATTCCAGTTCCATCCCCTGTTAAAGGAGGGTGCCATCTGTTCTTGCTTTGCCCTCCCTACCGGTCTCTGCCACGTGCCACGGGGCTTTGCCTTCACCCGTAAATGCCAGGTGGCCGTCAGAGGCACCTCTTCAGCTAAGGAAGAACGGCGTGCTGTTTAGCAGATGCTGAAAGCGTCTGCGGCGGGGAAGTTCCTGTCACGCTTTCAGAGCGTCCTGTCATCATTGAAATCTAAGTCCCGGCCACGGCTCTGAAGCAGGAGCCTTGTAGAGTCATCGCCCCCCCCCCCCACCTGCCTTTGCAAAGGAAATATCTTGATCTATGCAGTGACAACCAGCTTGCCAGTACGCTGCAGGTATCAAGGGTATCCAACTGTGATGTACCAGGGGTATAGTCAGTAGGCTGCAGTCGCCCTCTGGCACGATCCAGCTCGCATGCATATCAGCCCTCAGCTTCTTCCCCGGCAGGGGGAGTTCTGTCCGCTCGCCACAGTCTCACGCTGTGTCCATGTGGCACAGGGGCTGCTGCCTCTGTGTGCCCTGCTGCAACGTCAAAGTGCACCAGAATAGAAATAGAGATTTTCCTTTCTCCCTAAGGCAATCAAAATGCTTTTAAAAGCCTAACCTGTTCATATCCCCCACAGCAGTCTTTATAGATGCAAGTGAAAAGGAATTAGTCCAAAATGTCAGTAATGAATGAAGACAAAAAGGGAACATTTAGGGACCTGCTATTTGGAATAAAAGGAAGACCGTGCCCCTTTTCATATGTCATACAACTTCGATCATAGGTAATTCTGTGGAGTAAAATGTGTTTTGTGAGTAGATTGATTATGCATGTGATTTACATGATTGTTTGCTTGGAGTACTGACAGTGCATCAGCATTCTATATAACGGCTATAAAGAGCATTCCGGAATGCCCAACTGCAGGAAGCATTAGGTGAAAGTAAAGTGAGAATTATAACATTTTCTGCAGTACATATATATGCCTGTGCGGCAGACTACTGGGATTTTCTACTCCAATTAGAGACAGAGAAATTATTGATGTGTCAGACATTATTTGATGTCAGGCAATGAAATCATGTCTATTCTTCCTTCTTTACCAAAGTCTTCCACCCATGTGCGCTCTGCATTCAGCCACATCCTTCCCCTACATACCTCGTAGTCATGCCACCCTGTCGTGTCCTTGTATATATTTACATTATTCTGGCAGGCGACTTCTTTCATCTATGGCCTGACCTAAAGCTAAATATTCTCTGGCCTCGAGCTGCAGCTGTCGAATTGAGAAATAAACAAAAGAACCAGGCAAATGATAAAAATAGAAAAAATGGTTGCTAATTAAATATGGAGCAGTCTTTTCTTCGATTTTCTGACATTTGATTTAGCTAGCTTTAGCCACAGTTCCTTTGCATTCTGCTATACAATGTATCTAATGTGCAGTTCTGCAGTTTAAGTACACAAACGTATGCAAAACAAAAAGATAGCTGAAAATGTTATGCTACCATATACAAAACAAATGAATTAAACATCTCAACTAAAGCCACAAAAAAATGCAATACTAAACAACTAAAAGACAATGACGAACATTTTGTAATATCTCATTTAGGTAGCAGGAAAAACAATACAAAGTTGAAATGCTAGCAACATTCTGTTTACACTGACCCACGGTGTATACCTCTCTGAATCCTTTTATGGATCTTTGTAGTGCAAAAAAATGGAAAATACATTTTCATATTTCAGCACCAGCTTCATTAACACATCAATAACTTAAATGTTAATTGAAAGAAATCTATTCCAACGATTTAGGTTCATGTTTTATGGTGCACTATTAAATTGAATTGTATTATGTCAAAGATGATTTATAACACTGACTAATCACTGCTCTGCAGAGGGTCATTTTGAAAAATGCAAACTTCCAAGACATTCATTCTTTTATTTGTTCATGTAAAAAGTGTCAAGAATCACTGCCTGTTCCGTATTATTTTATTCTGTAAAGTTTGCTGCACAATTCACTGCTGCCTGACACTGATTCTGTCCTGAGGGGTCTGTTCACACCCAGTCAGCATTTTCATCTCAAATTTGCCAATCAAATACAGTGTACGGTCCCAGTTGATGTTATGAACTGGAGATGTGTGGCAGTGTTCAGTCCACCTGTCGTTCTTTCCCAGTAGGAATAGAGTTCCTCTGCTGAAAATGCACCAAATAACTTCAGTGATCTTGGATACCCATTGCAGGGGCATCTACTCCAGAAAAGCGGTCAACAAAAAAGGCTAAAAAGTACCTGGCTGAAGGCTTGAACTCCGAATTTCACAGTGTTGATCAGTATGTGCCAAGCATTTCTCCATAAACTGAACGATGATGTTATGCTTGGGCCATTCAGAGCAGGACTCTTACTTCATTAGAAGCAACAAAACACAATGGCACTGTTGGCACTGTACCGCATTAGCAATATAAGACCTGTTTTCTCCAGTGGCTCTCTGGGTTTCTGCCTACCCCCTCATGTGAGGAAATCACGGGACGCATTAACTCTTGCAAATGGCTCATGATTCCCCCCCCCCCCCAACACACCGGCTGAGTAAGACACACGGAGTACATATGCAGGACCAGGACAGAAAGCATGGCGTGAACGAGAGAGACGTGGCTCCAGGGCCCTACCTCAGGCGCATGAAGAGGACGAAGGCCACGAGAAGGGCTCCGAGGGAGATGCAGTGGCCCAGGTAGTTGATGATCACCGCTATGTGGTAGTGCAGCTTGCTCTTCCTCTGGAGGATGAACACAAGAGGAAGCAGACGGTTAAGGGAAGGTGGAATTACTCTCACAGACAGAGGTACATTAACATGGTCAGAGGCCCCAGGGTGTTCTGAGCTGTCAGAGGTCCTCCGACCTCCTAAACTCCAGCTCTGAGGTTGCAACGGTGAAAGCTGTTGATCAGCAGGGGTTACATTTTAGTAAACGAGGCCCCTGGGCCGCAGCCTGGGTGAACCCGTACATGAAGCACCCCTGTTACATAACAGAAAACCTACCAGAGCAAGTTATGAAACCTGTCAAATGCCAAGCCGATAACATTTCAGTCACATTGTACTAAACAGGATTATTATGGTGTATGATTTTAGTTCATTTTAAATTTTGAACTGGAAGTACAAATAAATTATTCATGTGTCACCTCCTGTGTGACCATTGTTTCAATTATGTTTCAATTTACCTAAACAAAAAATGAAATGTCTGAAAAGGACATACGATTGCACAAAACTAATACTGATTGATCAGCATCTTATGAAAATCTAACAGTTTTTCGGGGGAAAAAAAAATTCACATCATAAAATTAACATTAAAATGCTGCACAGAATAACACAAATATCCTTATAGAGCCATTCAACTAAATTGTCGTCTCCTTTCCAGGGTTCTGAAGATGGATGTTGAATTCCAAAAAAGACCCCATTATAATAAATAATAAGTGTTAAAAGTAGGTTGCACTATTGCCTCATACCTCTATATTTGGAGATTCCTATCATGTAATCCCACCCCTGTTTATTGTGCAGAGTTAACATGCCCCCACCCTCCTCATGTGGATCACCTCCCACAGGTCCAACAACCTGCAGATTAGTTTGCATCTCTAAATTGCCCCTAGAGCGGAGGTCTCAGACCACTGCCCCATGAGACATTTCTATACGGCCTGCAACGTGTTATTAATTCATCATTAAATCTGGTCCGCAGATCGATCTTTTGTTTTCCACCAAGGAAAAAAGAAATGGGGCAACATTATTATACTAATCAGGGCTGGCAACCCTGCACACTTCAGTGCTAGGACAGTACGCCAAGCGGAACCCGCACTCGGCGAGCTTTGGATCGTCAACACTGCGTCATATTTTATTTTCTCGTTTAGTTTCTCTCACTGGCTCCAAAAAATAGCTAAAATGGCCCCCACTTGAGCTTAAGACCTCCGAGAAAGTGCTCTGACGGTTAAAGACCTGGGCCGCCCCAAAGTGTGTGTGTATTGGCCCTGTGAGCAACTGGCATCCCGTCTAGGTACGTACTCTGGCCCTCTGGGATACACTCCAGGCCTGACAGGAATCAAGACAAGGAGCTGTAAGATGGATGGAAAATTGTTAAAAAGACAAAGCAATAAAGAATATTATTACATTAATAGTATGTATAGTATAAACATTATTATACTCATTCTTATGGGTTTAGGCAAATACATATGCTTAACATAAAGCCCAATTCTAGCCACAAATTCCAACCTTGTAAATGTGTTGTGTAAGTACGGATGCAGGAAAGTGCAGGGATATGATGGGTGATTGCCCTTGCGGCCCTTGCCCTGGCCCTGCGTGCGCAGGGTGTGCATATTCCCCGCCTCTTCTGACCTTGCCCGAAATCACTCCCGCTTCATACCCCTATTTCCGGAATAGCCTCCTGGTTACGGGAAGTCGACGGCTTACAGGGAGCCGTCGTCCCGCTTTATAACTTCGATTTTGCATGCCAGGCGCTGCTTGGCAATAAATACGCCACCTCCGGAAGCCCCCTTCAGCAGAGCCCTCCTCTTTGAGAACTTCCACTGTCTTTGCGTTTCACAGATGGGCGCGCACTCAAGCTTTCTCACCAACCAGAAGTGGTTCTACGTCTGGGGATGACAATCCAACAGATTGACAGATTGCCCACACGCACATTTATCTCGACCGTCTTACACTCTGCCCTTTGCGTGTTACAGGCAAGGAGGGGCAAGGGCAATGCAAGGAAGCAGCAATTATCACAGAAACTTCATGCTACTGTGGGCTGGTTTGCTCAGTAGAACACATTATATCTGTGCCTTACTAATGAGCATGCTGGTTTATTTACATTAGCCGTGCATTTATTTTAGCAAAACACTAAATATATATTAGCTAACTGGAATTACACTAAGTATATCTGAGAGCAGTAATGCAAAAAGGCAACATAAGTAAATTTACACTTCATAATTTCATGTATTTGATATCTGTCCTTCTGTGTGTGTGTGTATATATATGTATGTATACTGTATATATGTATGTGTATATGTATATTGACTGACTTGCCTTCCCCTAACGCTGTTTTCAGGGTGTGCGTCTGGGCATATAAACTGTTAAAACAATGCTTGTGCTCTTATTGGTCCCTCGAATCATTTTCTGCAGCCCTGAGAAAGGACTCCACATGGCGCAAACCTTTACAAGGCTACAGCATCTGAGGAGCGTAGCTGAGAGTGAGGGGGGGGGTTCGGATTGGAGCAGAATGCCGGGTGTGGGACCTGAACAAGGCCGCTTTGCCCAATAAGCCGCGTGTGGGTTTCCAGAACAGTGAGACTCCTAATAAATAAAGAGGTCCCAGGAATAATGAAGAATGCTGTCATCTGGATGCTTAGGACTGAATTTACAGCCCCACACTAGTTGGTCATAAATCTGCCTATAAAAAAAACGCATTAATTGTGTCCAGCAGAGAATAAATCTCCAGGTTCAATTTGTGCAGTTGTGCAAAAGTAAGTTGCACTTCTCAAAGCAATAAAAGGTACTCTGTCCTGCAAGCGATCAAGTTACTTGCATATGGATGTTATTAAACATTAATAGCTATATCCGATATTTACCAGCCCGCACTGGCTTGTGCCATTTGCGGATCACGATGTACTGCTAAAGGCACAAAAATGCACAGCAAAATTATGTGAAAGCTACTAAATCACCTTAGCTGAAACGCTCAAAAAACATTAATAGAAACAGAAAACTTGTCTATTTCCAAATTATTCACCATACAAGGGAACAACAACCAGCAATTTAGCCAAAATATCCTGGAGATCCTCTTGGTAACTTCGAAAACACTGTCATGTTTACTACATTATACTAAATGGGTTTTTGACTGGCTGAACGATTTTCAATTATAATACAAGAATCATTAATATTTCAGAATTGCGTGTTACATTCACCGTCATTTGGATCTTAATGTCCTGCTGAATAATTTTTAACATACTGACTTGTTCATCTAAAGATGCTTTTTTGCATATGAGCCTTGCCATATTTATGTGCCGTAAACATTTCTGTATCTTTTCTTGTACACTATTCTTGCTGATTATATTTTGGAATTTTGTAGGGAAATGCAAGTAACTGAGACTTCCTTTAGCAGACAAATGGCGATGGGCTAATTCCTATATTAATTATGCTATTTGGTCATGCTTCTACTATTAATTTTACTTTCCAGTAGCTGTTACTGCACCAGATCCTACACGTTTTCAAGGCCTTCATGCGATATATTTGGCGTGGAATCACTCTGGAGCATTAACTGTGCCCCCGAAGCCTGACACCCAGAGATGATTCCCAGGCGACACAAAGAGTCTCAGTTCAGTATATGTCCCCAATTAGAATCTAAGGTCCAACTATTGTAACCGTTACCTCCTGCCACACCTAAAAAAAGTGAAACTCAATTATAATGCAGTGACACAAAGCTGGTCTCCAGGGGGGTTGGGGGGGGGGTTTCCATTCCTCACTCTTGGTGTCTCGGTGATTTTTCTTTGTCTTTTACGGCATTTATAATGTGCCTGAGGTTATTGTGATATCCATGAATTAAGCAAATCTGGACTCTGCAGGAGAAAACAGAGCAAGCCAATCTTTGACTGTGATGCAAGCTTTATCTCGTTGATTTTAGCATAATACCGGCATGGTAGGGAAATTGGAGCATATTAACTAAAATAGGCTCATATTATTAGTGCATCTGATAAAAATCTGAAGGCAGCAGACTTTCCAATTTTTGGGATATTGGTATTCAAAAAAATTACAATATATTGAAATATTGTTTCCCTATTATGGCACCATGAAACTCCACTATATTTGCTATTTTACTTATTTACTGCTCTATAGTGAAATCCAGCGGTCATCCAAACGACTAGTTACAGTCACAACATTATAGTAAAGGAAGGATAAGAGACACTGATGCAGTCAGTTTAAGGAGAAATTGTCCTTCAGAAACAAAAGTACATTTTTCCTACTACTGGTTCACTTGCACAAACCAGCAATACGAATTGTGGGGACTGAAATTTAAATCATATTTCAAATGTTGACTAATTGCAAAACACATTAATTTACTCTGCCTAGAGTTGAAGTAGAAGTATTTTCAGAGAGTGACAACAAGGGTAAAAATTATTATAATTTCCTATACAGTAGCTCCCCTGTATGCGCGGGTAATATGTCTGGAGACGTACCGCAGGCAGCCGAAACCGTGGAAAATAGTCAACCGACCGCAGATGACATGTCTGGTGATTCTCATGTGCTTACATATGGTAATTGGTAAATTACACACAATAACACATTACTGGCATTAAATACAATAATTATAAAGTGCATTATACATATTATACAATACGGTACTGTACTCATGTGAAAGGGATTCTGGTGTTTCAGGCTACTTCTATATAATGTAATTCTAGATAATGTAAGAGATGATGGAGCAATGAAACAAGTGGTGATCAACGCGTGCTTTTTACAGCACTCAAATGATGGAGGAAAAATGGAAAAACATTGTTATACGTTTTACAATTTTTTTTTGGACCTGGGTAAACCACGGATAACTGGTACTGGGGGATTATGGTACGGCAGATGAGAAATGTTCTTATTTTCATTAAATAGAGAAACTTAAAATGCTACATGATACCCATGCACATAAGTACACTATTCGCGACAAAAACGGCACTAGTAAATAATCTTTTCATGGCTGTTAGTGCAGAACTGCAGCAGATATGCCTGTTGGTCTCTGTCCTCCTGGTGATCACAGCTGCTTCTGGGTTTGGGTCGCTTCTCCATGTCTGGTAGCACCTGCACACGTCATAGTGTATCGAGACATATGTGTATTGAATCAATGACTGATGGGGGGGGGGGGGGGGGGATACTCTGGGACCCAAACAGCTTTCAGCTAGGGCCTGTGGCCCTGTGGCCCCGCCTCTGTATACACTCCTGCTAGGCTTGGGGTATGGAGTATGTTCTCAGTCACACCTCTTTGCGAGGTTTTGTGGTTCACAGAGCCTGTGTGACGTTACCGGCCTGTTCTGGTACACGGCTCTTGCCTCCTGCTTCATCAGCTTGCTGTTTTTCTCCGTGTTTCAGCAGCTGATTTTGGATTTGGATTTATAAAATTAACCTCACCATCTGCATCTTCCAATCATTTTGTATGTAAAGACCTGCCGAAATTTTTCATTTCTATACATGGAAATGGTGGATTTCTGAGTTTTTTTTTTTATATCCAGCCACTGATGTAAAAATCTCTTAAAATTCCTATAATTACTTTTAAAAGCTCATTTTTATGTTTGGAGTGCAGCAGATATTAGAATTGTAATTCATAAAATGTAAAAAGTATCAACATATGGAGCCTCTAGAGACAACTGCTGAATTGCTTTTAAAGAGTCACATTAGCCGACGTGTTCTGGGATAAGATTATAAATATCGGCTTTTCCTTTGCACAGTGTCGTTCACACGTCCTACATGAAGACACGCTTAAAAAAATGAGTCTTGTAGGCTTTTAGCATCCTCCACTCAAAAACCTGATCTTCTCTATACGTTAAAGGCGACATTCATTCTCAGCTGCAATAATCATCTGGCAACATGCAATGGCGGTGGCATGCGAGGGGCGAGTCCTGCTATCACATTTTCATAACGGCCGCTAAGCAGTCGCTATCCTTTTGAGCGAGTTGTTGATCTATTTCCAAATGCAGAACTTGAACAAGTAGCTATTCATCATTAACCAGCATGTACTTTATTCCGTGCCTGGAGCTGAGCCTTTATTCCGTGCCTGGAGCGGAGTCTTGTTCCTGGAATCCTTCAGACTAGTTACAACCAACAATACTCCAGTTCAAATTTAAAACCACAAAGGGCCAGACGATTTTTTGTAACTGTGCTCTAGACTTCTTTCGTGTTTTATCCAAGAATCGAAGGCATGCTGTGGTACGAGACCCTGGCCTGTTTGCTGTGTTGTTACTTATTTGCATGTCGCTTCTACTGTCAGAAGCAGATGGCAGCAGGAACAGGCTGACTGCAGCCGGGCCGAGAAACCACAAGGGGCTCCGGGCAGCCTCCAGCAGTCACATGGCCATTAGGGGTCCCAGCCAGACAGCGCCACTCTAGCGTAAATCCCTGAGACTGTTTCAGAGCGACACACAGATATCCATTGAATTCCACAGATCTCCATTTTAATCTTTGCTCTGGTTTGTGTGGTTTCGTTCGATTTCTCGATTCCGAACTTGTTCCTCGAGAGATGATCTGCCAAATGGAATGTCATAATGACGGATGTGATTACAAGTGATTAGTTTAAAATTGAAGCCTAATGTGGTGAAATATGCTGTAAGATCAATAAACTATTAATAGACATATAATGATATTTACTTCAGGAGGCTGGAAGCTCCTGTGAGTCACGTTTTTAAGGTTACACCCTTGTGCCTTTTTGCCTCGTCATCCCACAGACGTTCCACCTCATCAGCTGTCTACCCTATACAGATACATGACATCATGATCATCACCCCGGAGAGGACTAAACCATTGCATTTACATTAATTATATTTGATGGAATATTCATTTCAAAACCTCTTTTTTTCATCCATCCATCCACTTTTGCCCATACACACCCACCGCACATACATACCTAAAATTTTACAATGGGTGTGTGTGTGTATGGGGAGGGGGATTCCCACAATGAATTTTGGCAAAATAATGGATAAGCTAGATAGACAGTCCAGCCCTGCGTCCATCCTTCCATCTTCAATCCACTTCTGTAGCTGAAGGTGACGGTGGCTACATTTTTACATATTGATGTATTTATGAATGTATCGATTGTTGTGATGACTCACCGCGATCTCATCCTCCTCCACACGACTCCCGCCCAGGGCTCCAGCACATATTGCATTGCGTAGGCCGGATGAGTTAGCACTCTTTATTTACTGAGCAGATGTCCCCCTACCCAGCAAACATTATTTATTAAGAATTTACAGTATAGATGTTCTCTAACTATTCACAGCTGGGTTTTCTCTGGGCCGACTGAGCTAGAGGTCCGTCCATAGGAATTCCAAGAACAGAACTAAATAAAGGATTTGGACCAGAGCTCGGTTGCCCATAATAAAATCACACTGGGATGCATGGTACTTTCTGATAAAATGACGGCACAAGGCAAATTTTCCACTGAGTGACTCAGTGTAGCTTTCACAAGGCTTTTGAGTTTAGGCCAAGGAGTCTCTAATGAGTCTTTCTGTAAGCTCTGCAAAAACGCTCCACAACGTCCGCTTCGGGATGCCTTAAGGCGACACTGAAGATGAGGACTGATGAAAACTAGGATGATCTGGATGCATTAACCAAGTGCTCTGGTGACAATGAAATGCGTTATTTCATCGGGAATTTTACCATTATATTATTATGACGTAGCAACTAACTGGAAACACCCTGTTCCTTACCTTTCCTGCTAAGAGATAAGAAACAATATATGTCTGAACCTTAATACCCTTCAATAAAACATGTAGTTAATTATGTCTATAGAGCAGCCTGGCTATCTGACATTGTGGTGGCGTCTTGATTCGGCCAGTCGATTATAACAATGGAGGCCCTGTTTTGTTTTACTGGTAGCAGATTTGTTAATGAATGCACGGGTCTGGGAAATAGGAGGGAAGGAAGTGAAGCTTAAGAGCCAACAGGTTCATATCTGAACCCAACCAACCGCCGAGTAGATAAATTATTTGCCACAGAGAAATGGCGGATGGGTTGAAACGTGATCAGCATATAGTAGATATAAAGGAATTGTGTATCAGTTTACAGATTAAGACGTCTTAAAACACTGATCGAGACAGAAGCCAGCAGTTCTGAAGCATGATTTTCAGCGTTTGGATCATTCCAGCTGCCATCCTTCGCAACAGTGATACTAAAATGCCTGGAAACAAGCATGGTTTGGCTTCCCTGACACAACTACCATACCTCTTCATTCAGGATGGCTTGACACTGGGAGTAATTGCCTTTCATCGCCCATGTCCCATTGGAGAGGCACTCTCTGTATACATTGTCTGTAAAAGGAAAA
This sequence comes from Stomatorhinus ivindoensis, assembly GCA_019775895.2. Taxonomy (NCBI): domain Eukaryota; kingdom Metazoa; phylum Chordata; class Actinopteri; order Osteoglossiformes; family Mormyridae; genus Stomatorhinus; species Stomatorhinus ivindoensis. The sequence continues at coordinate 12,336,007 of JABFEB020000044.1, forward strand.
AAGACAACGGGGTAAATATTGACTGCAACTGGCTGGACACAGATAACGGAAAGGCGTCGTAATTTACCGAAAGGACTGGTGTCTTAGATTATATATCCAATTTTACAACATTAATTGAGTACTCCTGGAATTTAAGGTAAATGGTTGTTCCGGATAAGATTTGAAATTGCAAACTGCATTTAATTCTTAAAGAATCGGAGAACCAGAAACTATGCTGGGATGTCATTCCATTGTCGGGCAAACAGTCACACATCCATTCACACACTGGGTGATTTGGGACTCAGAGGTAGAGCTGGGGGACAGGAATCAAATCCACGGCCCAGGGGGTGTGAGGCTACAGTGCTGCCCATCTGAGCTCTCTCAGCACACCCCCCCCCTTACAGGTGTAGCAGGAATTCAACTGCTACACCTGTAAAACCTTTGGTAGGTGTAATACGGCCCTGCAGCCTTCCCAGAATTCCCTGATTCCTCAGCATTTGATGTAAGGTGGATGAGTTTTAATATGCATGCTCACTGATACAGTTCTCAGGTCCAATAGTGAGGTAAATAGATCTTGGACAGAGAGCTTCCAGGCCAGAACGCACTTCTGATTGGTGACTACATAATCGCGTCTTTCAATAAGCCCCTCCCTGTCTTTGAGTTCCCATCAGGTTTTGTCGCAGAGATGTGATGAGAGAGAGGGGAAAAAAAGCATTTAACCACAAGAAAGAAGAAAACGAAAAATAAAAAAATCACATATATCAAGTGAATCTGGGCTCGGAGGGGGGAATAAGCAGGGACATGTGACGAATAAAAGCTAGAGCAGCTATGAGACGCAGCACATGTGGTGGCACAGCTGCTCTGGAAGGAAGCCTGTATCTGAGTAACCACATTTGTAAAGTATCTGAAGCCGAAGGCAGAGTACAGAAATGGGTATATCAAACATCATCCGTTATTGTGGTATTAATGCTCAATGTTACTACTATTTCATGTGCAGCTAAGACAGGCAATGGGCATCCTGGTGTTACAGGCGAATAATCCCTGCTTTTAATATCACCCGACCACAGGGAGGGGGGGGGGGCTCACAGGGTTTAAGAGCTGAATGCATCAGCAACACCCCGGTCACCAGTACAATCACTGTCATCGTGTTATTAATTCTAGGCAAAGCCCCAGATTTCACTCTGGTTGACTGACTCTTGTTAGGCTGTGAAGATAAATTATTGAGTGAAGACAAATGACCATAGTTACTAAGGTTACTAAGTAACCATAGTTCACAGTCTACACTAGTGGCCAAAATTGTGGAAAAACCTAGAATCTTTGGCATTATTTTAAATAAAAATAAAATAAATTACTGCACGAATATTAGTGGTAATATTTATAAACAAAGAATGTTACCAATATCAGACACTGGACTATTAAATACGTAACTGGAGTAGCTGAAATAAAGTTCTGAAATCTCTTAAAATTGGAAAAGCTTCCACAATTTTCCACTAATGTATATGAGCATCACTGGCAGAGGTGGATAGTTCAGGTCCTAAAAGTAAGACTCCAGACCAACATTTTGTTTCAGCCGACCGGTTGACTATAAAGAGTCAGAGTTGGTTGGAACAGAATCTTGGTCTGGATTTCTACTTTCTGAACCTGAACTATGCACTTCTAGTTACCAGTTGGGGTTCAGTATAGTATAAAAAAATAGTATCTTTATACCAACGACAATATTGCTTCTTCAGACTAATCTCAGGGTACCATTATTCCATTTCAACTTAATTAGCATCATTTAATTTGCCCTTCAATTACACCTCACTGCATATGGGAGTGGTTCAACTCTCCTTAATTGCGTCATATTGTACTATCATTCTTTTCCCAGCAAAGATCACACTTTTGATGTCTCTCTTAACCAGGGGTCAACACCATGTTGAATTCTAAGGGATAGTTTGTTGGAAATACATTTTTTTTTTTCCATATTTAAAAACTGTAGCCTACATTTTTTTTTCCAGAATCAATCACAACAATGTTGCCACGGACACGGATGGGTCTTGCCATGGACATATTTGATCTTAATTATTTAAATGGTATTAACTCCAAATTCGCTCCATGATGTGTCCCAAACAAAAGGGACAATGCAGTATGCCGGGGAAATATTCAAAGAAATGAATAACACCCCCTTCACTCACCGCCAACCCATAATCACAACCATGATTGTGATCAAACCATCTGGCTTGTCATAGCCGACCCAGACGTGCGGCGGGTCTAGGTTACATCACAGGACTGAAAGCCAATCTGTTACCTCGTCAGCGGCAACACTGTTCTAGAACATTCCAACCAGGGGGCACTTAAGGTGCCAGGACGTGTTGGTGGTGTGACGTGGCTCTTAGAAATCAGCTCCGTTACCGAGTGGCGCTGAATGAAGACGGCGAGGGGAGCCGCAGGCGGTGGCTACTGGAGCAGCCTGGCAGGACTTGTGCATGCACGTGGGTGAGGGGGACACGCGCATTGGGGACAGCGCCAATACTGTCACTGCCCTGCTGCCAGTTGCATAAGTCAGTGTTAATATAAGAAAGGGAGTATAAATAATTGCTAAGAAACAAGTGATGTTGTTAATCTAAGCCACACTGATGCTTTGGCGACTTAGTGTAAAAAGAACCGCCAAGAATGAGTAAATGAAGTAAACTTTTTCCATTAGATACTAGTATTACCCTAGATCCGCCGCCCCCCAAGTTAATTTTGGACCGGTCCAACACTGGGTATAACACTTAAAATGACGATTTCAACGTCATAACAAATTCTTTGGTGGCTCATTTGCGCTAAAAGGAAACTTTTATACTTGTCTTAGCGATGCTGCATACATTTATTGCAGTGCTGCTGTTTTCATATAGTAAATATGAGATTACATGCAATATAAAATGAAGACCAAAACTCATTAAAACTGCAATGCTATTGAGCTTAATGACGCATTTCCAGGACCAAAATGAATTAACTGGCCAGCAGCTTCAGTGGAATGACACTTACTGCCGCACTAATTATTTTGCGGCTGATTTGACCAGTTCTGACTGATTGCAAGTATTATCAGGGGAGGGGGGAAGGTTCCTCTGCAGCCACAAAGACCCTTTAGGGTTCAATTTCTTTCTGCGGCCTCATTAGCGTTGCCAGTTGTTGGTAATTAATCAGGATCTTCTTGACTGTTCCGAGTTCCCGTGGGTACATCGGTACTGACGTTTCCCCCGAGTCGTAATGGACGCTCCGGTGTGTTTCCGCATGGCCAATGATCTTTAACTATGCGCGTCCCTCGCGGCTAGACGTCAGGGCGGATGGATCAAGGGGCTGACACCGCATGGCGGACATCTCTGTGGTAGTCTGTCGTTAGTGGTGCCTGAGAGTGCTCCTGGGGAGGCCGGACAGGGGGCTGGCGCACAAATGTCCAGGCAGCTGTCATGCTAGCTAAGCATATTATTTATGATCGGAGCTGAGTGCTATCTCACAGTCTGTCAGCTGTCACGTTAAGGGTTGGAAGTGGGTGTCCGACTGAAGAAATTCGCTAATTTGTTTAAAACGGAAAATAGCCATCTCTTGATGACCATTAATGCCGCTGCTGTAGTGCGGCAGTCAAGTACGTGTAAAGAGTATCTACCTACAACAAACTGCATTGCAATGCTGACAATTTAGAAATGAAATATCTCACTTGTACCACAGCTAAAACTGTTTTACGGTTACAGGGAGCATCCAAGAGGAGATATGAATGTTACTGTATCGCTATACACACAACATGACGTGAGAGCAACAGACTAGCCAGGTAACATTTTTCATTCTAGGAACGTTTACTAAACGTTATGATTAAGGTTAGACAACATTCAAATTGTGCTCTTTTCCTGATGCTCTCAGAATATTATCCCAGGATATAATATAAACTACAGGAAAGAATAATAATGAATTAACGAGCAAATGGCCACGGTAGGACAGCGGGAAACACTCTGGCTTTACACTTCTAAGGTAATGGATTGAAGGCAGGGTAGTACGTTTGCAGTTTACATATACAGCACTCTAATGAAATAATACTGTTATTATAGAACTTTTTTTTTCAACACTAATTGCATTAAAAGGATGTTCAGGTACTAATCGAGCTAACATTGACAGAGCCTTTGTTAAAATGTAAAATGAGTAAATAACATTCCGTTAACGTTACAATAAGAATGTTATCTGCCAACTTTGCACAGAACCTTCACAGGACGTTGGCTAAAGTTCTGGGAATGCTCCCTGTTAGCTGGGTATGCATAGAAATACGTAAATATGTAGATTAGCCTCCTTAGATTACTGGTCGTATTCCCTGGTAGCTGCTAGTTTTTCCTCAGGTTTTTATATCTGCATGATATTTTACGTAATTATTAATTCAATATCATATAATAAGCATATATATAAGAATTGTGAAAAATGACACAGATCTATCTCCAAATAGGGATTTCTGAAGAAATAAGCAAATAGTAGTAGATTTCATCAGTGTCACTAATTTAATTGTGAGGTCCCCTTTCATTTCACAGTAATCTACAGGAAAAAGCCAAGGACTAGAATATTTATAGACAAGTAGATAGCTGGAAAGTTAAAGGAGTTTAATTATTAAGAAATTAAGAAGAGAAGGGATGCAAAATTCAGACCTGCCTGTGCATCCCCAGGCTCACCAGCTCCATATGAACAACGATTTGTGATTTTCAGACTTGAATGTCTCTGTGCTCCGATCTGTAATGCTGCAGTTGGTCTGGCCTTAGGGAGATCTAAAGTGCTTCTTAGTGGTTCCACTTTTTAAAGTGATTTTAGAAGAAACATGGCAGGACTCTGTCGCCCAGTTTTGTCCTCAGTGTTGTGTTTGTGAATTATTAAAAATATCGACCCAGCAGAAAACCCCAAGGTCTGGCTCGTTAGTTTCCCTGACAATCCAGACTAAAAGGCTTCTGTCTGACACGGATTCATTTAAACGAGGGGTTTCTGGTGCCACACGCCTCTGCCGTAGTCTTTGCAGATTCAGGGCGAGGCTGTGTGAACGCGCTACAGATGTGTGGATATTACAAGGAGGAGTGAAGGTCGCACTAAAGAGACCACGTTCTTCGTTCATCTGCTGTGCCGCGGCATCGAAACTACACTGGCAGAGTCGCCTGTCGCACAATGCGAGAGCAACGCTAACTTACTGTTAGCTTTAATGTAATTTTAGTATTTTTTTTTCTAAGGTTGCGCTTCTTGTACTGTAGTATAAGCAATTTTTTGTGTAACGCTGTGAAAATTCACTTCAGTGTGCAGTGCACAACAACAGTAACATCAAATCCAATTCAAAATTAATTACATTTATTAAATCCTCAGCATGTCAAATTATGACTGAACTCTGGCCAAATGCGAAAAGATAATTAATTTGTGCGACAGCGACTAAACAATTGCAGATGTCAGCGGCTTGAATGATGGTGATGAAGAATAATTTGAGTAATCTGCACAGCGTATGTAGGCACAAGTGTATTACACGCAGGGTGTTTATCTGCCCTGGATTTTTCAGTTATTTTTCAGAATTTGATTGGTTTATCAGAGAAAAATAAATCCCACACCAGAAACGGCATAGTGGCTAAATGTGTGGCACCATTACCTCACACCCTTAGGGTTGGCATTTTGAATATTGCTCCATGTGTGCGCACTTTGCATGTTCTCTCCATGTCATGTGGATTTCTCTCTGCCATCCAACTACCTGTGGTTAGGTGAAGTAATACCTCTAATCGCCCCATAGTGTCTGTGCCCTAAGATAGACTGGCGTTCTGTCCATTGTGCGATAGAATTGTGACGGGATCACAAGAATACCAAATGATCAAACTGGTACGAAGGATGATGAGTTAGTAAATACGCAGTATTGTGCAAATGTCTTAAAGCATTTTATTTCACAGTCTAAGTTATTTATCTGGGTAGCAAGTATATATTTGGTCTAACAAAAAGATAACGTGAAATTAGAATATGTGCACAGGTACAACAAAAAGTAACACAGATTTCTTCTGTTTTCCAAAAAATTCAAAAGCTGATATTCAGTGGCTGTAATAACACAGCTTTGTCTCCCACTGGGGGCACCCCAGTCATTCCACATATTCATCAAACCACTAGCTCACTTAATTAATGAAATGAATTAGATTTAAATGAGTTTGTTGAGGCGTGGCATGCTGGTGATCACGTCACACCTCTGGGACCTGGGTTCGAGTCCCTGCCATGGTTCCATTTGACTGGAGCTTGCGTTTTTCTCCCCGTGTCGTGATGGAATCTCCTCTGGGTACTCTGGTCCCCCCCCACCCCAGGTCCAAAAACATGCTGAGGTTCTCTGGTGTTACCAGATTGCCCATATGTGTTCTCTGTGACAGGTTGGTGCTCCATCCTGGGTTGTTCCCTGCTTTGTGCCCATAAGCCCCAGAACCCACCTACCCCACCCCCCCAGCTCTAAATAGGACAAGTGGTTTCAGAAGATGAATGAATTTGTTCAGACATTGATTAGCAAAACATGGCATCATGGGACACTAGCCAACATGGCTATATTGGGTGGCAACCACATAATGGGATAATGTTAGGAAAGGTGTTGAAAAGGCTAAACTAACGTGCCTTGGCAGACCTAAAACCATCATGAAGAGAATTTAAATGTAATATTGTTTAACAACCTAAGACTTTTGCATAGTCCTGGATGTTAATAAAGTACGATCTCTTCAGGAACGTCAATGGACTGAGATGTAACTCAAACTTGTTCATTTTCATGTGGAATTTTCAAGGGTGATGAGGAAGCTTGTGCACCTGCCCGTCGCATCCCCCTTGGATGATTTCTGTGCACGTAAACATTTGCTTATAATCTGCTACCCAGTGTGTCGGCGCAGAGCTAAAAGAAACCAGAGATGTAAACTGAATCACTCATGTGCAGGCGAACCACCACGCATTTGCGAATCTGTTCCAGAAACATTGTAATATATATTAATGCTCTCCAGACACAGCTAATATACACAGAATTATAAGCAAAGAACACAAATAGAATCTGACTAAATCAATGTGTGGGGGCTTTCTCAATTATCTGCAGACCCTAGAGGGGAAAAAGCAGGATACGCTTCTTTGCTTGATCTGAAATCACTCTTTTGCCCGATTCTGCTAAATCATTACCATTTTCCTTCTCTATCACCCTGCAGAGATTAAAGACGTGCAGATTTATCTAGTGACCACAAATACGTACGCATGCATGTTCATGCAGCTGCAGAAACACACGCCCACACACCAACCCCACTCTCCTCGCCACCTAATGGAGGGGCTTGGGGGGTAAAAATGTCACATTTTGAATAACCGTCACCTCTGAAGTCTGTGATGAGCCTTGATCCTCTGGATTTCTTTGCATTTTTTTTCGACCCTTTTCTCACCGCGCAGCAGGGTCCCACGTAAGCTGATATGCAAATCATGCCCACACACTCACCACTCCCCCGGTGCAGGAACGTGCTGGCTACCGGCACCCTTTCTGGAGTGAGATGTTCACCCTCCCCGCCTCAACGTCTTCCTGAGAGCAAATGTATGCTTTTGAGATAAAGAAATCGACTTGTCTCCATGCCCCTGTGGTTTAGAGGGACAGTGGCCATGTGCATGCGGTGTCCTACTCTAATCAGAGATTTTAATGCAAAGACTGAGCATTTCACTGCCCACTGATGGAAAATAAAACAGTCTAAATCACAAAATCCAACTGCACTCAAAAATATTTGGAGTCAATAACATTCACATAACCTTTTTACTTTTCTTTACTTGTCCACTGAACTTGCTAGACCCTCCCAAACATTCACACCCTCCTCACCACCACAGAAAAATGAAAAGACAAAAAAATGAGTATCTCTTTGAACTCACAGATTACCTGCAGAAGCTGAGTCAGTGTCGAAATGTCAGTTTTTACTCACCAGCCTGGAATAGAACTATTACTGTTGTTTTGCCCTTGGTGCAGTGGTCATGTTGCACTGGAAGCTGAACAAACCAAACCGAGTGGATGGAGCTGGGAGTCAGTGAAATATTTTCTGGTAGTTCAGCTGGAACTGGTTTGGTTCTGTATAGAAAAAAAAGAAGAAATCAGCTAGATGATTTCGCAATACTTTTGTTTTCCAGAGCTTTTCTAAAGTAACTCAAGTGAGCATACTTACATTGCTCAAAGTCTGAAGAATTCTGAAATGTGATGCTTGGTTGGGATTTGAGATATGTTCGAGGGAGTCATGTGTGCAGCTGGCCTGCTGCGTGAACCTTGTCAGAGTTGACAAGGACTTGAAACCATTCCAAAAACAGGTCTTTTTTATAATTTAAAAATATGCATATTTAGTGTTTATATGCATTTTTCTAGTGTATGGCATCCAAAATATCCTTATATTTTTCATGCAGTGATGCTGCCGAGCATGCTCCCCCCCACGTGACGCAGTGTCCCAGGAGGGGCTCTGTGGTGGTGCCCTCTGGAGCGATATTTAACCAGAAGCCGCTTCAGCAGAAATGTACAGCTGTATAAATATAGCAGAAATGAAAGGGCACAAGGGTGGCCCGGTGGGTAGAGCTGCTACCTCACACCCCCAGTGGCAGGGCTTGAGTCGTGCCTGTCCTCTCTGTGTTCCCCAAAATCATGTCCAGAATAAGCAGCTGGAAGATGGATGGATGTAAGAGCCAACATTTAATGGTCGAAATCCAGTGTTCTGGCTGGCTGTGAAGTTCAGAATGAGACCAGCAAGTGGTTGTATTAATGATATTCATTCATCCTTCATTATTAATTAACCCAATTGACTGTAATTTAAAGCTATTCTTATACATGTAACATGTTAATTAAGCAATTCACAACAAACAGCTAATTAGTACAGTGGTAAGTTTCCCTGCCTGTTATTTAGGACACCAGGGTTTGATTCCCCAATAGGGACAATGGTGGACTGTCTCTACCATCGGAACTTCATTCTGGAATAAATGAAAATCAATGAACAATTGTGTCTTATTAAAGCAGGGCGTTTATTTTTCTGTAATGTGAAGCCAGCTTCCATCAGGTTCTTAACAACTCTTATTTTGATCATTGGTTAACCATGTATGCTACATTTAGTAGCTAGCTAGAGTTAATTTCGAGCTAAATATTTAAGCCCTTGCTGAGGGGGGGGGGGGGGGGGGGGGGGGGGGGGGGGGGGGG
>JABFEB020000044.1:12350352-12370241 GCA_019775895.2 Stomatorhinus ivindoensis
CGTCTCTCCCATACAGCTCACTGTAACCACTGGCTACAGGGGGGAGGGGGGGGCAGCTCTGTACTGTCTAGAAACCTAGAGTGCATATACTCCTCTAGTTAAGGATGCAGTTCATCACTAAGGATACCTGGAGTTCACTGGGCTGTTCTGCTCAGTGGCAGCAGTAATGGAATGGGGCTCGGGGGGGGGACTGATAGCAGGTGCCGACGGCCACAAGCTGCTATTTTCACATGTAGCTTGCCCTGTAACTATCACGCAATATAATGGGGGGGCTACCATACTGGAGACAGACATATAAAGTACCATTCCAAGGTATAGTGGCCGGGTCAGTCCTCCTGGCTCACATGGGACCAGCGGAGGACAGGTGGACGGGGGGCACAAGCCCGGCTTGTCCTCTCACAGCGGGTAAAAAGACAAAGCTTCCAAAATGGCATGGAAGTGCGGGTGTTTAAGCACGGTCACTTACTGGTGGTGTTGTATCGGACTCCGTAGAAGTATTCCGGGCAAGGCCTGGAGACCATCTCCCCTGCACTGGTCCTGGGCCAGCAGGTGCCGATCCCGTCTATTGAAGTGTTGCAAAACAAACCTGCATGACAGACCATAATATAAAAAACAGGTATGTAGAAATATTTGTAGGAATAGAAGTGCAAAACAGGAAGTATGATTTAATGACTTGCCATTCTAGTAGTATGCTTTTCTAGTATGTATTAAGTGAGGGACAACGAAGGACAACTTTGTATTAGAAAAAAAAATTCCCACATTTTTTTTTTTACATTTTTAGCAAGTATTTTTTATATGTACCAGTTGATAATCTGACCACAGTATTTCATTAAAATCTGTAGTGACTGCATGCACTTTTTGTGCGAAAAAAGAAAATGAGATGTTTTGAATACAACCTTTTACACAGAATGAAATTACAAATGTGGACTGAGCTTGAAGGAATTCAACTACTGAAATAAGAAAAAAATTTCCAGTAACAAAATGGTAGTAATTGCAATTACCTTAAACTCATTTCAGTGTGTTGCAATGCTGCAAGTTCCATGGCTTATCGTTTGGAAAGGGTTTTTTGAAATGTATTTGAGAAGTACTTGATATGAATAGTAAATAATGGTTTGTGGTTGTGAAGCCTCTCTGGTCTGCTAGAGGGAATGAGGGAACACTCAGATTATAGAGAAGGTGGGTCCAAGCAACTAGAGGAGGCAGGACCAACCAATCAGATGTCTTGGTCCCACCTCCTCTCCAATCTGATTTGGTTTTCTCTCTGAACCAATCATTTTTCGTTCTGCTCTCAGAACATTTTTCTGTAAGTAAAATTCCCACGAACAGGGACCCTTGAGTCTCAAGAATACCAAAACACAGAGCATCTGAAGGAAACAGGAACCGGGAGTAATAAAGAAGTGCAAGTCGCCCAAAGTGACACCCACAGGTGACCTGGCAACTACGCGCAAACACAGAGGGTCCCCCTACCAGCGTTTCTGAGTAATGCCTGCCTCTCTCTCCTTTAGGCCTGCTGGCTCCCACCGACCCAACCCAAAGCCTTCTGGTAAGCGGACCCCTTCGCTGTGTCGTTATAGCAGAATGATTAGGAGGGTGTTGAACCTGTGTGCTGGCTAACAGATTTCATCCCCATCTTGTCAACATCGCTCATAGAATATCTCAAAATTCCTGCTACTTAATATTTTAAATAAGTATGCTTAACGTGCAAACTAATATCCCTTAAAAACCGTCTTCATACATGACTCAAACAGTATGTATATTGCAAATGTATTCATTGCAAAATGCACATTATTTTATGCATTTTACAGAGCAGTTTAGACTAAATTATTCTGGAGGTGGCTTGCAGAGTATTGTGGAAACAGACCCTAATCCTAGCCCTAAATCAAGATGATCCAGTAGATAAAACGATCCACATTCTGGTGCTCACCTGTGATGTTGCCAGATGTTGCCGTCTGATTCCATGATGCCGAAGAGCGCACTAAAACAACAAGAGGCAAAATTAATTGCTTAATTTTTTGCTACAAACTGCTTCAAACTACTTTAAGTAGAAGAACATGTTGGATTCACCTAGAATGTATTTATCACATGAGCCTTATTTTCAGGTCCATGCTACCATCTTTTCTGGAATATATTCAGGTATATATTTAAAAGTTCTCATAACATTACACTGAGTTATGCAGGAATAGAAAAGTAACTTTCAAGCGGGTAAAATATCCAGAGGCTGGATTTCAAGAGTGTTTCATGACCTTCAGGCTGCAATACCAATAAGGCATTTGTGGAATTGATTCAAAGTTCCTCCCACAACAACAGAATCAAAGGACATTCTAGAACATTCTAGAACGAAAAGTAAATTTAATTCCGGATGGATCACAGTGATCGTTAATGACACAGTCACAACCATTTTTCTATGAACAAGAGAATCAGTCAAGAAACATTTGCATTTCAATAAATTCCACTTATGACACTCCATCAGTTAATATAATTGCTGGCTGTTTTTTAGATCAGTAATACATTTACAGTGATATTTCCTTGAGCCCTTATTCTGAAAGCATGCATGAAGTCACACATACAAAATTTGTTATATGTTAGTAGATGAAACTCTAAACCTTAGTATAAACTGAGCCACACTTCCTGTGGATGGATTTCTCTTAAGTAACACAGAAACTGATGATTTACTGTATATAATCTCTTGGATATAATTGTCTCCAAGTTTACAAATTCTGTTCTTAATTCTTGATCCTTCACCAACACCCCAGTGTGACATTCCAGGGGTATTGGTGCATATTAAGACTGCAGGCCATGACAGTAATCTTGTTTCCTGGAGAGAAATTCAACATCCCACCCTTTAATTGCTACCTCTGCAGCTTTCCCTGGAGAAGGAGATGATTATATAAACCCAAAGACACCTCCCTGAATACCATTCGGCACCTTTGTCGATTCGCGGGCCTAATTATCTAATATGCGGCGGTCTGCATGCTGCTGACCGAGACATTTCGGCCTTTTAGTTATGGCGTGGGCTTCATGATATTTAAACCAAATCAAAGATTTCAGCCAGTGGGGAGAAAATAAACAAATTGGACTCTGACGAATAGGGGAAATCGAATCATACTGCAGGCAATCATGTGTCGTGGGATATGCGTCAAACTGGAGCCCAGATAGTTGGGGTCAAAGCAGAAGACCATTAATATTATACATATTATTGATAAAATGGGAGCGACGCACTATATAAGGGTATTAGTGGGTATATTAGTGTCTCCAAATCCGGTGCTTGGGCGCTCAAACAGTCCCCATTTTTGGGCTGTCAGGCAGGAAGCTTGGAGGACACAGAAATGTGGATCTGCCGGTCCCCAAGATCAGGGCGGGAAATGATGCACTAAATCAATATACCAACCTGGATTCCTGAGGCCCCCTTCTGCCCCCCCAATGCTCCATCTGTTATAGTAGTGTCACCGTGGGTAGTGTGGGTGGTGTTTCAGGCCTGTATTCTCAAGGCTCCCCCCCCCCCACAAGATTGTGTGGGTTTTCCTTCCAACAAAGACCGTTCAGGTGATCCACCGACTCCACGTTGGACTTCACCGTCAGAATAGGGTGTTGATTCACATCGGAAAACTACGTACTGTGTTCGATGATTGACATTTATGAGGGCCAATGAAAATTGAAGGGGGCAGCACCTAGGACCACTCCGCCCGCCCCCTTGGCCCCACTACCGTTAAGAACACTTGCTAACAGCACTATTGAATAGGCTGTTTTTTTTTTTTTTTATAAACAAGAGTATTTTGTGTCTGAAAGTGTTGCTGGGTTTGTTTTCCCATTTGTCCTGGTTGCCAGATTTGCTTTTTAATTAGCCAGTGAAACCCTTAATCTTGCATTTAATTTTTTCTGCTTGACCACCACTGATTTTCATGAGCTTAACTGTTGACACGGCAGCCCGGAAACATACTCTATTAGCCAAAGAATCAGCACTGCTTAGTGAAGTATTTTGTCCCATTTACTCATGAATAAAGCTAAATTAAATGTTGTCTGGCCTTATCTGGCAGCTTCAAAGTGACAATTTCAAGCACTGAAGTTAATCACATCATTTATAGAGCAGCAGATGTTTGATAATTCAATGCAAGATCCGGCTTTCATGAAAGGGCTTTGATTTGACATAAACTGATGTATTGAATGGCATGAATATTGGCTCCTCCTAAATACATGGGTTCCAGCTTTAGCAGTAATCCTGGGGTTCACCCCAAGCTATGCAAGACAACAGATCAGTGGTCAAGGTGATGAATTGGAAAAAAACAATCCAGTAAAATCCAGTTATAACGGACTTCAATGGACCTGGCAACACAGTTCGTTATATCCAGAGTTGCTGTTTGCCTAGAACACAACTACAGGGGCACCATTTACTCACGCCACACCCCAGCAGACACACTTGTGGTATAGAGTATTATATTGTACATGTAGTAATCCAACTTTACATTACTGTTGGAAGTATATATGGCCTATAAGTGGTTATACATGTGCCAAGATATCACCGGCTCGCCACGCGCCTTGTAGGCGGAGCTGCATGTCTGTTATAGCCAAACAAAGCTACAGCTAAAAGCGGCCATGGGGACCAAATTGTTTGTCTGTTATAAGCGAAATTCTGTTATATGCCAGTCCGCTATATGCGATGCTTTTTCTGCATGTTCTTAAATGCGCACAGTCGGGACCAGCGGACCTCGTCCGTTATAGACAATACTCCGTTATAAGCGAATCCACTATAACGGGATTTTACTGTACAAGAGAAACCACACAATCGGATGACAGATGGCCTTTAAGTGGGTAGAAACAACTCTGTGGAAATGAGAAGGTGATGAATCTGGGCACAGAATTTAAAGGAGATTTTCAGTACATTTCTAGTGAGAAATTGTCTCATTCATTTCTGCCAAGGTTTCATGGTGACAGTTAAACTAACAGTTATACATCGATTGAAAGCTCTCACAGGATATGCAAAGAAAAGTGTGATCAAGGTTCAAAAGAGTATTACAGAAAAGCTGTGAACATAAGAACTTGATTTATTTGGCTGCATGATGGTCCAACGCAAATACCTCCAATGTACCGATGTGATTATTACTGAGCATGAAACAGCCTGTTTTCTCATGATATTTTATACTCTATCTCCATTTTGTAAACCCTTCTGTTCTGTGAAACACCTAGGTGAAGTACAATGGGCACTTTGCTTCAAAGGAAACTGTCACTGACGCGTCCACAAACTGATGTCACAGTCACTTGGTATGACAGTCTCCTGAAAACGGAAACGTCTTCACATGAACCTTTAATTCTTGTCTTGAGGTTTCCTGAGTTGAGCTCAGCAATCACAGTGGAAGCGGAATTCAAGCCATTTGGGTCACTCAAGGTCACTCGCTCTCTTTTATTAAAGCACTCGAGAATAGCTTTGGCTTTGTGTGTTACTGAAAATTAAATTTTAATAGCCCTCCTTTACTTTTAGGAGAATAAATCTATTTTTATTACGAACTTTCTTAGATTTTCTTCAATTCTTCCCAGCTCTTGCATAATGCTCTCATTGCTATGCTTGACTATAGGAGCTTATTGATAGTTATGTGGCGAATCTCCAAAATTCCCCTGGCTTTCAAAATGAATGAAAACATTGATCATTAGGAGGTTGTAAGCTGCACCATGTACTGTGATCTGTGACCATGTCTGATAATCCGAAAAGCTTAGTACACAAAAAGCTGAGTGGTTACAGTGACGCGGCATTTCCAGTTACTGCCAACACCTGCTAGTAGATAGTGTCAGTGGCAAAAGTTTACATGGTACTTTCTGTAGTATTAGAAATGAAAGTTTTATGTGACTGTTACCATGCTTTTGGGTACATGTAAGGTAAAGGCCTTTGGAAGGTATCCACATGGTGATACATCTACGCAAGATGTGATCATTTTATACTACACTTTGCTAAACACACTATAACACAGGCTAAACCTAGGCTGCATCATTCTTCTGCAAACTTTCAGCCCCAATTGAAGAAATTGTCTTCACTGTGCCAAGTATGGGCGGCCAATCAGGAGAAGCAGATTTTGGTCATTTATCTTCATACTGGCAGTGAGTAACTGACAGAATATTGAGGGACCATGTTACTCCTTCGACTTCTGATAATTTTAGAATTTGGTGTTCAGTGTTTACATAGCACAGCACCCGACGACAAAATGTGTCCTCTGCATTTTACCCGTATGTGACGTCCAGACGTAGCAGGGGGCAGCTAATTCCGGTTACAGTGTGACTGGCCATCTTTCTGTGCTTCATTCGAAGACCTGTTTAGGTGTCGTAAGCCCTTGGTGGGGAGCATGAAGGCTCAGCAGCTTAAAGAGACCAAAGCAAATCTGTCTCTGGTCTGCCAGGCCCGCCAGTTTTCTTCATTCGATTACAAAGTTCAGTTTAAACTCTACTGCAGCCAGATTCCCAAAATGGCCGCCAAGGTTGCTTGCTTCTCTGTCTGGGTGGCAGCCCTCATACAAACCACAGCTTCAGGGCTCAACGTCTTAACTTGAGGGAAAAAAGTCACTAGAGAGGGTAGTGTGGTACAGTTTTACTAACCAAGAAAATTCTAGGGCATGTATCTGTCCAACGGTGTGTGAGTGTGCCCAGCGATGGGTTGGCGCCCCATCCTGGGTTGTTCCCTGCCTTGTGCCCAGCGATGGGTTGGCACCCCATCCTGGGTTGTTCCCTGCCTTGTGCCCAGCGATGGGTTGGCACCCCATTCTGGGTTGTTCCCTGCCTTGCGCCCGTAGGCTCTGGACCCACATCACCCGGAATAGGACGAGCAGTTAGAGAAAATGGACGGATAGATGGATAGATGGATATATGGATATATCTATCCGATAGCGCACCCAGAAATCATAGTGTGGGTGGGCTGGGAGAAAATGATGTGGGCCAGTCCCATAAGAATTTACTTAGCAACAAAATCACACTACAGACTCAGCCACATATTATTCTAATCAGTTTTTAAATGACCCTCGGCATTACTAAAACGAAATGAACAAACAGAAGGAATAATATATTTACCGCTAAACAGTACATTTCCCGTAAATTATCTCATCAGACACAATCGCTTAATTGTATTGTGATTGTTGAATGTATGGGCCTGACTTCCTCTTGGGGGGGGGGAGGGGGTCCAGGACCACCCAGCCCCGACCATGCCACCACACTAGTATCTCTCCATCTTTCATCTTTGACCAACTTATCTGTTCAGGGTGTCACAGGTCACAAGACAGGGATAAAGCCAGGATGGAGCGCATAACCCAAAGATTAAAAATAATTGAAGAGATCCAAACGCCCTCAGGCATTAACCCCAACACGCGGGGAGCCTCATGGAGCGGGCTTCCATGGCCGAGCAGCTGCACGCAAGCCTCACATCACCAAGCGCAGTGCCAAGCGTCAGATGCAGTGCTGTAAAGCCCAGCGCTACTGGACTCTGGAGCAGTGCAAACGTGTTCTGTGGAGTGAGGAATCACGCTTGTCTGTCTGGCAGTCTGATGGACGGGTCTGGGTTTGGTGGCAATCAGGAGAATGTTACTTGGTTAACGGCATTGTGCTGACTGTAAAGTTTGGTGGCATGGGGGTGCTCTTCAGGGGTTGCCCTTGGTCCCTTAGTCCCAGTGAAGGGATCTCTTAATGCTTCAGCAGACCAAGATATTTTGGAAATTTCTATGCTTCCAGCTTTGTGGGAACAGCTCGGGGAAGAAACCCTTTTTTTTGCCAGCATGACTGTGCCCCAGTGCACAAGGTGAGGTCTGTAAATACATGGTTGGGTGAGTTTGTGTGGGACAGTCAAGTTCTTCCACACCAGAGTCCTGACCTCAACCCTATCAAATACCTTTGGGATGAACTACAGAGGAGACTGAAAGCCAGGCTTTCACACGCACTTCCGGATGAATGGGAAAAAATATTCCTACAGACAAATTCCGCAGAGTGGCAGCTGTTATAGCTGCAAAGGGGGGACCAGCTCCATATTGATGCCTCTGGAGTTAGAATGGGATGCCATAAAGTTCCTGTAGATGTGTAATGTCTGAATACTTTATCCATATAGTGTATGGTCTTGATCTGTTTACAACTACATTTATAATCAGCTATAAAGCAATTTAGAGGATTAAATACAGCTAAATAAAGCATAACCAAATCATCAATCATACAATGAAAGTTTCACAGCAGGAGTTGAAAGCTATATGTGTAAAAATGTCAATATTTACTCCGAGCTAAATGTTTGCAGAAGAAACATCCATAACAGCATATCAGTAATGGCATGTATAGATGCCAGTAGGAGGTGTAAGAGCCCCAGTGAATGTCACATATTACTAACGGTACGCTAGCTAGCCTGTTAGCTTTATGCTACGCTATGTCATGTGACTGGATGCCATTTTGTTGATTAGTTAAAAAAAATACTCTTAATTATGTAAATTCATTTACATAATTTAAATTAAACAAACTCAATTTCAGTTTGAAGTAATAAATTGAAAAAAAAAAGTACTTTTAAGACTTAATTACTTTAATAACATATATTAGATTTTGTTATACATGATCAAAGCTCAATATAGTATATCAGCTGATCGAGGTATATTTTAATTTCTTAATCCTAAAGATACAATATTGGGTTACAGCCAAAAATATCCACCCAATCAAGGCCAATTTAGGTCAAAATTAGTGGCAAGTCATCTGAATGTTATACTATCTATGCACCCAGATTGTGTAATATTAAGGAAATTATACGCAAGTGTTTTGACGTTCTACGTTTGCTTGGATGACGTAAAATAATGGAATAACAAATTAATTAAATATAGTCACTACAATTGTCCAATAAAATAAAACAAGTGAAACTAAATAGATGTTTCAGTGCCGAGATATCTCACTATTATCGTCTAAATATGTGCTCATATACAGCCCTAATGAATGAACTTTATAGAACTCAGTGTGATCAAAGCAGGCTCATTTGTGATACTACCATCGTTCCATGTTGCCGTACTTTTCTTGTATTCCACAAATGTAATGATATTTGAAGCCGATCGTTTCTTTTATTTTGTTTCATACTGGGCAGATCAGTATTAAAACTCAATGTACTCCTTCAATGCATTTGTCAGACCAAATGAAACGTTTCCATTGATGTATGTCAACAACTCAATAGATTAATATGAGAATAATAAGGGCCAAGCTACAGTAGATGTTTAGTTTTTGGCTTTGATTTTAGGTACAATAGTAATCAAGTTGTTACGAATCTGAAGTGGGTTTGGTTACAGTTACAGCAGCTCAGATCACAGGGACCAACCCATATTTATTTTGGTCTGCTCAGTGGAAACAGTTTATCTACGTAAGATGTTTCGATTTACTTTGCTTTGGTCAAAAAGGTAGTCCTTATTCAGTTTTCATTTCCCACACTCCCCTCAGTCATGTAAAGTTAATCTCAAAATCAACATGCTGTGATATATAGCGACTCAGTCCCAGCTTTTACACAGCATACCAGGCTATCATTTATTTACGGCAGGAGAAGCATGCTCTCTTACCTGTGATGTTTGCGGAGAGGAGGAGCAAAGCTTCACAGGTAATGTCTGCTTCGGCTACAAATACTGTGGTCATCAAGATCGACAAAACCTGGGCAAATCAAGATTGGAAACAATAAGACAAAAAATAAGCAATATAGCAATTCATTGTTCTGCCATACTGTCCTTCTCCGACCTGTTTGGATGGCGGAGGTGGAAACTTCTTATATTCCTTTATTTACATAAGAAGTATAGTTACCGCTTTACAATAAAGCTTCTTTTTTCCAGTTTGGTAACTCATGAATAAAAAGAGAACTGTTATAACTTGTTAATAATCATTTAATAATTATAAAACTACAACCTAATTAATAACCTGATTATAAACCATTCAGAAACCCTTTATAATGGTAGTCTTATGGCAAAGTGATGCAACGTTACATACAGCTCTGGAAAAAATTGAGACCGCATATTAAAATCCTGGTTTAATCCTGCTTTAATGCTGGTTCTGCTGGCTGAAGGCTACACTGCGCGTCAGGCTGCTTCCAGCCTCAGGGTCTCTAAGACAGCAGCACACAAGAACAAGGTGAAGCAGGAGACACTGGGAACGACCCGAAACCAGCCAGGTAGAGGGAGGAAGCGACTTCCTAATGCCAGAGATGACTGTCATCTTATCTGGCAGTGCCTCATAAATCAGAGGGTGACCTCAAGTGACCTTCAGAAGGAATGGAAAATATTAAGTGGTGTGAAGTGCACTGCTAGGACAGTTCATATCAGGCTCCTAGAAGCAGGACTGAAGACCCATAAAGCAAGGAAGGAGCCCTTCAATAATGAGAAGCAGGGAAGAGCCAGGCTGCAGTTTGTAATATATATATATTATTCACAGATGCACACCCATAAACTGAGGAATGAGTAAAACAAAAAATTGTACTGTGGTCTCTTATTTTTTTCCAGAGCTGTATAAAAAACAATATGAGAAATATTCCTTAATGAAAACCAATAAATCAAGAGCCATATATGGAACTAATTATTTATTCATACAAAAAAGAACCAAGATAATCATGTGGTCAAAAATAGGGTTGGGCAAGGGGCAAGTATTCAGGTTTGTTCAGGACAGTGGGATTTGCGCAAAAATTTTTACACTCCACAAATAGACAAGGGTGTTAGTCTTAAAGCCTTCCCCAAATGTTCTCATGCAAATTGTTCCAAACTCAGTTTGCAACCCACATTTTGGAATGGGTTGCAGGTGGAAAAATATATATAAATAAAGAAAAACGGGTCATTCAAAAACAAGGAAAAAAAAAAACAAAGTTCTAAAATGTCTTCATATATCATGTTAAACTTCATAAGCATGCTATGATGTACCCAAATGTAATGACAAGCAAGGACATCTTACATATATTAGTCTACAAAAAAAAAATCAGATTTTGTCATCTCTGAAGATTCATTCATGATTTTTTGATATTCACTATTTGGTTAGGGCAAAACAAACAAACAAACATACAAACAAACACTGACTAACAGCTGTGGATCCAAACGAAAAGAAGAAAAAGATTACTGTTGTTTTGTGTCACTGAGTATCCGTGAACAACGATGCTAACTAACCACTGCATGTGGCTTTTAAGCGACAGTATCTGTCTCTGGCTGTTTGCAAGACCCAACTCATTTTGTTTTGCTCGTTTGTCTTTGTCACGGTAAACGCGTTCCACGACCGGTAAGGCACCTCCACAGCTACCCCCAGTGTGAGAGCACCAATGACAGGATGTCATCAGTGTTGCTGATGCGACAAATCGTGTATCATATCATACATATATATATATATATATATAAACAGCTAAGTCAGTTATTTGTTTATGGTCTGAAACATCATGTTATCAGCAGAGCAAGAGACAGCACAACAGGAAAAAAGGCTTCACTTGAATTTCAACCATAATTTTCCATTTTAAACCATTTTTACCCCTGCAGGTATTTCAGAATGATCCCAAGAGTTCCCCACTATTCTTCAGTATTTAAATAAATTCACAGAACAACTGGTACCTGGGTGTAATTTGTTTTGTCTTTATTATAGTGATATAATGATTTCTTTCAGAACAGAAGATACTTCAGACAAATTTGCCATTTTAATTCAGCTCTGTATTATCAGCGTTTGTTCTTTCCTGAAATTTCCTGGAAGTCACTTGCTATTTGATTTTTTTATTTTTTTGTTAATTGCTGGGTTAATTGTTGACAGAGCAGCACCTGGGGGCTCAATAGAAAAGAGGACTGTATCGGGGATGAAGAAGAATGCTTGCCTGTAGGACTGGGGGGGGGGGGGTCATATTTCTGCTCTTGTTTGTCTATCTGCTCTGTATTGTAGTGGTAGCCCATTAAAGCCATACCCCTTTTATTTTACCTTAACCCGCATATCTCTTGGTGCCAGACCCAGGTGTCTTGCTTGTACCTGAGGGCATCGATGATCTCTAAGCCCCCAACCAGATGCACACGTTTCCGGACTGTGCACAGGTCGCCGACTGGATAAACGCACACGATGCATGTTCTGTTTGCACATGGCAAAACAAGAGCTCCAACTAAGCAGACCAAACCATTTTTTGCATTATAGGGAGGGAAAGTAGAATTGTTTTCAACCATTTCAAGGAAAAATAGGCAAGATCAAAGTTCTGGGCTTTTATGTGATTCACAAATACTATATTAAGTTTTCACACATATGTAATTTTTGACAAATGATTCCATTAGATTATTTAAAGGCTAGAAGGCCCCTTTGGGCTTCCTGTGACTCAGCCCGGGGACAGCTGACCTGGGGGGACCCACACATCCACAAATTCTGTGACCAACTGAAAGCCACCTTGTAACCCACCAGGTGAGAACCACTGGCCTACAATCAAGCCCCCTTGATCAAGACATCTGGGGAGAATTTGTGGGCTTAATAGATTTGGTTTGAAGTGTACTTTGCATGTTAAAAATCCAAGCTTGGATTCATACAGTGGCTGTTGGTGCCCAACATGAGTAATGCAATTTAAGGAGGCAACTTGTGCAACTTCTAACTGCTTCACAGCTTAGTGCCCATCCAGTAACTACATCACAAGAGTGAGACCATATGTTCACAGGCCCGAATGGAGACAGAACTTTCAATGCCCGATCTTGCAAGATGCAGGACAGAAATTGAGGCAATTGATGTTATTCACTTGCTTTCATTATTTCCATTTCATACGTTTATCCTCTGAACTGCATATTTATAGTTAATAGGTGGTTTATTTCTTGCATTTTTTTTGGTTTATCAGAAAGCAATATTAAAGTGTCCTATCATCTGACCAGCATGCCAACTTTTTCATTTGACAATAAACTATTAATCACCTTTTTAATTCAAGTGAAAACAAGAAGCAGTTTTATGACTTCTTCAGAAGCTGGTGGATAATTAAATAATGCCGATTGGGGGCCAGTCTTATCTGCAAAGGCCTGGGGTGTGTGCAGGTTTTTTGGGTAACCTTTAGGTCAGCTGTTCAAACCCAGGTGTGAGGACTCTTCATCCAATCAGTCCTCTAATTAGTGATCTATTTAGGGAGCTGCAGCGACAACCCACACACACAGCGGCCATTTGCAGATAGGACTGGCCACCCCTGTCCTAGGAGGAGTAGCTTACAGCACATAGGCTGCACCCTCATAGCTGGGCTTTGAAAAACAGTGAGGATCCGGGGGGGTGGGATTCCTCAATCACATTATTGATACCGTCCGTCATTTGAAATGATTGCCTGATTTTTTTATTCAGGCGAATATTTAGCATCAAATATTATTTTTAGATTTAAAAAAATGACTGAGGTCTGAACCTCAGTGACCTCACCGCTGGCTAATCCCCTGGCTACACTATACGGTCCCACCCCAGCCAAAAGAAACGCCAGTGCCAGAATCATCTCAGCTCGGCAAATTGTACCACCAGCAATCTGTGGATTATTGACGTCCCACCATTTTTAATTCTCTCTCCTTTATCGAGCGCTTCACTTGGGGGACCCTCTAGCCATGTCAGCATAGCTCCCTACCCAGAGAAGTTAATCTGCCCCTCCTCTCTGCATTTGCTGGCCTTTTTTCATACTGAAACTACCCTACAGGGAGGGGGATAAAAGCTGACCTTGGTTTTTGTGGCCAACACATATGTGGATTAAATTATGGAGGCTGCCAGAGGATTCGATGTGATATTCTCACAAGCTTGACTCTCTCCCACAAAGGACCTGTATACAAAATATAGAAGATATCAAGGCTCCGATATATAAATATACATATATAAAAGAAAAAAAACTTCCCATGTTAAACCTAGGAAGAGGAAGTTTGGGCCACAGAAATATCATTCGGTGCCGCAGGTTCTCTTTCCCGCATTGGCTGGATGTTTTCTGGCCTGCATTAATGCAGCTCAGGAGCGCGTCGGTGTGTTGCCCGTGGCTCAAGCACAAAGCAGCCACTATTGCAATATTGGCATAGATGCATTAAAGACAGCTGCCATTTGTATTATGGCTTTTCATCAAGTCTGACGAATTTCAACAAATTTTCTTTCAAAGTCATTCAGGGAAAAAGTAGGTTTATCCATGCATCAAACACTTCAAATTTGCCTTACGTCGTCTTACATAAATAAGAATATATTTAAAGTTGGTGTCTTGCCTCAGTAGAAATGCATACAACAGCTTTTATTGCTAACGTTTGAATTTCTTGCGATGCCTGTGAATGCTAAGGATCGAGCGTTTGTGAAGGGGAGCATGGAGGAGGAGAAAGGTGCTTCTTCCTTTCCTGATGGGCTTATCCCTCGTTCTTCAATTCCAATGTCTTTACCGTGCTTCTAAAGAGGAAGCAGATGTATGCAAATAAATCTACTATCTAGCAGTTCAGCACATCAGTACAAACAGACATCTCTCAAAACGCCATTAGTGTTCTCCAAGGGCACTGGCGGGACTGGGTCGCTACTCCCCGGTACCCAGTACTGGTACCCCTATTTCTCTTCAGAATCTTTTTTGCATTCCAGCACCTCTCACAATCTGCTGGAAGTGAATAACAAGCAGAACACAGACACCTGTTTTCCCAACTTCCAACACTGCCCAAGGGCACTATTAAGGCTTGACAAATCACACCGTAATCAGCTCACTGCTGGACAGCGGGGGAGACTCAGGGCTTTAAACAGCGGCTGCCATATCTGAGGAGAGCTCTCTACACATTCTTCAGTTTTTCTCTGCATCCAGGGACTAGGAAACGGGACGAGAGAGGAGTCTATCGATGGGCCCACTTACACCTACCAGTATGAAAATCAGCCAATATGCCTCCTGTACTGGTTTCATTCAGGTAGACCATCACTGCAGGGACATGGAAACTAGGAGATATTGGGAAGACGCGTAACCCCACATTTTGGATTTAAATTACTATGTTCTGTCCCTCCACAAATATCAAACTCTCTTGTACGCTGGTGCATCATTGAATGTTTCAGCTGTTCCATTGGGAGTAATCCCCATGGTGATCTTTGGGGGGGTGGGTAAATATCTGGACTGGTTAATGTCACCTTAATGTCAGCCTAATGCGCTGCGACATTTATAGGACTGGGGTAAATACCATAATTTTAAAGCCCTTATTACTCTGTGACAGATGTGCTATGAAAGCAGACCTCATGGGCTGGTAAGTAATCGCTTTTCACTCGGGGGGGGGTTTGTTATCTAAAGTGAATGCTCTAATGTGTTAATCCTCCGTACGGCACCAAGAATATGCAAAAGATGTATAAGAGTATACAACTACAGGGAATAAATGAGGGTTATGCAGCGTTGAACGAAAGACAAAAACAACTTGTGTAAAATGTCTCAGAAGTCTCTCAGATTGTAGATTCTCCAAGATAGCCCCCTTTCCCTTTGAGGACAGCATCCGGCATGTGTGGTGTGTATAACCATGTTCTAACTGCCACTAAGGTGATGGTCCTCTTAACTTCACTGGAGGCAAAGTTGACAACTATAACAAAACATTGCAAGTGACATGAAATGATGGTACACATGGCTAAGTTGTATCTAGGTTACAGCGAATCATATCTAGAGTATCCTGAACAGAACCTTCAATTAATTCTGAAGTACTTTCTTCTTGAATCTAGCCGGAATTGATTCCAAACCCCTTCTCAAGACGTGCACATTGTAACAAACTTGGGTTCCAGCATCTTTGTCGTTATGTTCACCTTCACGTGGTGTCTTATTTTCTCTACTAAACTGACAACAAATGACTGCACTGCTCTCCTCTACAACACCAACACGGAGGGAAGTTAATGTATCAAAGCCTGAAATTGCCCAAATACCCTTCGCTCCAGTTTGGGACTGAAAGCTTATGCAAAAAAAGTGATTTAGTCACCTAACCTTTGAACTGCCAGAGACAACTGAGAAATTCAAGAGAAGGACCTGGATTTGGACAAGTAAATAGTAAGAACGATGACAATAATGTATTCAACTGGTACTGACAGATATTTTTTCTCCTTGTGCCAAAAATGAAACACCAATTCATTCACCGACCTCCGGTTTTTGGAGGAACACAGTTCTGCCGTGTGGTATTGATTACAAGTAGAAGTGACACAGGTTGGGTTTGTCAGTACTTTTATAGAAACTCTTTGGTCCTTGTTCAGCCACAATGACGTTAATGAATTACGACGTGCCTCTGATACGTTCCGCTCTTACTGCATAATTAAAACGTAATCCCTTTGTATCGTTCAGCAGAATTGTTTATTCCTGGCTCCTTAAAGGATCTTCTCAGGCTGTCACATTAAAGGATAAATGTGAGTATGTTCAGTCCAGTCTGGGTTTTTATTCAGGATTCTTAAGTGTTATGAGAATACGAGTTTAATTCAGCACACAGGCTGAACCGTTGCTGACGTTCGCCACCAGTGATGGAAGCAGCGTTTTGGAAATTGTTCGAATTACGCATTTGGTGTGAAGGCCACAAAATGCACTGGGCTGAAGTACAATACTTTTGTACAAAGTTATGTAACTAATCACCTTCTTCTGTGTGCAGTCTATAGATTGACGTTTATTGAAGGCCTTTCGACCTTGCTGGCGAATGCTTGCAGCTAAGTGGGCAAGGTCGTATAGTACAAGAAATAAATAACTTAAGGAGAATCCAACTGCTGCTGAAAACGGTATCAAATTTCCACCAACATTTTTGTTGTAGTAATTTGCTCACTGTTCTCACATTATAATAAAAAAATAATAAAATGACACAAGCAGCATATAGAGTGAAATGCAGTATATGTCCTGAGACTTGCATTTCATCCCATATGCACCCCTTCCTTGTACCCTTAACTTACTGGGATAGGCTCAAGGCACCTAGTTGATTTTGGGTACATTTCCCAAAAATCTCCCATTAGCCAAATTGCATAGTTGGACCCATTTTGTTGCACGGTTTTAACTATGTAAGCTGCTGACACAGCAGCAAATGCACCACAGGATGCATAATTGGATGCTGGATTATGTGCAGTGATATACACAAGAAACACTAAATGAATGTAATTAAGCATGATTTTCTGTTGGTAACAAAACTTTCTCTAACATTCCTTAATGTCGCTCCAATAAAAAAAAAAAAACATCTTTGAAGAAACAGTTAATTTGAGGATGGCTCTGATATCTAGCAGTTTTCACTTTGAAATGGCACTTAAAGGTAGCATTTGCTTGGGTGTGTATCTCAGCAGACGTAAGAGCAGGAAACAGACTGTGTCTCTCTGGGACCTTTAATGTCTGCAGATCACATTCAAATTTCCTTTTAATTGTATTCATTTGGTGGGGGGGACCTTAGAAGGAAATGTGTGTCAACATCTGTCCTGTTCATTCTCAGCATCACAGAATCAAATAAACTGAAGAAATTCACTGGAGTCACTTAACTGCATAGCCAACTGATCCAAAAAGACGGTAGGTAAAGAGTCATTTTTGTGACTTGAAACTGTCATATTGGGTGGAAAACAACGATTTACAGCTGAACTAAATAAAAGTAAATCAAAGCAATACAGTTCATATCCTGACTGTGATGATGTCATATGTCACATAATAGATTAGTGCTGAAAAGCTTAGATTTAAACCAAAGAAACGTAAAGCCTGACTATGACTAAATGGCTTGGAAACCGACACACTGAGTATTAAGTGACTGCAGCACAGCTCACGGCGTCGGTGTGTCGCGGACACTGCAACACAGCAAAGCACAGATGGGATATAAGAGCAGGATGCTCGTCTCCATGGGAGCAACCCAATAATTAGGCATGGTCTGCCTCTCCCCGACACCATGTCCCTAATGCTGCATATGCGCCGCATGGGAAAGCCGACCAATGAGATGGCGGACCGTACCATTAATGCGAGATGTAGGGGTGGAAAGAGCGTCTCCTGCATACCCCCGTGAACTTAGATCACGTTGATGATTTCTCACTTGCACTTTAATTACCATAAATTGATTTGGTGGGTGAGAGTAACATTATAAATGTCTCCGTTTATATAGATTACTTCATTCTCAAGGGGAAATTGTTCTTCACAATTTATTTATCAGCCATATGGTTACAATGTGCCTCAATTTTAAAGGTTTGCTAATGAAGTCGTGGTAAAAGCTTGCTAGTTATAGCAAATTATTTAAAAGAAACGGCATTACGGCTTTCTTTTCTTTTACTATTTATGCACAATCCCTGTTGGAAAATTTAGAAAGGCTTTGAAGTCTTGCAGCAATTTAGAAGGCATGCACAACTTTTATAAAATTCTCCTTTGATTGCATAAGACAAGGATCTGAGGATAGCCCTATTATTGTGTTTATAAGACATAGGAACGCTCAGGGGCCGGATTTATGTGCCTGTGTTCTTTCAGTTTCATCTTGTGCTCTTTGGGTATGAGCTAACAGGGTCCCCCTTACAGGAGCGAGAGGCTGCGACCCCCCCGTCACGCCCCTACGCCTCCAAGGCATGCTGGCAGCATCATTATTCTGGCATTACTTCCTATGGAAGCCATAACATTAGTGCATGTGACACAATATAAATGACCCTCATAGAGGCTTAATGCATTATTAGGAAACGAGTGAAACTAAGAAACGATTTGCATCATAGTATAATCATGTAGACCAGGGGTCAGCAACCTTTTTGAAACTGAGCTACTTCACGGGTACTGAACCATACGAAGGGCTACCAGTTCGAAACTGACCGTGTTGGTGACCCTGGTGTAGAACATCTTTGGTTGTTTTACCTGACAGTAATATACACCGTATATGAGTAAAACCATTTAATCATACAACTAATGTACACATGATCATTGTACACATTTATTTGTTGTTGCTACACAATTTCTTCTTCTGCATCTCCAATGGTTCTTCAGTCATAGCCCTGCATCGGTGAAGACTCTCTGGCCCGGAGCAGATTGTGTTTGGCACCTTTGAGGTTTTAAAAAGTACCTGCTAACATCCCAGCTCATTTAGGGGTATTAAAAGTAAAAATGCTCCATGCAGGATCATCATCTTTTCCATGCATGGATACTAGCAGCTAAACGGAGCTACTCCACAGTTAGCACGTGCAAGCGGAGCCTATCCCGGAAGTAACGTACGCGCACAAGGCAGGGGATAATCTAACGATGGGTGTCAACCCACCACAGCCATGATTAAATGTTATAGCGAGTCACCAAAAGGAAATGGAAAGATCAAACTGGCAACAGGTGGAGCCACGATAACGTGGCGTAAGGTTTGCTGAAGCGTGAAAAATCGATTTAATTGATTGTGTCTTTGAGTATAGTTATAATTTGACTAGCGCATAGATTTGTTTCTGACATTTAAAGGAAGTCTGATCAAAACTTATACTGACGTTGCACGGCATGGTTCATAAAAAGCCATTGTGAGGAAAAACCCACTAGCCAGACTGCTAATTAGCAGGTCTACAGGTGCGCGTGAAAATCTTTAAGTGGCTATGAGCACTTTGAATGTTTCCACATCTCCTCACAATTTCACGGCTAATTAGTCGCTCTTGGCTTAATTTGCCACGAGATATAGGTCTGGCTTTATTTTTTCCGCAAGTATAACAATATCACTGATTAGAATATGCGCCCGGTAATAATATTGTGACACCTACATAACTTGGGAATCCAGCAACAGATATACCAAAGACAAAAAATTGTAATATTGTTGTCAGATTGCTTATTCATAGCTCTGTTAAATTTACGTAATCGTAATCGTTCATCAGTTTCCATTATAAATAATTTGATAAGATCTAAGCGGTACGGAGTTTTACTTATATAGAAGACTGAAAAACCTTCTCGAAAAACGATGTCAAGAAACACCGTGAATTAATGCATGGCGTTAACGTTCTTTTTTTCTACTAGCTAATGTCACTGACACTGTTACCCCCCCCCCCCCAAAAAAATGCTGCAAAAATCTAAA
>JABFEB020000044.1:12379897-12390835 GCA_019775895.2 Stomatorhinus ivindoensis
TTTGCATGTTCTCTGTGTGACTTTGTGACTTTGCATGTTCTCTCTGTGTGACTTTGCATGTTCTCTGTGTGACTTTGCATGTTCTCTGTGTGACTTTGTGACTTTGCATGTTCTCTGTGTGACTTTGTGACTTTGCATGTTCTCTCTGTGTGACTTTGCATGTTCTCTGTGTGACTTTGTGACTTTGCTTGTTCTCTGTGTGACTTTGCATGTTCTCTGTGTGTGACTTTGCATGTTCTCTGTGTGTGACTTTGCATGTTCTCTGTGTGTGACATTGCATGTTCTCTGTGTGACTTTGCATGTTCTCTGTGTGACTTTGCATGTTCTCTGTGTGTGACTTTGCATGTTCTCTGTGTGCACATCTGGGTGCTGCTGTTTCCTCTTCACAGTCTGAACGCATCTGTTTGGAAGAACACCCCACCCCATTAAGCTGGGACAGAGACCTGTGGCCGCTATTGAGCTCTTGAGTACAGACCCTAACCTCTGCTGCTCCAGGGATGCAGACGGAGCCCTTTCCATCATCCTTACTTCTGTGTCACTTTAGACAAAAACATCTATGAATGCATCTTGCCTCTCAGTGGAGGTGGTGCGGTGGTTAGCACTGCTCTCTCACGCCTCCCAGACGCCGAGTTTGCATCTTCTCCCCCTGTCATCATGGGGTTTCCCTCAGTTAGTCCTGTTTTCCCCCCACAGTCCAAAAACCATACTGAGGCGAATTGGACTTACTAAGGCGCCCAATATGTGCCCTGCAATTGGCTGTTGCGGGTTGGCTCCCCCCACAACCCTGAATAGGACACAGAAAATGGGTGGATGCCTGTGAGTGACTGTCCTGATCCCTGCTTCCTGCGGCTCATCACAGCCCGATTCCAAACGAGCAATTATGGAAAATGGGTGGCAGTTGTCTCTGTGAATAATGTGCAAAATGCCCAGTACGTCTAGAAATCAAAAAAGGATTAAATGCACCAGGTCAAACTGTCAAGGCTGTTTAAACATGAAGCACATTTCCCACTAGTATGTACAATGTACAAGTTTTTTTTAAATTGAAATCTAGTTATTTAATTAATAATTTAGTACAATGCATCTACATTTTGCTCCCCTATTTAAGGGCATGGGATAAAAAAAGTCACAAAAAATATTGACTTGCTTGATCTTTGTCAAAGTAGCTGAATGACTATTTCTAACCATCTTTACCTTTCAGAATCTCTCACTGAAATAACGTTTTTCTCATGGTTATACACATAGACATATTTACTTTCCTCTTTTATTATACATATACTATTGTACATATACTGTACATATACTATTGCAGTGCCAGAGCTGCAGATTCACATTTTCCATCATGCAAACCAACACCCGCTCCCAGCTCCTGTGCTTAATGAAAACAGTTCCCCACCATGAAGGCATTTAGTTATGCCAGCGTACGGTCAAGGCAGAGTTCACAGCCTAGAGTTCCAGTTTTTCTAGGCTATTTAGTGAATGTGCTGTTTTTCTAGATTGTGCTGCCAGACTCTAATAAAGAACAGGATATGTCGCCCGGTCTGATGGCTACACCTTTGGCTTCACCCAACGCCGCAGAATTGAACTAAGTCAAAGGGTTAGACATATAGAAAAACCTTTCAGTGCACAGAAGTTTTACCACAACTGTTTTCAGGTCGATTTCCTTATCAGCGTTGGGTATGATATGATATTGAGGACATAGTTAATAAAATTGATTTACAGTGCATAGTTTTTATCTCATAGCCTTTGGCTACAAGCTGCCTTTATCATAAAATGCACAATTGTCATGGAATTTTAAACTAAGCTGCACCACTAACCCTAACTTTTTTAATTAAAAGGACCTTCTATTCTTAACCTATTCCCTGATTATGTGTAATATATCATTTTTTCCATTCAAATCAGGGTCCACGACTTCCTTCGTGTCAATATCCATCCATTCATCTCCCCGTTTTTCAGCCGTGTGTCCAGGTCAGCGTTGTGGGGTCTTCGTGTCAATAGGCATTAATTAAATAAGAGTGATGTGCTACCAAAATGTGGCCTTCAACCTTGCCGGTCAATACTCAAAGCACAATCATTCTGCTGTGTTAGCAAAGTCTTGTGCGTTTCTATATAGAAAATGCATAATTGCTAGGAATGTTGGCCAAGACTCAATCAAAACAGTTAGTGTCAGTTTTAGCCTCGGATTGTTCCACCCAAACCTTACACCCAAGTTACATTCACGTGCTCCATCATTATTTGATCAAAATTTGTTCCCCAGTTTGATCCTCCACTTTCCATTTCTGGAGAGTGATGGAGGTGGTATGAGGTAAAAGACAGATGGGATTCGTTTTGGACTGATTCCAAGGTGGAATACAGTTAAGGTAACCCATGCTTAAAACAAACCCTTCAACCTAACCTAGTGAATGTGGCAGAGCACAAACCATTATGTCCTCAACTCTCTGATCTTCACTCTGATTAACCTGACAGAAGGAGATCTGAGGAAGGGTGTGTTATTTTTTAAATCGGGTCGGATGCAGATTTTAAGCAGATTTCTCACGCATGACACATTAAACGCGCTCCAAAGACCAACGCAGGTGAGCAGCAGTAAAACGACGTTTACCATATGAAAAGAGAAACTCGCCACATTTTTAACACACTCCCAACTGACAAAAAAATACAGCCATTAAATTAGAAATGCCGTTCTTGGACCTAATCCTCTCAAGCCCGAAGGATTTTTATAATGGAGCGCTGACACAAAACTGACATGGAACAGCGAGTGAAATTAAATTGATAGCAACATAACATAGTCATTAGTGTTGTGACGGATATGCTGTTTTATTTAAACAGTTGTAAAAGACTGATGGTTAAAGTGATAGAAACACGACAGCAGACTTTTGGGAGGAGGAATATAAGTGGCCCTTGTGGCTAACACATTTTTCTGCCTATCATCAGTAACTGCTTATACTGTCAAGTTCAGCCATGTCTGTAGGGCACTAGAGCCTAAGGCGTAGTCCTTCATGATGCAGTGGTGTAAGAACATAGCATTTCATTTGGAAACTCTACAGTCATCATGTCACTAGGACCATGGGGTTTTGTGAGAGACCTGGAGTATTTGAACCCACGACCCGGTGTAGAGGATGGTCCTAAGGTAACCCAGGACCCGGTGTAGAGGATGGTCCTAAGGTAACCCACGACCCGGTGTAGAGGATGGTCCTAAGGTAACCCACGACCCGGTGTAGAGCATGGTCCGAAGGTAACCCACGACCCGGTGTAGAGCATGGTCCGAAGGTAACCCACGACCCGGTGGATAACCTACACATATTCTGTCATATTCTTTATGTACTCTCTAGATTACATATAATACCTAATACAACGCAAATAAGAAAAAATGCAGCAGTCAAATAAATGACTTGATAATGCTAAATAAAATTGTTTATTCTGCCTGCCTCTATAGGCTTAGGATCACATACTGAATTTTAACCAGCGTCCTTCGTTATCAACCGAATAAAGCAATGCGGGTTAACGAGAAAAGAGCTACGCCAATCCAGAACGCTTAGAGCGGCAAAACATTAATGAAGCCATAGTGCTTTTCGGCAAATTCCCAGAAATCTGACTGAAAATTACATTTTCAACATAGTGTTTGATGTGTGGCAAATTCCAGGTTTGCTTTTTGGAACTTTCTGAATGTTTTTTTCACAAATATTTTTGATATACGGTTGGTTGGATCTGCGGATGGGGAACCTGTGGATCCAGAGAGTTGACTGCATTTATTACCATATACTGTTACATGTAACGATAATGCGTGATCAACAACAACAATTTGTTCATGTTTAATTGCATGTGCAAAAATAAATCATTCTGCATTCTGCAGTCTGTCTGTAGCCTTTCTGCAATCGCTGCATATTCCTCCAGGAAATGCCCTCACAGCAAACCAAGTACAGCAAAACCTATCACTGCGTATAATGGAAACAGCACAAACAGCTTGCCTTAGTAAAGAAAATTCTACTGAGTTTTATCTTTATTTATCAAAGAAAAAGGTCCCTGTACTATGGTGTAAAGCTTTCGATTTAATACCCAGGATGTCAGGGTGTCTTATGCAGCAGCGAGTGATTTTTGACTAACTTCTGGTCGCACTGCAGAAGCTACAAGATACAACATACAAGATCTTGAGATCCTTTATGACAAAGTGACTCGTTCTCTTGTACATGCTCTCCTGCTGTTCTGTGGCATTTATCCAGCAGCATTCAGAATTCATACACCACAGTTTCTTTATTCTCTCCTGCTATGGGTTCCATGATTCACTCACTCTTTCACATACAATCCAGTTTCTACATGCTTGTTCTCTGTGGGTCTTTCTCCTGTGTTTTGGTTCTTATTCTCCATGCTTTTCTTTCTTTCTTTCTTTCTTTCTTTCTTCTCTTTTTCTTTCTCTTTTCTTCATCTTTCTTCTCTTTTTCTTTCTCTTTTCTTCATCTTTCTTTCTCTCTTTCTTTCTTTGTCCTCCCTTTTTCCTGTTTTTTTAGATCATTGCGTATAAATGACACACGACACTATCACAGCACACCCATGCACCTTGGGATGACTTTATTGTGAAAGGCGCTATATAAAAATAAATCAAATATCAAATCAAACTGAAATTATGCCGGATTAAAGGCAGAGTAATACTACATGAAACGAGAGAGGAAAATTCTCCACACCAAGGTACGGCTTAAGTTAGAACGTCTTCATTATAATGACAAACCCTGTTAAAAGTGCCCACGCATAGTTGCTCGTGCTGTACATATTATGCCCTAAAGAGGCACAAGCCGTTATGTGTGGGCACTTGTAACAGTCCAGTTAGGACAGGTTGTTATAATAAAGACCCTTTAACTTAAGAATAACTTAACTTTTTATTATTTTAACTAAAGGAGAGAGATTGAATGTTGCAACAAATGACCTGGCCCCCTACAACCCCGCCCCCACCTAAACTCTACAGAGCTGTTTTGGGATGACTATGATCGAAGAGCAAGGTGGCCAACTTGTGTCCAGAAGCTGTGGAAACCCCTTCAGGACGGTCGGAGAAGCGTTCCAGGTGGCTACATCCAGAAGCTGGTTCATAAAAAGCCAGGAGTCTGAAATGTTGCCATCTTGAAGAGTCGGAAATTCGAGACAAATCTGAGCTGCTGAACACTTCACTTTCTATTGGCTGCTGCAATGTGTGATAAGTGTTACTTTATTGCCTCAAGGCCTTTTAATATAAGGTGAATAACACAGCTATAATAGAGACAAATGCTGGTATGTCCAGGTATGTGTATCTTGATTAGAGTGGCTTCTGCGGTCAAAGGGAATATTCCTGCTGCCCGGTGTAAATTGCGTATGTGAATGATTACCAAGGAGGGTGGCTTGGAAAAGGCTCCTGGGGTAAATGACCCGTAGATGTAGTCAAGCTAACCAGCATGGAAGGTCTAGGGGAAAAGTGCCTCAGACAGGGGGGCCACAGAGTAGCAGCACAGCGATACGGAGCAGAAGGCTTTATTTGCATGGAAAGTGAAACAGAATCTCATGTTTAGACATGGGGGTTCAAGCTCATGGTGCATCATACCGATGCATGTGTAGTCAACCAGCCCCAACCCCCGAGAGGTACAGCAAGACGTCATGGACATAAAAACTGGGACAACAAAAAAATCAGCAAACAATTCACTGAAACCAGAAAGACAAACAGCAGCCAGACTCTGAGACAGACAAGGAGCAAAAGTCCACTTTGTGTGGGGAGATTCTCCATGATATTTTTTCACTATGGGGAAAGGGGCTATTTTTTGCTCCTGGCCCATGGATACAGCGTCCCACAAGGAATTCTCCCGCTGGTCCAAATGGCCTACATCCCTGCTTTAAACCACAAAGGAACATTTTCCAACCCTGCTCTGTCCTTCCTCTTAAATCCGCCCAACTGGCTCCCTTTTCTTCAGAAGATTCCAGCCCATCATAACATATTCCTGGCGGTATTTTCGGAGAGGCGGCACTATGTGAAAACTGGGCAATTCTTGTACCGATATCCAGCCACCCACATATGTGCTATACACTTGCAACTGTCACAGTGTCACTGCTGAGTT
This sequence comes from Stomatorhinus ivindoensis, assembly GCA_019775895.2. Classification (NCBI taxonomy): domain Eukaryota; kingdom Metazoa; phylum Chordata; class Actinopteri; order Osteoglossiformes; family Mormyridae; genus Stomatorhinus; species Stomatorhinus ivindoensis. Next base: position 12,385,963 of record JABFEB020000044.1, read on the forward strand.
CTCAAAAGCCATCTGCTTTGATGCAGAACCCTGTGTTTAAAAGTCTGGGCTGCTGTGGCAGATTGTCAAACTGAAACTTGTATGTGCAGGTTTTTCTTATGCTAGTTCTATCATCAGCACAGCCTCAAGCAGATGAGCAACATCTGCTTGGCTCATACCTCGCTGGTCATGATAATATCAGCAACGCTCAGCAGGAGACACAGAGATTAAGTAGGCGAATGCAAATATTAATGTTGTTTCCCTGTTGTCAATTTTAGGGTCAGAAACTGAAGAACAGAATCAGATTCCCACATTTCATGTTAAAGTTCATTCTGAGGCAGGAAGAAATTAGTCAATTTATTGGGGTGAGTTTAATGGGATAAAATTATACACTTTGGTATTTACTGTTTAATTTTTAAATCTGTTCAAGCCATTTTAATTTAAACCATTTCTATGCACCAACTGCTTTCAAGCAACATATACGATAATCCTTTATATTTCATAATGCTGTATTAATATTGTATTAACTCCACCTGTCAAATTTCACTTTACCAGAATGAGAAATTAATTAATGGTAATGGAGTTCATCTGTCAAATACATGTTGTACGCTGCTGTCACAACTACTGTAGCAGCAGCTTGGACGCCTTGCAGGCCACAAAGACCTCACTGGCCATATTCAAATGAAGTTATGCTGTGTTATATAATCAGGCTTAATAAACACTCAGAACACAAACACTGCAATCTGTGGTGCATACGAAGTACATGAAATTCTATTAGACTGATTTTAGTCTGCAAATTCGCCTCTGCATTTTTGGTTTTGTGTGTTTTGCTATTCAAATCACATTCTCCCCATACATTTGTAGTTGCCTCTTATATGCAATATATAATATAAACAAATATATATCTCCAATATATAATTATGTGACTTATCATGAATCCATTCACTGTTCACAACACTGAAACCCAACACTCATTTCATCAAAACATTCAAAACGCACGGACGGATATTTAATTTATGCCATAATTCCTAGCTTGCTCCATCACTCTGAGTGCGTGTTGTGTGTCTGCTAGCAGCTTGGCAAGCCGGCATCCGGCTGCTTCAAAGGATGACAGGAAGCAAGAGACGAAGAAAGATACCCTAACGCCGTTCCCGTTCATCGCAGTGTGTCTGTGTGTCTGTTTGACCGTCTTTCTTGCCTGGCAGTATGTAACTGCTCTTTCGATTTCCGAGCTGAAGTTAAAGTATATGTCGAGGGCGTGACCTTCTAGGGCATGTCTGGCTGAAGCTGAAATCCAACATGGGCAATGCGCTACACTTTTTTTATTTCCAATTTCTACAAAAATCTGAACCAACCCAATCCATTTAAAGGCAGTAAATTAGACTACGCAAATGTGACCAGACACCTTGAATTACTTGCATCTGTTTTCCTTTTCTCACTCTATATTTCATAAGCTGCTACTACATTCCATCACGAAAATATAACAAGGAGCTAGATTGGCTACTGATTCAGCTGCAAATATTGTACCTGCCCATTCAGCCACCAGGATTTGTCTCGCTTGTAACTAAGTCGAAATGGTACAGCTAGCTCGGATGTGTCAATTTTATCGACCATTAGTGATGGAAACAGTGACATCACAGTTTTATATATTTTTATTATATATATGTGAAGATCAGCATGAATCATACCGTGTGAAGTTTAAATGACTGAATTGAGAATCCTAGAGCACATTTCACTGTGACGCCCTGTCGACACACAATAGGTCTTTTCCACAGAGACCAATCGCTTTACGCACCAGACTAATAAAACAGTCAGAGACATGTGTCTACTCTGGCTTGTGGTCCTCAGTCGCGTGTGTTTTCTTTCAATGGTGATATTTTTGCTGTGCTACTCATTGAAACAGGTCATTTCCATCCCTGCCGGTGCAGACTAATAAGGGATGTCTGGAAACCGTAATATCTCAGGGAAGGACAGATTACTTCTCTCTCTGAATCCCCTCGTGCGCAAATCAAAGTTCAGCTCAAGATCACATATCCCTCAAGAAGATAAAAGTCAAGAACATGCTTAATATAATTTTCCTTTACAAATGTATCCGGTCGCAGCTCCTGGACTGACGCCTTTCCTTATTTCTCAGTCTCTAAGTTGCTGGTTAGAGGCCTTTTAAAAAGTGTTTTTAATATCTTTTTATCCCTGTGATTTGTAGACACCCCTGAGTATCTTCCACATGCCAAACCCATCCAGGAGCTGCTGATCACGTGCAAATTTTTCGTCATGCACAAGGTGATCTTTCAAACAGCTGCAGCAAATCCTTGTTAGCCTGCGGCTGAGATTCTAGAATCTTGCCAGTAGAACACATTCTCATTTTGATGCCATTGACAGTCAGTTAAACGGCTACAAAGATTCATTTTCATTTGTTTCGCTCCTTTTTGTTTGTTAATCCCGTAAAACCATTAAAAATATTACATGGATTCGCAACTGTGCATCAATGGTAGAAGGGCGAGTCCGGGGAAGTGTATGCTCCTCTCAGCAAAATCTTATTCATACAACAAAGTCAACAGTCAGCTGAAAAAATTTAGCATCTACGATTTGGCAGCCATAGATTTCAGTTTATGAATGCAGAGCTGCTTTCTCGTCACTCTTTATAACACTAATTTAGGGTGTTGACAGCACATGTTTTGCTGTATTGAGAAGCTTGATCAAAAGCATAACGTCTTCTAAAGTAATGTAAACATTCAAATTGATAGTAGTGGCCAAACACACTACATAAACGTGTGCAAGCATGCTAATTTCGTAATAACTATTGCTCTCTTCTAGCACAATTTGAGTCATGGCCCATCTGTGCTATGTTGCGACTGCAACCAAACATAACCAGATCGTGATGATTTTCCAGATCAATTTTGACACTTCTCTCTAAACACAATGAAAAAAAGTCAAAAGTGCAATACATTTGAATATGGAGAGGACATGCAGACTCCACACATACCCAGGGGCAAGTGTCGAACCCACAGCCCTGGTTGGCATAAGTCATAAACATGGGCATCAAACTGGTGAATCTTGTCTAAGAAGCACATGGGAGATGAGATGCTGGTTAATCATATTTGAGAAATAAGAATCAATTAAAAATTGTCATTTTGTCTGATTTAATGTTCTGGACTAGGAATTAGGAGTAACCCATACATATTAAAATGACATGAATGAATATCCAGGGATGGGATTCGAACCCTTAACCAGTAGAAGGCTATAGTGCTACTCCATGGGCCTGCCTGCGACTGCAAAGTCAGCCATCTCTCTTCCCAGCTACCCTCTGTGGGACACCAGTCCATTACTGGGGAAACACTCATACACAATGATAGTGAATTCAGAGCCACCAGTTCACGAAACAGCATGACTTTGGACCGTGGGAGGCAAAAATATGAAGACATGACCAGAGTCATTGGGTCCCTATTATAAGTGATAAGTCATGCAAACAGGCCACCTGCCGGGTGAATTGTTATTCTGCATTTATTTACCCAGTACGTTGCATTCTGTCACCATGGAGCACTCGTGCACTTCACACGACATGCTTCAGAATCCTGCGGTCATCAGCACTCCGCTCCCAGCGAGAGAGGGAGCGTTTGGATCAAGCACCGAAATATAAGGACACATATATCTTGTGACTTTTAGCGGCTCTTGTCGTGAGAGGTGACACGTAATTGCAGCAGAAGGTGACGGATTTCTGAACACCAGTCGTCAGTGCGGGTTCGCCTCCTGCCTTTTATATACCTCGATATATTACTATTGATTTCTAAATTGGAGAGTTAGGCAAGGAGTGATTTATTGCAGTCAGAGATTAATCCGAACATCCAAGCACTCCATTTCCCCGTCCTGCTTCTGAATCTGAATCCCTGCAGGTTTTTCAGTAATACCAATGTATGAAACTGCGGGATAAAACAAGCTTCCGGAAATCAAATCATTTGGCGGTGACACCTGCCCTGGATTCCCGACTTAGATCTGAAACCGGAGCATAAAAATATTCAAGAGACAAAAATGAACAACAGATTGTATTTGAGGCTGTATTTGAGATCTAAAAGCTAAGAGGTGATGAAGTGATACCTGATTTTCGGTTCGAAGGTATTGTATTCACTGCTGTTCTGTTACATATAATTTTTTACGTTTATATTACTCAGACTTGTATCAACTTGCGTTCATATTTAGGACCGGGACCACTGCACACAAGTCGCTTGGGTGTATCTCGATATTGTAGCTGTCTGTCACATATACATTACTGTATACATACTGTATTACAGGTTAGATATGGACAGTGGACCAATATAGGGCTGTCAGCACTGTCCGTTCTCCTGCACCTGTTACACTAAGCGATACACCCAGTAATGTCCTACTATGCTCTCTTTCAGGCGTCTCTCAATCAGTGCAAATTATTTACAATGGACTGCAGATGTAAATGGGATTAGACATGACTTGATCGGTCGTAACTCGACATAAGACTGTACACCCTTGTGCAAGTTCATTGAAACAAGTTAGGGTTAGGGTCTATCTATATGCAGACAGACTGGCCACAGTTAAGACGGACATCACTGTCACATTAATTCATACTTATCACCTTGGGTTCGATTTTATGACCTGGTGGACTGATAAAAATTGTATAGGAATAACTCAGGATGGGGCGCCGATCCATCTCAGGGCGGCGCACACACAGGGCACACACACACAGGGCACACACACACACAGGGCACACACACACACAGGGCACACACACACAGGGCACACACTCAGGGCGGCGCACACACAGGGCACACACACACAGGGCGCATACACACACAGGGCACACACACACACAGGGCGGCGCACACACACACAGGGCGCACAAACACACACACAGGGCGCACACACACAC
>JABFEB020000044.1:12409214-12421702 GCA_019775895.2 Stomatorhinus ivindoensis
TAAAGCTCCAATGAGACACAGGTAAAGCTCCAAAGAGACACAGGTAAAGCTCCAATGAGACACAGGTAAAGCTCCAATAAGAACTGCATTAAGGATCTGAGCTGTTCATGGCCTTGTCCCAGTTCAGGAGCTTCAAAGGCTGCATTTGAAGGGCGAATGTGTCACAGTGGTGCGACGAGGCTGTCCCATTTCGAAGTCTACTTCAAGTCTGGCCTAGAAATGCATCCTTTTCCCTGTGCAAGGAAGGATACACCTCAGCTGTGTCTGAATTCAGGAGCTGCAGCCTTCGGAGGACGCGGTCTGCGAAGGCGTGGTGTTTGCACGCTGCGTTATTCGAAGGTCTCACGGAAAGTGATGCCAAATGTAAGTCTGGCTCTCACCAGCAGTTCCCGAGCCTTCCCTCGAGTCACGAATCGCTGTTCCTATTACCTAGCCGGAACACACCCACTGTACCCCTGAATCTTGGGATATATTGGGCTGCGATGGACCCATTGTGTAGATCCTTCATGACTCAGCAAAAAGAGGACGCATTACTAGACCGTATTTGAAGAAGCCTTTGAAGTGAGACAGCTTTGCTGCACCATTGTGACACATTCAGTCTTCGAATTCAGCCCCTGAATTTGGACACAGCCCCAAAGAGATAAAGTGGGTGTGGCCTACCTAGGTGGTAGGAGCAAGTGGCGACGCAAATACGACCTGTGAAGGAATTATCTGTAAGCCAGACTGTGCCATTTCACGTTTTGGTCCAACATTTGAAGGATGCAGCCCCTGAATTGGGACACAGCTCATGAACCAATTTTGAACATATCCTGGGTGTATATTCGTTGTTGGAGTTCAAGGGCCAGCATTCAGCTTTCACTGCATGCCTTCATTCCTATATGCATCGCATTCCTTTATGACAATCATATTTATCACTCTCTTCAAGTTGTAACGATTTATCTCATCTTAATTTCCCCATTGTCACTCCACATAAATGACACATAATCATTCTGATGAGCTGAATGACTTTGAACAGTGGGATAATTTCCTAAATTAAGCAACTCAACAGGTTCCTGGGAAATTAAATAAAGTTAATCTTTCTGTAAGCAAGATGAATAAAGCAAATGATTTATAACTCACATTTCCTTAGAAGAAAGGTCATGCACAATGATAGAAGGGGAAATAACTGAATGTACTGAAGGGTCCAATTTGGAGACTTATCACTGATAATTATATTATCAGGCTTGTTTTCTTTCACGGGAAAAAAAATGAATAGCGGATATCAGTTCCTTTCATTTCGAAAATTTATTTAGCTATCTATTTTTTGCCAAACTGAAAAGACTGTCAAATGATCAATGACAAACACACCCTTACTAAACTGCAGTAGCATGCATGCAATGTTTATTCTGAATGGTATCCTGTGAAAGGATCAACGGAATAGATGCTAGATTACTGAAATGGTATCTTGCATCAAAGTTATTGAACTGTAAGTTTTCTCATTAGTGTTGACTGCAGAATTAGTCTCCACCCTACTAAGTTTATTTTTAGAAAAGCTCTGCCTTTGAGTAATGTAACACATTTTGAATCACGATATAAAAGCATCCTGAGTGTAAATAATATCACTATATTGTGAAAGTGTTAATGTTCACTGGAACCAGAATAGCTTTTTGTGGACCTTGCTGTTCACGAAAAAATAATTTACATTAATTTTTCTGTGTTCATTTGAAATCCTCTAGGTTATATTTTGCTTAAGGAGCTACATAACATTGAAAAGGCCAGAGTTGCCTATACATTTAAATCCAGTTTAACGTAAGTTCAATGTGAACCAAAACAGACCACAGTGGCATGGAGCGGGTGGGAGTGAGGGTGGGGGGGTTGAGCTGTCGGCTTATTGCAATCGACTCAGAAGGTCTCAACAACTGACCCGTCAATCACAATCGATTGGCTGGTGACTACTGCATTATATATTGCATATATATGTGATATAATATGGGATGCTGTGAGAGATTCCAGAATTGCATCCGCTTTCATTATTAATATTATCCAAAGTCACATTTGTATTCAGTCAGTTATATTGACAATGTATAGTGTTTTGTAAACATTCCTCCGTGTCAGCTATTCCTAATGCAATGACTTTAGATATGAGCATTAATAACCTTTTTTAATCTTTGTTACACTGCCTGTTTCTCGTTGCATTTTTCATGCTGGTTCAGTAATGTTGCAACACAAAGGCAACAGCAGCCTTTGTTTCTCAGTTGATAATCCTAGTTGTGCTGAATAATCTCTTTGCCCGTATTGCCTATGGATATCAAGGCCTGCGTGCTGGCGGGAGGCGTACGATAGAAGTCGTGTTTTTTTCCGTTCACGGACTCGCTCTCCACTGTAGGTGGACGTTCAGCGTGCAGAAGGAGCTCTGCTTTCTGGACAGTGCGGCAGAAAAGTTGGATGGCGGATGGTGACAGAAAGGAAGTAGCTTTCTGTACAGGGGGTCCTGCCGTGACCTCTGAGCTTCGAGGGAGGGGCTCCAGGCGAACACCAAGACCTTGTAGGGTGGGGGTATAGTGGGGGACATTGTGAGATAGTAGCAGTAGCAGTAATAGATGGAAGGATGCCTGAATTTGCTGGCAACACAGTATTGCATTATTACTTCTGCATTAATTAACCACAAACAAAAGTCTTAATTACATACTGATCTTGTGTTAATTTATCATTGATGAATAGTGGCATTTTATCTAAAGCTGTTGCAGTATTGGTTACTATATCTTTAAATTCTGTAAAGATTTGTGAGCTACTGAAGGAACAAGTCATGAATAAGAAGGGAGACACTGATCTCGTGTTTGTTCGTTAATGTGTCTTGGTGCATCGTATCTGAATTAGCAGCTATATCTGTTCATGATTCGTTCAGAATTCGAACCTCAGTATGAACTGAGTTATTGCTATGCATTTGTGCCCCGTCAAGTATATTTTTTACAAAAATTATTTTATTTTAGCCATTTTTTTTTTTTAAATGACTTAATGGTTTTTAAAAAATGTTGCAGAGCGCTTTGTGCTTCCATATTCATTTGGCTGGATGGCATCAGCCAGTGTTTATCTTGGACTCCTCTCAATGGATGCTTCAGTGCCAAGTTTCTTTGTTTTGCGACGATATATGTTTCTCTTGCAGTCATATAATGATTTGGGGGAAAAAATGAAATAAATTGGAAAAAAATGAACAAAAAAAATCTGAAGATGAGCGCGGCGGTGGTCGTTTTCCGAAAGATACTCAAAAGATACTCAGCCAGTGTTTCTTGGCTCATCCTGCCCAGCACACCACAAGAAGCAGATGCTATACTTCTGAAATGACATCATTCTCAGAAATCACTGGACGGATTTTAGGATGCAGTGTGAGTAATGAGCTAATGTTGGGCTGATTAGGGATACTGAAGTGATTCAAGGATATGAAAGCTGGATCTGTTGAATGCGAGTCATTCCCTGCCTAACTGGGTCAGAAGACACTGCCCTTGCTTAGTGTTCAAACAGCGGATCCCCCTTGTAGTTCACCTTCTGATGCTTAAAGGTCCTTTAATCATGACGGTGTTCTTGCTTTTAAAGGCTTTTCCCCCCGTCGAAATATATCTGATTTAGCACAAATACGCAGTATATTTTTGTGTTTTCCTTGTTTCCATGTAAAGTAACCACATATTATCTACACTGGGTAACTCTTTACCTGGGGGGCACAAGTAACTTAGCAACTTAGTTACTACTCAAGTACAAATCATGAACCATGAAGTAACACATGAAACACATGAACCATCATTAATGATGAACGAATGTGGGATCAGTAAATAACTAGCAGTTTCTGGTTAATTAATGCATTAAGTAAGAGTATACTACTGCATTATTTGTGCCCACAAAGTGCTTAAATTCATACTCTCCAATGACCCATGTATATTATTGTTACATTTTGAATCACTTTATAATTTTTACTTTCAAAGAGATACATTGAGAATAAAGTTGAAGCAAAGGTTGAAGACACATTGTTAATGACACGTGAATCGAGCTGGCAGAGCACACGCTAAAATCCTGCCTCATATGCTTATGACATGGAGCAACTACCTTCACACAAATCACATAATCCGACTCACATTAGATGAAGCACCTTTTAAAAGTTTACCAATCCATGTATATTTGAATAATTTTTGCTTTTTCTTTGGCTAAATAAAATCCGACACATTGCTCCTGTAAATTCAGCCCCTGCCCCTTAAGAGAGTGTTGCTGCATAAACAAAATATCCCAGCAGGTACCGGTAGCTGTTGTCCCTTACAGCGCCAGTAACTTCTGATGTAACATGATATGGTTTTGCCTCTCTTTCAGCTCTTAGAATCTTTCTTTTCAGTGGATCCTGAGTCAGCATTACCTTAAGTATTGCATTAGAGGTGCCCATATTTTCCTTGGAGGTTTGGTGTTTTATCAACTAGGTTCAATTACACTGAATCAGGCCGTGCTTGCAGCGCGATTACATGTAACTTATTTTGGAATTTACCCGGAAACATTAAATTATATTTTCTGATTGGCTGAATGGAATTCTTTCCACTTCTCATTTGCCAACGCATGCTATTCTGACCCTGAGTTTTGCCTCTGCTTCAAACCTACCTCTCTCTGGACTGTCACAGAATTTGACTCAGCATTTGGGAAAGTCCCTAGATAAATCTCTATTGACTGTGTTCTATACCACTCTACTTAAGAGAACCCATTATGGTGTCCCATTAAGTAAGCCTAGATCAACTGGTGGCTATTTTCAGAAGCACACTATTATATCTTCTGAATTGATGACTTGAACGGATAAAGCCTCATTATAGCTGAAGTCTAAGGCATTGTTTCTTCACCTGGTTCTCAGGGACCCCCAGATGACCCATGTTTTTGCTACTGGGAGCAGAATTGCACACCGTCAGCACCAGGAATGAGGTAGGGGTACACGCCGAATGGGATGGATACTGAATTTATAGCCTTTTCTGTAGGCAGTCTAACAAAACCACGATAAACATCAGAAGACCAGGCTTCCCTAGACCAGTGTTTCCAGACTCAGTCCTCGTGGACCCCCACCTCATACACAGTCCACATTTTGCTCCTGAAAAACCGTTAAATAAAAAAACGCAGGAATTCAAAACTTACAGTGTGTCTGAAAAACCCTCCTGCAGTCATATATATAAAATGATATATATAGAATGATATATCTGCTCACTCCAGCTACCTACATGTATAACTGTACAGAACTTAATCTTCTGGCCTTTATCCCACTATTCTCTATCGTTATTACTTGTTTGCAGTTTTGAGAATTTATGAATATTGATGGTTGAGACTATTATTGCAAAACGGATGCCATTGGTGTTCCTGTGCGGTTATTAATCTTCCTGTCATTTTGTTTCCTACTTGTACAACTGGGTCACACTGTATCTGGCGTTTCTGCGGCAAATGAACATGCCGTTACTTCAGCAGTTTCTCTCCATTATTTTTGAAATGGCACGTTGCTGTAGGAGGTATTCAGCCTACCTCCATGCAGAACTAATTAACTCGTTAAAAATGCATGAGGGCGGTTGGCTGGTCCGGGAGTTTAGAAAGCTGAGACTGCTCCTGGTTAAGTACAAGTGTAAAGTGACTTCATTGAACCCACGCTGACAAATGGGATGTAGTAAGGTGTCTTTTAGAGTATTCCACAAGGAACAAATTGGTTTAATAGCTAGGTACTTGTAACACAGATGGCAGTATTTTATTTTTAATTCACACTGATTTCATACATTTTCTCTCTCTCTCTCCCTCTCTCGCTCCCACTCTCTCCCTCTCTTTCTCTCTCTCTCCCCCTCTCTCTCTTTCTCTCTCCCTCCCTTTCTCTCCCACTCTCTCTCTTTCTCTCCCTCTCTATCTCTGTCTCTCTCTCTCTCTCTCTCACAAACATTTATATAGTATTGGTTTGCTGAGTGGCTGGAGTCTATGCCAGGAATAACTGGGTACAACCCTTGGATGAGATACCTGATTACAGTAGGACTCACACGCACAAAGAATTGCACACTATGGACAATCTGAAGACACTAACTCCCCTAAACACGTTTTTGGATAATGGGGGAAAACCAAAGTATCGGAAGGAAATTGACACAGACATACTCACAGCTGATGGTGGAAACTGTACAAACTTTAACACCACAGTTGTTCATTCATCCTACCATTACCATCTGTAAGAAAACTGTGAGAAATTATTTTGACAATGGATGAGCCATCCTCTGTGTCTCCATACAAAGTGGCGACATAATGCTTATTGTTGAAAAGAAACAGCCATTTATCATGCCAATGTTAACAGAACACACTGACCTACAAACAAGGGGTGTAGCTACTCTAAGATGGTCTCTCCATTTGCATTGCGGCACTTTAATGAGCATGTTTGTCTCAATAACAGCTGGATCTTAAAGCAATCAGTATCATTGTCCAGGCAGTCTTGTATAACCTCATCTGCTTTGTGAGTGAAGCAGTAGTGAGTATGGGTAGTAACAGTATTCATTGAGACAGAGTATACACCAGCAATTCTCAGTAGTAGTGAGTATGTAGTGAGTAATTAAGCAGTAGTGAGTATGGGTAGTAACAGTATTCATTGAGACAGAGTATACACCAGCAATTCTCAACCCGTGGATCACGCCCCCAAATTTGTGTCATGGCAAGTTCTGAAGGGCAGAGTTGGAAATGTAAATATTTTAAAAGCAGCAGGCTCCTGTGCTGATCCACGATCAGATTTCCCAGCCCCAAGCCTAGAATTAACCCAAATAAACAGGTTTTGGGCCTGCAACTGCTTAGCGCAAAATGAATGACCAGTCAACCAATCCAAGGACCCAAACCACAGATGCTTCATTTAAAATTCACTGGCACATCCAATCAGATTTGTGCATTATGTGGTGATTTGCGTAAACTGCAGGTGCACTGTGCACTGGAGTATAATGTTAATTTATACTATTCAATAATATAGGGTCACAACTGAGCTTCCATGGTAAAAATTGGGTCGCAGTGCAAAGAAAGATTGAGAACTGCTGGTTTACGCAACATTTATCTTCATTATAAGATGCCAACGTGTTTGTGACAATGTTTTCAATTGTCCCCCCTTGTCATTAGTCAGTTTCAGCAGCCTGTACCACACTTATGCTTAATATGTGCTTGTTCATTTCTTCCAAACCTGGAAACAAACATGAAGCAGGAACTGTACATATTTAGTGAGCGTACATCTTCCAGGTTCTGCAAGTAATGTGTACTTTGATTTAGTACTGAATAATTAGTGAGTATACAATGAAAGGACAAAGCCTGTTATGTCTTTCCAATAAGCATCCTCCTCCCAAAATCAAGACAAGCTGCATGCAAAAAATCCAAAAGGAAATCTGTAAGGTCCTGAAATTCCAAAAGGAAATTCCAAAAGCAAATCCGTAAGGTACTGAAATTCCAAAAGCAAATCCGTAAGCTCCTTAAATTCCAAAAGAAAATCCGTAAGGTCCTGAAATTCCAGATTTAAGCCATCTATTTTATGGTCAAATTACTGAATTCCAAATTTTCCCCCTAGGTAAAATTGAACAATAAATAACATTGTGTCATAAAAACAAACTGAAAGTGAAAGTCGTGATGATAGTGTGCGAATAAGCAAAAGTATATACTACATTAGCCTTTTATCTTGCCCATAGTCGCCTAATGACATATGGGAACTGTTTTCAAATCCGTTCAAGTGCTGATGTTTGGTGTAGCCTGAGAGATGGGTGGCTGTATTTGATGAAAGTGTTCTGGTGATGGTCTGGACAGTGTTCAGACCAGTACAAATTCAGATAGTAATGCCACAAGTTCTGGTCCAGATATTAGAAATCCATACCAAGATTTTGCTTCAACCAAGCAGTTGAGTATAAAGAGTCACAGTCACAGAGTACTCAACTGGTTGGTTGAAACAAAATCTTGGTCTGGATTTGTACTTTCTGGACCTGAACTTTCCACCTCTGCTCTGCACCCAACTTTGAGAACAGTGTCTCACTCCAACACTCTCCAGCCATGATTTTCAAAGAGATTAAAAAGTACAGCTAAAGTTCACAAACAAAATGGAGGGACAAGTAAAGGTATCAAGGTGTTACAGGGAGGTGCAGAGTCAGATTGATGATATTGAAAACCTCTGTATGTAGAGCTACTTGGGGTGAGACAGGTCTGCAGTGATGAATATTTCTTCAGGATGAGCATATTTGCGACTAATGATGTCATGTTCACCCAATGCCGTGTGGGTGTTTCCTTGAGATGGAACTCAGACAGTATTCATAAACACAGAAGAATGCGCCCTCTGTAGGTAGAATGGGCAGCAGCAGGTCCCCAGGCATCACAAATCCATCTGTTCACCACATATTGCTTATAAGAAAGCTTAGAAAGCACAGCAATTCCTCCTGTGTCTCTGTGAGGGTGATCTGAGATCATCCCATTTGATTCCAGCAATGGAACATCGTTCCAGAAAAATGCTGGGCTGTGGAGGTCAGTGTCTTCCGGTTCATTTTTACCTGTAGTTGCATTTTCTCATAGTCCGGCTATTCCCAGCTACGTCATGGACATCGAGGCCCCCACTGTGCTCTTTGTCAGCTGCTCACTGAGAAAAGTTGTGATGGAACCATAGTGAAGATCATCAGCAGATTCCATGAGCCCTTCAGTGGAAAAAGTCACTCAGGTAGTCAATGACCGCCGTTTGATTAAAACCTTCAGGAAATGGCTAGAAATTTTTATGGGAGCAGAAAACAGGCCCTCCATATAACTTAACAATCTAGCTGGGACCTCTCAGAAATGAATCACCACATAAAAACTTTGCTATATCTTGTTCAGTCCCATGCTTATAGTTATAGTTAATGCGTAAGTGTGAGTCTTTGCATGGCGGGTCAGTATTACCGGCAAATGGAAGACATTTTTCCTCGTAAAATATGGCTACGTAATTAAGTTAGCGTGTCAGTGATTGGACCCCCTTTACCAAATAAATGTTAGGAAGTAGATGTTAAGAATATTTAGCATTGATCAGTGTACATAATACCTCACTCTTCACAACAATGTTTCCTCTCATGTCACAGTGATTGTTGAGTCATGATCGATGTTTAAGAAAAACATTAGAAAACAACCTGTCGTTACTCGTATCTAATGGTTTCCCACTTATTGCTCGTCCTGAGTACTATTGACAGGTAGAATGTCTAGTGTTCGCTTTTAACATTTTAATGGTAGATCAAACTAATGCGAATGCATCAAAGTGAGACTGTAATTAACTAACCATCAATATTTTAAGATCCATTGAATCTGAGTTGTCTTTTCTATCCTGTCCATTGGTTTTAAAGGGGAAATCACCATGAATGATATCTGCGATACGATATCTGATATCTGGATTCTATAACTTGAGAGGAGATCAGCGGAAGAATACACACTTTTGTGCTGAAAGGCAATTCCAACCTATTATGTCTTGTCATTCTGCTCCTTCTGCCCCTGCAATGTATGTTCCAGAAGATTCTAAATTATTCAAGCTGCTCCCCCTGAGGTCAGATCTGTACATAAACCAGGAATCCCTGCACGATGCCACAAATTGGTGACACTCCAGAACCAGCAGGAATATTTTGATCCCCGAACTTTATAGATCTGTCAGGCCCCTGCGCTATTTGCTGCATGCATATCCAGTCTGTCCTGTAATCAGTGTTTAACTCTCCTTCACAGCACCAAAAATTTTAAATAGAGATGTTTTGAGAGGGGGACGGCATGGTGGTGCAGTGGTTAGCACTGTCGCCTCACACCTCTGGGACCTGGGTTCGAGTCTCCGCCTTGGTTCCGTGTGTGTGGCGTTTGCATGTTCTCCCTGTGCCGTCGTGCGGTTTCCTCCGGGTACTCCAGTTTCCCCCCAAAGACATGCTGAGGCTGATTGGAGTTGCTAAATTGCCCGTAGGTGTGCCTGTGTGTGTGAATGGTGTGTGGGTGTGCCCTGCGATGGGCTGGCCCCCCGTCCAGGGTTGTTCCCTGCCTCGTGCCCATTGCTTCCGGGTAGGCTCTGGACCCCCTGTGACCCAGTAGGATAAGTGGGTATAGAAAATGGATGGATGACTGGATGTTTTGAGAGGTTTAAGAACAGATACCATGGTCTCTCTATTTGCAGGCAGAGTACCTGTCAGAGTGTGACTCAGAATTAGGAAAAAATAACTAACATCGGGGAAAAAATAGAGGGAGCAGCAAAAATATATTTCATCCTTAGTGATGTCAAGGCAAGGAAATATGATTCAATCTATATGCTTCTCTTCTCACCAACTTTCACAAGCTAAGATTGTTTTTTAAGATACTGCTTGTAATTTCGTTGTTCCTTGAGCAGATGAATCTACAAGAAAATGACACAAGCTTTAATTTAAGATTCCCAGACAGTGAAGTTATTATTTTAAGAGGCTAAAGATCGTGATCCATTGATGGAAGAAATAGTTACAGTGTGAATTGAAGAGTTCATTGTACGGTGTAGGCGTTTTCGTGGACAACATTTTTTTTGACCAAAAAAAAAAAGATGACAATAATAGGATGATGACATCATCTAGTCCTGTGGCGTCAACCAAAGGTGTCACAGAAGGCCAATGCAGAGGACATACCAGTAATGGGCAGCGATCTGTGGTTCTATATCACTGCTCTGCCCAAATCAGCACCATGGACAGGACCAGAGTGCATGACTCACTTGTGGTTGGTCTGCTTCCAGCTCAATCAGATCGCTTAATGAGCTGGGGACCTACCAGACTGCAAATGCCTGGGGAGGTGAGATGACATGTGTCGGTCTTCAAGAGAGACGACCGCAGAGCGGTGAGTGACAGCCGAAAGCTGGAGATCTCCACCTCACGGGTTTTGTGAGTTCAGTCATTCCCAGGACCCAGCTGACAGATATTCCCCAACCTTGAGGAGAACTCGGAGATGTTTGCTTTTTATTCGGCTTATTATATTTTCCCCCATTGCTTTGTGTGGCACAGGGAGGGTTTTCACATCACATGGCAAATGCAGCTAAGAACCATTGGTCTGCTCCGGCATGTCTCATAAATAATATATGAAAGTGGGTCACATCACGCTGTCACATCGGAAGGGTAATCTGTAATCACCAGTTTACCTTAATTGCTTTTTTTTAATTCTAGGAAGAACATCACAGAATTGCAAGCAATTCTGCTGCCACATTTCATATTTCACTTTGCTAATTGGGTTTTTTTTTTTTTTTTTTACAAATGACATGGCCTGCATTCATTAGACATAGGAAAAAGGACTGTTTTAAAATTCTCTGTTTTACTGTATTCGATATACAACCAGTTTAGGATATAAAGGCATGCGACAAAATTGCTGTTATTTTTCCTGATGTGGAAATGCTCCCATTACATGGTAACTTTATGTGGGTGGGAAAGCATTAGATTCTGTGACTGTATGTCATTTGGAATGTAAAATCACACCTGATTATCTGAGCTGTTTGCTTTTCCATATCTGGGACTAGATAGCAAACTATAGAAGATTAAATGGTATTTGTAAAGAAATGATACGAAACATATTTATAACAAACCTATTATAAACTACAAGAAATGTTTAACATATCCTCATGTATCTTTCACACAGACATTTCCTTTATATTAAGTGTCATTTTGCTGTCAATAACCATTGACTTCCTAAGGGACACTTAACACAAATGTTGAGTGTTTTACGTTATTGCAAAGGTGTTTCTAACTGAAAAGCACCCAATGAGATTTATTGTCAATGCAATCTTTTTTAACAGTTCCTATAGTACTATAATTTGTTTCAACCAAATATATATATAATTTATATACATAGTTATGGTTTCCTGCTTTTTCAACTAAAAAAATCAGTGTCGGGCTCATCAAAGACTGACCTGGAATTGCTCGTAGCTGTAAGGGTATAAGGAAGGGCCAAGGGGCCTGCAGCAGGAGGCTGGGCCCGCGGCTGGCAGCCAGGACACCGACGGAAAAGGCGGCAGCAGGGATCGGCAGGGCAAAGGCATGTTCAAGGCGGAAGCCACATAGGTGGGTGAGGCCCACAACATGCCAGCCAGTATGCCAAGGAGGAAAAAAATCGGGGGCAGATGCCAGGGCAGCGATGGAAGGGGCTCGGATGCCTGACGTCATCGAGGCAGTCAGGGCCCGTGCTGTCGCAGCCAGGACACAGCAGGGTACGGCGCCGAAGCAGAGAACCACAAAAGGTACCAAGCGGGGCAGGCAGCACGGTGGGAGAGCCAGGGGACGCTGCGGGTCGCGAGCAGAAGGCGTGAGCTGTGAGGCGGGAGCAGCAGGCCTTTGGCGGCGGAGGGCGAGGCGAGGCGAGGCAGGGCGAGGCGCGAGCTGAAAGCCCGGACACTGAGAGTAGGTAGCGCCGGTCTTGACAGGTCTGTTTAATAAGCCCTTTGTTAGCACGACATGTTTAATAAGCCATTTGTTAGCACGACGTGTTTAATAAGCCATTTGTTAGCACGACGTGTTTAATAAGCCATTTGT
>JABFEB020000044.1:12433879-12448910 GCA_019775895.2 Stomatorhinus ivindoensis
CCTGGATTTCCGGCTCTGTCGCCTTCATTACCCGACGCCGCACGCATCCAGGCACGCTTGTCTCCGCGAGCGTGACAATACCATTATAAATTATTAATACACCATTATAAATGATGAAAGGTGCCATGTTAATATACCATTATAAATTATTAATATACCATTATAAAGGATGAAAGATGCCATGTTAATATACCATTATAAATTATTAATATACCATTATAAACGATGATACTTGGCCCTGAACTGTGGGTATACAAGCGTGCTGGGTGCTGCAGCTAATTTCTCTCAGCGGATGAAGTTTAAAGGGCCTCATGTCAGCGTACAGGAAGCAGGAGAGTCATGCCTGTGTCCTTGCATGCAGCACTAAGTGACCAACCGCTGGTATATAATACATGACTGCAGGACTGTAATGGCCACATTTCGCTTCCTGAAAATAGAGTGGATTAGATAACAAATTGCACACTCTCCCCTCCAGTCCTGAAAATAGTAAAATATTAAACAGAAATATGACACATGGGTCTTGTGACTTTTTGGCATTGTTATTTTAAAATAAAAATGTTTGCTCAGGATGCCATTTCATGTGAGCCTCTCATCTTCTTCCACGCTTGTGTTTTTATCCATCTTGTCTATTAGTGGCGCCAAGTGCAATTAAGCATAAGCAGCTTGCGGGCAGAGGTCAGTATTCAGTGACCCATGTTAATGGACACAGTTAGTTTCTGAAGAGGCCTCATTTGAACCAAGTATCCACTGTGTCTCATGTTGCATCGTTGTCTGGTAAGTAGATATGGATGGATGGATGGATTGATTTGCTGTCAGGATGTTTTCCTGAAATCTGTGTCTACAAACGCTACCAAGTATGCATGGGTCACATACAGCGGTACCTTGGCACACACGAGTGGCGATTTGGTCAAGGTATAAGTCGAATTTCCCCATAAGAAATTATTTGAGACCCGACTTGGTAGACCTGAACGCGTCTCGACTCATACAAGTTTTAGAAGGAACGGCCCAGTTCCACGATTTCGGCTGAGGTACAAGTCGAAACAATTGTACAGACCCTTTCCATGTCCTCGTTTGAGTTAAGAGGCGTTCGAGTTCCTTGGTTCTACTGCATATATACATATTTTTTGTTACTGCCACCAGTTTGCATAAATGTGATGTCAAAGCTGTCCTTGTGGAGACCTTCATCCCTGGCATTACGGAACAAAAACGTTCAAAGGCACAGAACCATGTGAGCAGAATGCAAATGTGTTTTATGTGAAATATCGGACATGAGTGAAATAAGTGCGTGCAGGATGCCGTAGCGAATCTCACGTGCCGCTTGCTAACCTTGGACATCCTTAATGTCCTTCCCTTGGTTTTCGCCTGCATCTGCGCCTTCCCACGTTAACGTAATGTTCTTTCGAGAGACCGCAAAACTCCTGACACAGAAAGCCAGTGAAGGTGTGTTTTCACGTTTCCCTGTTACTTATACTTATACCTTTATTTATTACTTATACTTATGCCTTTATTTATTACTTATACCTTTATTTGTTACTTATATTTATACCTTTATTTATTACTTAATCTTATACCTTTATTTATTACTTATACCTTTATTTATTTTTAATCTTTCTTTTCTGTATTTTTATACATTTTTGTTCACTGATTCTAGTCCTTAAAGCTCTCTATAAACACTAAATAATCATTTCATACAGATATAATGATAAAAACCAAACTTTATTTGCTGCATTAAATTTATCTTTTAAATATTTTTTTATATATATTCAATTTTTTTATATATGCTAATATGTTAATGTATCAAACAGGCAAATTATCACTTTAAGCCCGACCCGCTGAGCCACACACTCCCCCCGACGTACCGCAGTGCCGTGTCCCGTAATAGCGGCAGCCCATCACTGACGGCCCCGCACCTGTGTGCCTTTCAGCTAGCTAGCCACCCCGCTAACTCACCACCTGTTGCCTCACAACAGCATGACCGGTCAATAATAAACCTACGTGCCTCTCGCACGATTTCTTGGAATCCCAGAAGTGCCCGTCCTGAGAATCCGGCTTTCTGGGTGGTGCTGTGCAGGGCTTCCCAGCTGCTCAGCAGAAACGGCGTAGTCGAGTCATGCGACACATTAATTAGTAGAATCAGCAGAGAATATCCCTTCTGCTACTTTATTTATAGAGAACAGTCATTGGTTGTAACATATGTTTTATGTTCATTTTCGAAGCATCTGGATCTTCTCAGAAAGTAATCTTCAGCTGTCATCTGCACCCCAATGCCAGAAAATAAGCCAAAATGCACTCAAGAAACTAGCCTGCAGCTTGAGAATGCAGAATCCATCTCAATTCGTAGATAAACACACATATACATGTTGTTTCTTATGACAGTCTTAAGGGATCTAAGCACCACCTGGATACTTAAAAATCCATAATGGTAAGAAAGGCTAAATGAAAACTATTTATTACTGGAATAGAGAGATAATTACATGCCACAAAAAGTATGTTCCACGTCTTCTGTCCATTTTAATTGACTAAAATGTGTATTCTTGACTCTGTATATTCTTATTCTTTACTCTGCTTTTTAATCATTAGCCGAGATAAATAGCATCACATAAAAAGAAACTTTCACTGATTAATATCAGTCCAGATTCCGGACCCTTAATTATGTGCATATGGGTAATTCATGTGATTTTAATGCAACCCTTTTAATGCGTGTCCAGTGTAGACCATGTGGTATGTTTTCCTATCCATCTATGGTCTTCAAAGTGGCCCGATTTGCATGTTTTTTAGCCCAGAACTGCTTTTTCTGCAGAGCTCAGTAATGTCATTACTGAGATGCTATTCGCTTGACACGGGTCTCCAAGGCTACAGTTGCTCTAGGCCTGTTTCCCCCATCCCGGTCTTTGGGGACCCCCCCACGCAGTCCATATATTTCCTGCCCTCCCAGTTCCTGAAGCCCTGTAGCAGGTATCCAGTTTTCTTGATTGCTTGATTGATTGGGTTAGATGGGAGCTGGGAGGGAACAAAAATGTGGACTGTCTGGGAGTCACCGGGGGGGAGGTTGGGGGGGGGGGGGATGGGGTGGGTTGAGAAATATGGGTTTAGGGGACGTTTGTGGTTTGTGGGACAGACTGGTGCTAGTGTTTCACAGGAAAAGGCCCTGAGCCCTTCCCATGCATCTCCACCCCCCCAGAGCTCTCATGGAGTATCATGTTATTGCACACAGTGAACCCAGAAGATGGAGTCCAAAGGCTCTTCAGATCAGTTCTTTCCTACCGTAAGGCTGGCAAACTATTAAAAACTTCATAGATAACTCAGAAAATTGTAACACTTTACTTAAAGCTATCATATATGGTGCATTATAGATACCTTCATAATGCATTATGATGACATACATACAAAGTGTTACCCCAAAAATATAAATGATACAGTAGTACAAATGTAATTTCTTTATAAATCTCTTTATTTGCACTTCACTGAAACCAAAGACTGCAGATTACAGGAACATCTGCAACTCACAATCAAATTACTCTAACTGACACCTGGAAGCCAAATGTAATTTTTCATGGGACATGTTTCATGTAGAGTGTGGCTCCATAATTCTGTTATTACTCGTGCTTACACTAATGTACATGTTGTCTGATTATTTCAAATTACAGTATTTTGTATATACTGCTGTGATTTGGAATATAACCAGATAATTTATTATGTATGTTGTTTGTTAAATATAGTGTCCAGTAATAAATATACTCAGAAATCGTTTATCTTATTTTCATGCCTACGAAGACATATGTAAAAAAAAATAAAGAAAGTTTAGTTTTTCATGGTAATTATTATCTGTACAGGTTAATACTTCAGTGTGTTTATGCATATTTCAGTTTGTTTATATAACAGCGTATTTTGACAGGCTTTTTCTGCATGAAAATGCACATCATTTTTATTTTAGCATGTTCTGTGCTCTCAGCCACTTAATCATTTGACTGCCTCCATAAGTCACCCAGTCATAAATATGACCAAGAAAGTACTCACTCCGGCACCCCGATGACACTGAAGGAAGGAGGCACTCGATTCTGTCCCTGGCGTGTCTACTTTCGATGGGACTGGTTCATACACGTCCCGGTAGTGCCTCAGAACTCCTCATCCCGCAGCAAGTAACAGGTGCCGTTTGCATCTTACAAGCTGAACATGTGGAATTAAAAGAAAGTGGTATAACTCCTGATGTTTCTTGCATCTACAGCTCCTTCTCTCACTTTTCTCCACACAACCTTTACGGGTATTTCTACAAGCTGAAACATTCACAGGTGACTTGGGGTGTTTGCTGCCCTTGTGTGACTGCATGGGACAGTAATGGGCTGGCATTCTGTCCCGGGTGTCCCCTTCCTTGTGCCCTATGGGTATCCTGTCCACACTGTCCCCTATACTTCCTGCAATAGGCTCTAGGCTTCCTCTGTGACCCTGTACTGTTTAAATGGTCGGGTGATAGATGAGTGTATAATCTATCCAGCCATCTTCTGTGCCCACTTGTCCTATTCAGGGTCGCAGTCTGGAGGCTACAGACACCAGGTAGGTAACGGGGCTCCAACCCATCACAGGGAACACTCACCTATAAGCAATTTGGTAACTATAATTGTTTCCAGTTCTCAGATTGTGGGTGCAAACCAATCTATCCAGAGGGTACAGGGAGAACATGCAAGCTCCACACACACGGACCCTGGCAGAGACCTGACCCTTGGTTCCAGAGACGTGAGCCAACACCACTAACCACCATATTGCCCAGACTACGTAATAACAATAACAATAATGATGATAACAGATACAGATACGCTCTTTGGACATCTCGCACCGTTGGTAGATGCCATTGGGAAAATGTCATTCTTTCCTTCGGCTAAACCCTTAATTGCTTCATTTACCCAAAATGCAATCAGCCAGGTGGCCAGTCCGTCCTCATCACCTTGCCATGCTTGTGACATCCATGGTGGTGTGACCCAGCTGGCCAATCAAAGGAGTAACTTTAGCATCACTATTTGTGCCCCGTTCCCTATGCATAAAATCCCAGCAAGTCCTTAATGTCTTCCAGAAGAATGTAGCCCCAATGGCTTGGTGATTTTCTACTGAGCTACGGATCGCTGATTCCGTAATTATTCCCGGCTGGTCTTTCGTTCACTCCTCCACTGCCTGTTAGCCATCTGACGGACACTTTCAGCTTCTGTTTGCCTGGATTTGGGATTAATAATCATGACACTTTTATTACAAATTCTCCTTTTGCCTACCCAGTCTGGCTCTTCGTGACACACACACGTAGGTGACAGCGAGCTTAGCGGCCAAGGGCAGCCACCCACTGAGATGCCCATGGAGCCGGGGGGTTAAGGGCCTCGCTCAAGGGCCACGGACATGTGACTGTTCTGCCGCGGCCAGGCTCAAATCGGCAGCCTTCCGATCACCGGCACTGCTAGAGGCCGCCATCAGTGTAAAGGGAAATGTTTAGTTTGACTGGTGCGTCTGTTGATGGTGTAATACCAATCACATGGTTTTCCAAATAGCCTTCAAGTTAGACTGTTAAAATGATCAAGCTAACAGGTAACGGGGATGTGGAATAAAGATGGCTTCCTCATGGACTGCCATTGTGAAAATTACACAGATTCTTTTAACCGGGTGTATATTACAATACAGGGAAATATCTTGTTCTTTGGCCAGTATCTAAATTTAAAAGTGCTTTAGTGATCTAGCTAAAAAGGTTGTTTTTCTCAAATTGTATTAACGTTGATTAAAGGAGCAATATTGCTGATATCTAACTAAACATCCATGCATCTTCAAAGCTGACTGTTTCCATCTATCAAATGTTTATTTGAATCTGTTTGTATCTCACTTTTTCCAAGTAATAAAGATCATGGTGAGTGATCATTAAGCGCAATTATTAAAATACATCGGAGTTAAATAGATGTATGAAAGATCAACTCAAGATATAAGTATTGCTTTAGTTACTCTAAAGGTCACATATAATCACATGTTCTGTCCTTTCCCGTGTACATTTCTGGACATTTCCTCTGCTATGTTGTGAAATCCACTCGCCAGGAACCGCGGCGCAGGTGAATGTGTGATTTAACACGTAGGCACATTTTTATTGTGTTAAATTGGATTTCTAAAACTGTTTTTAAAGGTTTTTAAAAAGGAGATTTAAAAATGATTTTAAAATCGCCCCAATTCATAATTGAGATAATATTTGCCAGTGATTTATCAGCCATCACTTTATTTACAATCCTGTAATGACTTTTTGGTTAAAACTTAGCGTTCTGTACAGTATGTAATGATGTTGCTTCATACTTCCTTGTTTGGAGGTTCAAATCCTTTCCCCCCCTCCCTGTGGGTGGCGCTTACACATTTGCCCTGGTTCCTCCTGTGGTACAAAGACATAGCATTGCATAAACTGGTGTCTCTAAATTCCCCATAGCGTATGTGCCTGGGAACCAAGCCTTTCCAGGGTGTTTTCCTGGCTTTTGAGCTTCTGGGAAAACTTCCCATACAATGTTCCCTCGAGCAAACTTTATTTACTAAGACCTCTTCCCTGTTTCGCAATACCAGTGCTCACCTCCTCTCCTCCAGGCGTTCGTACTGGTTTGTACCGTAATTATTTCCACCTCCATCTGGCAATCTCTTTTCTCAACGGGGCCGACTTCTAACACTAGATTGGCTTTCAGCAACGGATGGGTATTTTACTTAAGAGCTTCTTGATAATTACAGTCTCCGGGCACTATTGTAATTCAGCACCGTTTATAAAATTGTCTCCACTCTACCCAAGACCTGTAACTATTAATCATCGAGCGCTAGTTATAGTAGGATGAGGCTTTGCACCTTTCTGACAGCAAAAATTATGCACTTCCTCAAGATCCCCTTGGAGACGATGACCAAATATCCTAGTCAGCCGCATTTTGAACACGCAGCCACTATTTTGCAGTAATTTAACAGATTTACAGCTCTGTTAAGTCCCTGCTCTATATTTTGACATGTAATATCTGGCTGGGTAAAGTAATGCATAGATTTGTCCTTACAATTAGTCTTTGGGTTTTAAATAGGATGAAAATTGATGACTCCCGCTTTCACAAATGGCCGCGCACCAGCCCGCACTCCTTGGCCAAGCCCGCCATTTTCTAAGCACCATTCATGATTAGAAACCATGTGCAAAGACGTTTTTAGCATTTGGGACGTATTCTGCAATTTTCTACCCTTTTGACTGGCACTTTACTGCTGCAATTATCACCAATAACATGTCTGGACACATTCATTGCCTTGTCCTTTCTGTCAAGCTCCCTATGTGGGTGTTTATGACGGCACACACACACCCCCTGCAGTAATCCTGTATTTCATTACTTATCTAACCAATGTATTTCATCATGTAATGCCTTATTTACAGGACTGTGATTGTGTGTTTGACTTTGTCTTGCACTGCAGAAACAATTGCAGCAGAGTTACTGCAATGAGTGACCATTTCTTTGGACTTGGTTTCAGTCTTTAGTCACTGCTGTTCAGTCTAGAATTTTGTCCATGCATCTAAAAGTGAATTCCTTTTGTTCCTTTTTAGTGAGGCAGTTCTAGATGAGGTCTCTACAGTGCCACCTAGTGTATTAATGTGAAATGCGCAGTCTGCCCATGTGATTTTTAGTCTCCTCTGTCCTATTTTCTGAAGCCCTAACAGGGTTTTCTCCTCCTCTGTCCAGTGTCTGTTGGACTGGCGTTGGCATTGTCCTCGTTCTTTATTCCTGCTTATGAGCCGCGATTTGGCTGACTATAGAAGGAAGCATTATTTCCATTTAAACCTGACTCAGATGAAAGTCATTCAACCTCTAATATAGTCATTCAGAGCTTGATCAGTATTTAAAGAGGGTTATTTTTCATCGTAGCATGTGTGCAGAGTGAAGCATTTTAGCCACATAAATTTAATGAAAAAATAAAGCACATCTTTGACACCTTTACATTCACCCCCCAGCCTCTGATCCTGGTTAGTATAGGACACAGGGTCAGTCGCCAAACCTTAATTAAATTATATAAACTTTGCAAACAGCATATTTCAGGCATCCATCCATGTCTTTAATGTCAGAATCATATCTCAAAGCTGCATCACATTATTAGTACAGAGTCCTTTCTGAAGAGATAAGTGAGATTAGCGTTTCTGCACTGTGGTCAGTAATGCAAATCCGTCAGAGAACAGCTTTACTACATGGTCCAAGATTACTGGACCCCTGATGTTCTCCCACAAGACCTTTGCTGATGAGAGTGCTGGTGCAGGGTAGCTGCAAGGCACCACAGAGCGTACAGAACGCTGAGTATGGGCAGGGTAGCTGCATGGCACCACAGAGCGTACAGAACGCTGAGTGTGGACAGGAAGAGCAGGCCCAGAAAACGAGAGAAGCATCGGTACCCGTCCAGAAAGATGAGTTAGATCCACTAGCACCTCATTCTTTTAGGAATATGAACAATGTCTAAACTGTGCAGCATTGATGAAGGCTTTCCGGAATGGACCCAACCCTACTGTGTACCCCCCCCCCCCCAGAAGGACCTCAAAAACAACCAGGGTGGACCTCCAGACACCTCATGAAATGTATTTCTGGCTATGGGTCTGGCCTGGCTTCCAGTTTAGCTAAAATTTGACCAGCGTTACCCTAAAACTTGGCTTATAAGCTCTGAGACACTATTTGAATAGTAACTTTCTCAGTACTCAGCTGAAGAGCTTTTCATTGCATGTTGGACAGAGTGATACATACAAAGAAAAGTCAAACTGCAACATCAAGACTGAAATGTACATATTTTAAAGCTTTTCTTTTTTTTTGCTACATACATAAACGTCTTTATTGTGAAAGGGATATTTTTATAACAACCAATTCTTCACTCAACAGACTTCTTTTCCCATTGTCTTCAGGTCTACAAGAGGATTTGGTTTACCGGACACAAGAATTCAGATTCAAAACATTTAGCATTTAAAGGTTATTGAATATTGAAACATAAATTTGCATTAAAGTGTATATCTGTATTGCAATACATAGTTATATAATGATGTTATTGAATATGTTCTTTCTTAGTGAGGAGCATTCTTTCTTTAGCACGTCAGACATGGGTGTCAGAATAAAATCAGGGTGATGTGTCACATCGTGTCAGAATAAAATCAGGGTGATGTGTCCCATAGTGTCAGAATAAAATCAGGGTGATGTGTCACAGGGGTGTCAGAATAAAATCAGGGTGATGTGTCACATGGGTGTCAGAATAAAATCAGGGTGATATGTCACATCGTGTCAGAATAAAATCAGGGTGATGTGTCACAGGGGTTGCACAGTTGAGTCATGCCTGGCCAGCGGTATCGTCATGGCTTCAGCTAAACACCTCTTTGTGTTGGTCCCTCTCTGTGACACTCCATCACCTGCATTTGCAGTCCAGTCAGGAGCCTATAGGTTCACCCAATTTGCCAGCTTGCTCACGAGGGATGTGCATCACGCCATGTCACATCCTCATCTTTCAACCCGGATAGAATGTTATTCGACATTTTCCCCTGCCTGAGATGAGTACAGCCAGGAAGCTTGAAATGACTAAAAAATCTGAACAACCAGAGCGGAACGTCCGTATTTCCCACGATGATCTCCTCTATAAAAACCATTTTGCTCATTTTATAAATGAAAGAAAATCCCAGAATTTAATAAAAAGCAATAATGTTTACTAAATGGCTCAGTGTGGAATTTTGGAAGGTAATCACTAACTGGCTCTACACTCTAACTTCACAGCACATCTAACTTCACAGTGCAGACGCGTACAGACAGGAGGGAGTTTACGTCACTTTGCACTGAAGACCCCGGAATCAGTCTCCAGACAGGCGTGACTCTGCACTGTGAACCAGCAGAGCGGATCTGTTGTATCTGTAGGGGTAATGCTGCTTTCTCTAATGGAAAAAGGATTTTTTTAATTTTACCTTGGGCTGTATACTGATATTACATATTCTTGCCTTCTTACCACATCACTAACTTAGGGTTGACCAAATAATCCATATCAGGAAGACACTTTGATCTACTTCGGGTTTTACAAACTACTTTCAAACTGAAAGGCTCCTGTGTTCGGCTAAATAGTTCAGCTCTTCTTGCGCTTTGACTGGTTTGTTTCCTTGATTGAAATACTCATCCAGCTGTTTCACATTAACATCAGCAATGCATAATTATAGGAGACTGACTAATCAGCACACAGCGAGGTCCTTTTAATTGAAATGGAAGTTTACAAAGCCTCTCCATAAAGCATCCTTTATCACATCCCAAAAACCTTCAATGAGGTTAAGGTCACAACTCTTTGGTGACCAAGTCATACGTGAAAATGATTCCTCATGCTCCCTGAACCACTCTGTGACAATTCGAACCCAATGAATCTTGGCATTCTTGTCCTGGAATATGCCCATGCCAACAGGGAAGAGAAAAACCCACTGATGAAGGATGGAGGTGTAACCAGGCCAGTAGATTCAGGTACTCAGCTAACTTCACTTTATTGCTGCATAACGTTGCTGAGCTGTAATAATGATCCAGTTATTGGCTCTTTAGTATTTGCTGATATAAGTTCAAATGGTGACTTTTTTTTTTTGGCCATATACAGCACATGTAACTTGCATTACATTTTCATTACATGTAAAGGCTTGCAATTCAATTACATCCATCAGAAAAATCACAACATATTCAGAAATAAATAACTGAGCTCTGTAGAAGAAATCATTGGAATTGATATTCATTTCCAAACCAGCATCAGATAAAGACACTGGACGGAATGTACTAGCTTTACATTGTGGTCAAAAAGAATTCATTTATTCATATTGTGAATGAATCGATATGACCTTATTTTTGTAGAAAATTAGCCAGTTGTTGTTAAAATGATAGATTTGGGCTCTAGAAGCATTTGTTTCTTAAGAGGAAATCAATTGTAATAAGATGTATTAGATAGACAGGTTCATGTGAGTATTTTTGTTTTTCCCCTGGATTAAACAAAATTCTTAATAACTTTCCCAATGGCCATATTTTGTATATCAGAGTATTTGCAAGGTCATATTGATTATCTCATTGAGTATGAAACAACTTATAGGTTTATGAAATATAGTGAGACTAAGAGAAAAAAAATCACTAAACTATCTGATGATAAGATCCCAAAGATTTTAGCTCTGGAATGTTTACTCTAGAAAGTGCCCCCTGGTCTTTATACATACTAACTTACTTCACCACAAAGTGTTTGCAGGAATACTTTGAATTTTGAGGATGCCTTTAAACGTGGCGCGTAAGCGACTCCAGCTCCGCCGTGATGGCTGTCGGGCTTCGCGTCACACTGGCCTCACAGCTAAAACCGGACTCCTGCTTTGCTTGTATATTTTTGCTGGTTCACATAGGAAGATGAAAGCAGCGTGTCAGACTTTTTGCTGGCCCCGTTATGTTTTTGGGGAAATTCACCACCTAGATTGATCAAGATTGATCTGGCCTTTCCAACCCCATTTACTTACCCTCATTTTTACCCTCATTTCTACACTGTACTGTAGCTCTCCATGTCATTAATGATCTTCTTAAGCAAAGCAAAGTCTTGTACCTGAAAATGTAGGTGCTTTTGTTAGAGCGTTCTCCTGAAATCGGGGCAAGCACGGGGTGGCGTCATGCCAAGGACAAACAACAGGGGGCAGCACAAGGTAAATCATCAGAAAACACACCTGCCTGCTTATGAGCCTATCGCACCCGAGCCATGCTGTATTAAGAATTTATACATGATATATTCTGTCGAGTATTAGCTGATTATAATAAATGTGTTTAAAGGTTTTTTTTATAAGTAAATTGATTTGAGAATTTACTAGAAATCATAATTCCATTGACCATAGTTATAATAGTTTCTTACAGTTATCAAAAGTTAATGTATGTAATGTAATTAAAGTAATGATATTTTATAATACATAATGTCCCTTGTATGTCTCTTCGATATTTGATAGCTGAGCAACAAAACAAGTAATTTCAAAATGTAATATAAACGAAGACAAATCATTCTAATCATTACACAAACTTTACTTTTCACAAGGACAGTATCAATCACAAAGAGGGGGGTCACATATTAAATAATACATTAACTCTGGCAAATTATAAGAAATCTGAGTCTTTAATTATCGTATTAAACTTGATTATTAAGGGCGATGTCAGGAAATTACCTAAATGGATTGCCTTGTGATGGGTTGGCACTCCATCCCGGGTTCTTTGCAGACTTCTGCCCATGAATTCCAGGATAAGCTGTGGACCTCCACGACCCCGAACAGGGCAAGTGGGTGTGGGAGATGCATGGATGGATATTAACTAAGCTGTTACTCACCACTAGGTGGGGACGAGTTTAAAAGGTTATGGCACAATTCCAGGGCCACCGTCCAGATTCCCAATTTATGACTCCCTGCACGTCGCCACTGAGACCCCCCAGACCAAAATAATGACACTGTCCTGGAAGGACAGGGATGATAAAATGTACCAGAGACACATCCGCGGCTCAACAAGTTCACACTGCATATGGCTGTGATTTGAAGGCGTACGTGTTAGATGTCATTCAGATCACATCGGGCGAAAGGGGCGGCAGAAGACAAGCTGGGGACAAATACAGGTTCAATCAGGCCTGAAAATTCAAATCTTCCACACAGCGGAATCTGACCCAAATTTAAGCAACAATTTTTTTGTGTCAGGTTGGATTCTGATTCAATCCAATACACCAGAAATGCTGCAGAATTTTAATATCTAAGAAAATTCCATGCAACATAAAAAAACACCATTATAGTATTATAATAGCTTAAATCAGGATGGCAATGAAGAGCTGATAGGCTTGATGTGAGTCGGGGGTGACTCCTCGTGATGTGAGTCGGGGGTGACTCCTCGTGATGTGTGTCGGGGGTGACTCCTCGTGATGTGATTCGGGGGTGACTCCTCGTGATGTGAGTCGGGGGTGACTCCTCGTGCTGTGAGTCGGGGGTGACTCCTCGTGATGTGATTCGGGGGTGACTCCTCGTGGTGTGAGTCGGGGGTGACTCCTCGTGGTGTGAGTCGGGGGTGACTCCTCGTGGTGTGAGTCCTTGCTGTAGTCCTCAGTGCAGCAGACGTCATCACACCAAGGAATGATCCAGCTGAATAAATGAATTGATAAAGTCGTCTTACTTCTGTCCAAAGCACCAGCTAAGCACCTTTTAAAAAGTATAATTTCCATAAGCATGTGGCTATAGGTTCTGCTGTTGCACATAATTAAATTGTAACCCTTCTCTCTTTAGTAAGTCACTTTGGATAAGAGCGTCTGATATGTTGAATAAGATTTAAATGAATCAAGTCAAAAGCATCAAAAAATGTCTCATTAATCAGACATGATTTTAAATGTGTCCAGGTGAAGCGGACTTGTGTGTCTTCTTGTGGAGGAGATACCACAGAATCAGAACCATTAAGTTTTTAAACAGCTTTATTCTGCAGGCAATGAGAGAATTGAATCCAGCACATTAATCCTATCAGTACCAGTACATTAAATGTAATGAGAACTGGTTCATTTTGAGCTACTGCTCTGTATTACCTTAGTTGGAAGAAGTCGTTTTGCTGTCGCCTTTGTTGTGTAGACATATATTTTATTGAGTCGTCAGTAGTATAATTATTGTTATGACTGTCCTATTTTTAGTGGCTGTAGAGAAACATATTTTTTTCACTCTGACATGTAAGTAACAATGTATGATTTAAATGACAATAAAGCTAACGTTGAACATGAAAATGACAAAAAGAAAAAACGAAAGGCCTGACAGAAATGAGGGCGTGTCCGTAGCGACAAATCTCTCGCTTTCGTCGTAACCTGAGCGAGAGGCTTCCCAAGAAGGTCGTCCCCATTCAGATCAAAAGGACCTTTACCGCTGTCGTGCCGTCTACCTTCAGTGTTCCACGCAAAAACTCCACTCCCGTCTCCCCCCTCAGCTCTCAGCAACAACCGGGACACATCACCTTATCAGCCCTACGGCAGACTTCATAACCCATTCATACGAAAAGCCTTTTCTCAGAGTAACTTGAAGATCTCTGCAGCTGAATATATCTTAGTGTGTGTACATATAATTACAGGAATTATGACACTATTTGACTGGTGCAGCAATCTGAGTGTAATTTGGCTTTAACTGTGAAGAGAGTGATTTCCATATCTACCGCATCATTAACAAGCTGTTGAAATGGGTTTGAAGAACGATGCTCCATGCCTTTTTAATGCTCCCCTTTTTTTAGTCTAGAGCAAGTACGGCCCCGGAGATCTCTGCCTCTTTTTAAAAAATAGATTAAAAATAAACTTTGAATGATTGTGACACATGGCTTTGTTTGTCGCTGCAGATATCGGGAGGTGGGTGCTACTGTTAGGAGATCTTTCAGCCAAAGTTTCATGCAGTCATTAATCAAAATACTGGAATAAAGTGAAATGGATGACTTCTCAGCCACAGGAGACTTGCAATCGACATTAATAGACTGGTAGTCCGTGTAGGATTTTAACACCCACTTCTGGCCCACAAAGCTCAACTTGATCCATAGAGACAGTCATGTGACAATTGGTCATACTGCTGCAATGGCATCTTATCCATTCTACAGACAGGCCATTGTCATGGCATATATTTTATGGATCATACTCTGCCAGTAAGTCCTTTGGGATTCCCCATTTGGGTCCTCTCACATTATGCAGGACCCCGTGACTTTGGTTTAGGGCAGTTTTATAGTAAATAGCTCCATTGCACTGTGAGCGTTGGCAGACGGGATTTTGAGAATGTTACGTTCATAGGAGGCATGTGACCTTACATTCAGTATCCATTCCTGAGCCCGGATACCTGTAGGCCCCGTGGCTCATGTGTCAGGATACCTGTAGGCCCCGGATACCTGTAGGCCCCGTGGCTCATGTGTCAGGATACCTGTAGGCCCCGTGGCTCATGTGCCAGGATACCTGTAGGCCCCGGATACCTGTAGGCCCCGTGGCTCATGTGTCAGGATACCTGTAGGCCCCGGATACCTGTAGGCCCCGTGGCTCA
>JABFEB020000044.1:12486991-12497765 GCA_019775895.2 Stomatorhinus ivindoensis
ATAAATTTTCACCCCCCGCCCCCCCCCCCCGCCTCACCCTATTGGTGTTGAAACAAATCTGGGTTCCACTTTAGCCTGTAACCATTCTGAGAGTGGCTCTCCATTTAATTTGGGCTGCCAGATCCTGGCAGTGAGAGATTTAAGGTTTCCCTCACTAGTGTGCTTGTGGTTCGTCTGGACGAGGACGTGTTTATACCTGTCGGTTATCGGTGGGGGTGGGGAAATGCTGCAGCTCTCCCTCAGTCTCACGTATGAGTCGGCAGAAATTGGATTTGTGACTAAATACTTCAGTATTAAAATACTACTAAATACTATCATTACATACTCTGTGTCTTGGGACTCTTTCTTAATTCTGCAAAATAGCAAATTTATTGGTTTTCTAACATAAGTCCATTGACAAGCAACGTTTAACATATCTGCACATATCTTGACGTTTTCTTTTTATGAAGCGTCATAATTTTATTTTTGACTGACTCATTCAATTTTGTTCTTGCCGTTTTGATATTTGCAATTGTAGTTCCTGGCTCCCACAGGGATACTAAACAGAAATGTTTGTCTTATTGCAAAGGTGTTATTAATTAAAAAGCACTCAATGAGACTGTTTGCCAAAGAACTTAATAATAGCTCTTTTAGAATGATAAATTGTATTTAGATATATTACTATTTGAATGCTTTACTTCAAACAGATTGTTCCTAATGTGGTGTGTGTGTGTGTGTGTGTGTGTGTGTGGTTAACAAATGAAAACCGTGTGGATGACTGAAATGAGCGTCCCAAGACTTTACGTCTTGGAAGGCATAAAGTTGACAAGTAGGTAGTTCATCATGACATTCCTGTTTCTTTCAGTATACGCCTCCATCAGCCTCTACCTGCTGCCTCAGAGGCCGGCCACACTCATCCTCTACGATGACGTGGTCCAGATGCTGCTGGGATCACCAGGTGAGAGCGTCTTCCCGGATTGAGGCGAGCAGCATCCTGTCCAGCTGATTTATTGGATATCCGAAAGCAGCTGGCAGGAAGCGGGCCGGTACTACGAGTATTCAGCAGTGTTTTCCTCGTTAAGAACCCACCGTTAAATGCTGATCCTGCGACTCTCGCCAGCCGGAAACCAAAGTAGAGAATTTGCTGGAAAACGAGAGAGCTGTGAGCGCTTTCTTTTTTTTTCGTTATAGACCATTTACGAAATTTCTCACATGAGCTTCAATGAGTCTCCAGCTGGTTGTTTTAGCGTAATTAAGTCAACTGTCTGAATGTTTCTGTACCCTACAATGTCATGTGCTTTTGTGGCTGAAAAGCAGGAAGGATAGGATTTGGATCCACGCTTGAGACATGGAGTGTGTGAGCTCTTTGGGAATTTTACTTAAACAAGTAGAAATTTTAAGTAAAACAAATATAAATTTACGTTAAGTAATTCTCTCGGGAAGTCGGAATACATGTCAGATACTGTGTTGGGATCTTTAAAATAATGGCACTCGGCATTGGGAAACATTTAGTTGTTTGCATATCCTGTTGTCACAGCTCGAGTTGTTTTTGTACGCTTCTGAAGATAATTTAAATCCGCTGAGAGTAGAGGTAGCAGATTGTGTTAGCAGGGTTGAGAATGCATGTGCATATTAAAACAAAATCAATAAGAGCCCCATAACAGCAGCGGCTCGAGTCCTCCATCTGCATGCAAAATGTAAATATCTGCATCTTATCTGCATTGGAGGGGCGAACCAAGTGCATAAAACCCTGTGATGGAGAGCAATGTCAGAATCCAGGATTACTGATCGCAAAGGGTGATTGAAGTTCGGTGTGAATTTCCTAATGAGGTAGTGAAGACTGTCTTTATCTCGCTAACGCTTAATTATTCAGTGTTTATTTAATTTCAGTGTCCTTGAAGGCACATGTTCCGCTCTTCTTTTCCATGTATGAATTTGGTTGAGGTCGTTATAAATTGCAAGGTTACATGTGAAATTCAAATTAATATATCTAAGCGTTTCTTATTGTTCCGCAAGCCGTTGTCCGTGTCATACTTAATTTGCAACTGCACTTGGTGTGCTGGGGGGGGGTGTTTCTAGGGAGACAGTGGCACAATACAGAGGGTGGGGGCTTTGATTCGGGGGGGGGGTGTGGGCGTCTGTCAAGAGACAGCCCGTCACATCTGCCGTCCGCGTGCTCTTACCGCAAATTTGACTTGCTGCGACGAATAAAGGCTTACGACTCGTAATGTGACACAGCATCATACTCGGGGGTGTTCAAAAGGAAATGTGCCGTAATTGTCACAGACAAACAGCTTACAGAAAGCTTGGGCTGCTCTAAGCACTATTACATCCATGTAAAAAACTCGAATGCTAATATATTGTTGATTTTGATCGCAGTATTCCTGGATTTCCTTGGCCTGCTTTATGTTGCTGTGGAAGGACTTCACTTACATATTTAAAATATGTTAATGAAGCAGAATGTCAGGAACTCAAGGCCCGTGCCATTACGACTAATATTAGCGTCAACAGCTGTAGACGTTATCTTAGTTAGTGGACATTTCATTTCATTAGTGCCTTAAATGGGAGAGTTCTAGGACTGTGAGAGACTTCCATCTTAACATACATGACTATTAGTCGGTTATTTAAAGATCAAATATCTGCAGCCGACGGATGATTACAAACATCTCACCACAGGAGGATTGATTTCAGGGAGGTGGATAAGGATGAACAACCCAGTCACAAAATGAATGAATGAAAGGAAGGAAGAGGTGACGTGTCGAAAAGGGTTTGGTGTGTGTGGGGAAAGATCTTTGATGGAAAAATTTGACAAACATTATGCAGATTAAATAACAAATTTTTGGGCCATAGTGCATCATGCATGGATGTCAGGGAGTTACAGTCAATGTACAGGAGACTCCAAGAGCTGTGATTATATCGCCGCCTTTATGATGTAACTTCCTTTCGCTGTTTACACCACAGGGTTAGTTGGTTGCCATGACTCCATCTATATCACCTGAAGAATTTTACTGAAGAGAATTGGCTTACTGGGTTTGATATGCAGGAAGAGGCCGAATTACCCACGGGTCACGTTTCAAAAACAGGCATTTAGTTTGCCGTGTGTATGTAGGATTGGCAAAAGAAGCGCATGACTGGTAGCGGTTAGGTTTCAGGTGTGTGTGTGTGTGTGTGTGAGTGTGATTTGTGATAATGTTCCGTCTATCTGCCAGCACTTTATCGCTAGTTTTCCTCATATTTGCCTAGAAGGCTGCAGGTCTGCAACGGAAACCAATACAGCTGCCGTCTCCGGGGTCTTTGTCTCGGTCTCCGGAGACGACTGAGACTGTTGGCTCAGCGGTCATTGGAGGACTGTTTCCAGCATCTTAGCTGGGCCTGAAGGCCAAACCGCAGTGGCTGGTCGGAATGGAACACTGCAATTTAGAATTCTTCAAGCACACCGATATTGCTAACGCGAAAACGCCGACCGAGAGATCACCGAGAGGGGGCCAAAAAATGGATCAGTAGGCGTGTTGTTAAGAAGACTACCTGTAATGCGTGTGAGAGGGCAATTAACACCCACTGACAGATTACTACTAATCTACTACTTACTACATACTTACTCCAGGAGTACTGCCAAAACACTGTGTTTCTGTGAATATTGTATGTTACCACTGGGATGGAGAGCTAATCCTGCCAGCAGGGTGCTGATGCCGGAAAGATTAAGGGTACACCCCCCTTTCAGGAAGCACTAGTCCCCCGCCCTTGTTCGTGCTTAATGCCCTGGGCTGGATCTCCTTTAGGGTGAATAGTGGCAGGCCCACACTGCATGTACCCCCCCCCAGGAAGCACAGTGGCCAGAGGCGCTGTAGATGTGAACGCAGCACCACTGCATGATTTTTACGGCACTGTGCTCGCAGTGATGCGGAGAGCTGTGTGATGCTGCTGCCAGAGGCTCACTGTCAAAGGCCTGGTCCTCTTCACACTGGGCTGATAGTGACTGTGCTGGCCCACTGAGAGAGCTCTAGAACCACGTGGAGATGTTTTCTGAAATTCTACCATAGAAATAATTAATATATATGAATATAGAGCAGGGCTTCCCAATCCGGTCTTCGGGGACCCACAGATGATCCAAGTTTTTGCTCCCTCCAATCTCACTGCCAGACAGTCTACATTTTTGCTCTCTACCATGAGCTCAGAGGGAGCAAAAATGTGGACTTTCTGTGGGTCCCCGAGGACGGGATTGGGAAACACTGCTACAGAGAGGGTGGGAAGTGGGAAGACCAGTAACCAGTTATCTCACCTCATGACATCATAAGATGGGACACATGCAGTAAGTACATGCCCAGTGACGTAAACTGCCTGCCCCGTTACTCTGACCTGCGACCTACTGTGGTCCGCTGGGAAGGAAAAGCATCCTCTCTCTGAGTTTATATACATGACGTACATACAACGTCTTGATACATCTGTCAGGGAAACTCTTGGAAGATACAGAGCTGACAGAAAGTCTTGGGAAGTCTCTGTAAAATGACATTCTGTAAAAATGTCACAAAAGTCATTGCAGCTCCGTTTCTGCCATTTTGCTATTAACTGCAGTCGGATGAACTTTTGAACTCAGACCAGCTCCTTTAGAACTATAATGTATGTTTCAATTCATCACCTACTTCTTTTACTTAAAACTACTCGATGTGTCTAATGTGATATTTATTTTTTGTAAACAAATTAATAGCATAATGATTTAGTTGTAGAAGCAATAAATTTGCAGAATCTTTACTGAATGAAGCAAGCGTCCCAAGACTTTCTGTGAACCTATATATAGATCCCTCTTTTAAAACTGAGCCCGTTGATAAATGGATGAAGCCTTTGATATGTGTGACTGAGGCTGTTTGCCTTTAAAGATTGGAGATCTCCACAGCAACCTTCAGGGGCAACTCTAAGGTACTGCAAGAGTCTCCTGACCTCACTTCCTGTCTTCTGCCTCCCAGGCATCTGGACTGTTCTGTTCTTCTGGGTGCTTTCCTCCTCCTCCTGGCACCAGGCCCCCCAGCGCTGGCGAGTGGCAGCGCCCGCTTCTGGAAGAGACCCCTCTTGAGGTCCCTGGCCATCTGAAGGAGCGATTCAGTGGCTGGTAGTTCTGAGACTCCGACTTTGGATTCGACGGGGGCCCTGGGAACAAGTCGTGGATGAATGAGGGACGGGAAGCGACTGTGGGAAATAGCGCAGCTTAATCACAGCCTCATTCTGCAGGGTGACCGTATACAAAACAGGGCTATGCAGTACCTGCTGCTGTGTGATTGCAAGGCTACAATATTTCTGCTTCCCTTGGCACATTTTGGTGGGAGGAAAAAACTGCCTAGGAAGAGATTTACTGGCTTGTTCAGGTTTTATAGATGAACACGCGGAACGGGGATGTGTCTGCCCAGAGGAGCGTCACTGAGTGATCGAGAGGCCGTATATAAAATAGCCGCAGAAGATATGCGGGTCGCACAGCTGATGGACCGGTCCCAGTGTGCAGCTGAGGCTGGTTAAGATCCCAGGAATGCACGCGCTCCCTTTGCTGTGGTCACAGGGTCCCAGCGTTCTGCCTGCTCTGTGTTGGATGGTAGAGGATCGTTGGCTCACAGAGGCCTGTCAATGCAGTTGATATTGAGAGGAACACGATGCATGTGCAATGTTTTCCGAAAACGTTATCGTCAATTATTTTGCGGTTGAGTGTATCAAGGATTGACCTAGATATTACGTAATCCCCAGCCGGTCCGAGCAGACTGGAATTTTTCGGTCTTAAGATATCTCTCCCGCACCCTTCTTAGACTACAGTCAAGCTCAGAAAGATATTTATGCCAGGGCGTGTCATAAATTATTTCTCACAAGAAGGCTGTATTATCTTGTCAGCCAACAGCTTCTTAATTCTTTCGTCAAGCTCGCCGTGGGGAGCCTAAATGCCTGGGGAACACTAATATTTTTGACCCAGTGTGGTGGTGGTGTTTGTTACCGTTGTTGTTAACTGTATTTGCGTCGTTCATTAAATCGTTCAGCTGGAAAGAAGATCAGCAGCAGGAAACAAGCTCTTCCTGAAACAACCCTGCCTCTCACAGGCCGGGACCTTTCCCCATTGTGTCTCCACTCTTGTCACCAGCTAGGAGACACACTGGGTCTTTATTAGAAACAGACGTCACTTCAGCCTGGTCTCTGTTAGCTGTGCCAGCACAGCTGGTGCCAATAGGGCCCAGCGGAGACGACCTCAACTGACCGCAAGCGGCAAAACCTCACGGCCCTTAGGTCTAAGTCTTTGGTCTCTAGATCACTTTATTGATTTTGTTAGAAATTTTTATGTCACTTTTTGGAATAACACTCTGTTAGACTCAAATCAGAACTTTCTAAGATTGCCAGTCAGACAACGCCGTCAATTTGACTTTCACTGTCGCCAGAAGTGGAAAGTTCAGGTCCAGATAATAAAAATTCAGACCAAGATTTTGTTTCAACCAGTATCTGTAACTGCAATAGGCACAAAATCTTGGTCTGGATATTTGCTCTCCTCTGTCGGTCTCTAGAAAAGCTGCTGTTACACCATAGGACATCATCACAAACAGACCCTGGCGAGTAAGATTTACATATAAAAAGTCATTAATTCCCTTGATCTTAAATGCTTCCAAATAAGGCTTTGTGATATTTGATGATTTTAATGCTTGTTGTGTTGTATAATGTTGTATTATATACGAGCTGTGTGCGAGGAGTTTTCTGTTAGTTTGTAATGGACAAAGTTTTCTTAGCTTGACGCTCACAGAATGACTTTCCCGTCGTCGTACGGCATGTTTGCAGTTCTAATGGAGACATGGATACGACGTTCAAAAGGCGAGTAAGACACCAGGGTCAAGTGAAATACAAGCTCGACGACTGGAGACGCGGGTGATTTACTCTCTGTTGCTGCTGTGGTCTTGCTCCAGTGTGGGGGGGGGGGGGCGCTGTGATGCCTTGAATATTGAAAGAGATTGGAGGGCAGACGGAGAAGCCGTGGAAGGGCGGCATGGAGACAGGAGCAGCAAGAAATGGTCGTTGGTCAAGACGGCTGTGAGAATGGTGGGAACAGATGAGCTTCCTGGAGCCTGTAGTCTGTAGATTAAACAGTGTGTGTTACTGATTTGAAGTGCATTTAATTATCATTATTTTTTACATTGAGTAGAGCTGAGCCCTGAATCGTTTCCGACGTTCTATCTATGCTTCTGGTTATTACTTATTTGGATGTTGGGCTGCCTTGTGTTGGTGTTGCTGCTGTTTTTAGGAGCACTCGGTCACTTGCCTCCACGCCCCCCCCCAGGGTGCCTCCCCTACCCTCTAGGTCAGTGTTCCTCCAGCCCGTCCTCGGGGACACTGAAACGGGCCACATTTTTGCCCAACCGCAACTGTGACTGGTTTGGGAAACACTGCTGTAGGTCAGTGACCGATTTTAAATAGGTAGGTTTCTTTCTAGAACTATGTCCTAATTCTGTGAATCTCGGGGATAATAACCCTCAGTGTCAGGCGATGATTAAGAGCAGGGCTGCTTCTTTTTTTCCTATATTTAATCTTGTGGGGGGTATTTGTTCAGTCTGTCCCTTCCCACCATTCCAGGAGGCCGAATCCAACCTTGGGTGCAGTTTCAGAGGAAGACCATCCGACTGTCCCTCAACTCCTCCTACACCGACCTGGTGGCTATACTGACGGCGGCCAAGAGCCAGTACGAAATGGGAGGCTTCCCCTACCCCCTGGGCCGGGAGGGCAATGGCACAGGTGAGGGGGCGGGGCACAAGGGAAGGTGGGGCAAGGGTGGGGCCTTTAGGGAAGGAAGTGAGCACAAGCAGCTGGTTATTGGTCTGATTGGTTTAATGAAGTACTTGTGTGCGTGGCTGCAGGCGGAGACAGCGGCTGGCTGGAGCTGACGGCGGTGGGTGCGGTCAGCACCTACCTCTCCACCCGCGATGGCAGCATCCTCCACGTGTCGGAACCCGTGCACGTCTCCGTCCCGCTACCCCCTGACACCCCCCTCAAGGGGGCCACAAGCGTGCCTGTTTGGAGATTTGAAGCCAGCACAGGTGAGAGCCGCCGCGGCATGGGTCATGTGACTGTGTTTGCCACGCCTCCTTGGCGGTTTGGATGATATCATAGTAATCATGTATTGGATTGTCAATAGACGTAAACAGTCCCTGGGGTTAGTCTGCGGCTCAGTGGGTTAGCATGCTGGTTGCATCCTTCAAATGACGCATCAGCCGTTGGAGACCGAGTCCTTTGAAGGTTGAGCAGAAAGCCTGGTCAAACGGCCTGGTCTACCGATTATTTCCTATTTGCGTCAGCAGCCATTCCCGCCCTTATCCTTGAGTCCCGATACGCCGCTCCTATCACCCCGCCGGGACACGCCCACTTTACCTCTGTGCAGTGAGTTTTGTTGGGCTGCATAGGATCCATCGGGTGAATCCTTTGCGACTCGGCCATAGATGGGCGCTTTTCTAGACTGTATTTGAAGGAGTCTTCGAAATGGGACAGCCTAGTTGCATCGCTATCACACATTCAGTCTGTGAATGCAGCTTTATAAGGATGCAGCTCCTGAATTCACACACAGCCATTGTGCCTGTGATCAGAAGGTCATGGGTTCAAATCCCAGAGTTTACAGAATGAGCAAAGGCCTATAAAGCCTTATAAAGCCTTATAAAGCCCTACACCCCCAATTGTTCCAGGGATTGTTTGGCCCCTGCTATCTGTTTCAGTAGAAGTTTCCACTAAATTAAATGTGCCTGCTCACCCTTTAGACTGTGTAATTGTATATCAGCTAAATTTTCAAACCCATGTCAACAGAGATTTTTGGGTTGCATGCACCCTTGGTCCCAGTGTCAAAAGGAGACATTTTCTAATTCGTACTGGATATCTGAGGAACGTAAAATATACCCATCTATCTTCCATCCATCCATCTTATCCAGCACAGCAGTGGTATCAAACGTTGACAGGGACTTCCCTAAGGTTTTTTTGTTTGTCCTGATTCCACCTCTCTACCCCCCCCCCCCCCCACACGCACACACACACACACACACACTGTCACATACAGACCCAAATAACCTTGAATTATTTTAATTACTTATCATCGTAACATGTGTCCAATCATATGATGTGTTCAAATAGGTCTGTTTCAACATCTAACCCCCCCAAAATAGTTCTGTTTTTTCCCCTTACCTGCCCCCCCCTGCAATCCCTTGATGCTCCTGGAGGGAAGGGGGAGTTATGCTGAGCCTATGCTGTGAAACCCGGGGCACGAAGCAGGGGGCAGCCGAAACCAAGAGTATAGTAAATGCTCTCTCTGAAATTCAGCTGTCGATATCGAAAGCTTCTATCGAATCCCTGTCAGTTTATCAGCTGAGAATCACTGACGCTGTGAAAAAGCACAGCCCTGCTCTGAACGAAACGACGGGCTTGCAGCGAGGTTAAAGGAACCCCTACCCACCTGGCTGCAATTTAAACGCAGGGCTACAGGACTCGCCGGCACTCCTTTTATTATTCTGAGAAACCTCAATTAATGTGGACCCCCTACCGCGGTAAACATGACAGACAGATGGCAGGCAGGGGGAGAAAGGCCTGCTAATTTGAGGGTTAGGGCCATCGACGCGTTTCGAAGATGCTGCCATCAGCTTTTCTTGTCCGGACCGCGACGCCGAAGGGTTAAAGTGCCGCGGCGCGTACGTCGCCCGGCCGAAAAGCCCGTTACGCGAGAGCCTGAAGGCTTTCAGAGAGGTCGCACCAGAGTTTTCCACATAGCGGGGGCTTTTGTGCACCTCCCGTCAGCTTGGAGAAATGAGAGGCCTGCCAGACTGGGCCTCTTGAGTGCTTGCAGCCTTCCATCCAAATTTCATTTTGAAGAATCCGATTTAATCTGAAGAATCTCATCACGGTTCCCTATGCTTTGCGGGATGAGTGAAATGCATTTCCCTGTCACACTTACCTGCTCAGCGTTATCGAGTTTGTTTAGGCTGAGCGCTATGGCTTTAAGTTAGTCGACAGTGGAGGATTTTGTGGACGCCATTTTCAATGTGTCACTAAAGACGGCCACTCTGATGCTGTTGTATTTCAGCCGGGGGGGTCCATAGCTGTTTTTTTAATCTTTTGCTAAATTCCCAATTTGAGCAGAGGGAGAAGTGATGTTTAAAACTCCGTCCACAAAATAGCAGGATGCTGTAATAATCTGGTCTGATTCGCCGATAAATGCGGTGTAAACTCCACGAATGGCGAATAAATTATCCCCACCTTCCTGTTTTTTGTCGTAGGGACACTGTTGCCATGGTAACCTGCTCAGTGACAGAAAAGGGTGGAAATTAGTGGAGGGTAGGTGCAAAGGAAAGAAGCTGTGTTTCTGCAGTGTTTTGAGGTCCCGAAAGAGCCCATTTGTCCCTGGGGGATTAATACCACAATCTATCTCTCTATTCACTGGATATTTCACTATAAACTTGAGCAGCACAGGTAGGAGTTTTAAGTAGATCAGTGATCAGGGTTGGTGATGTCATCAAAGCTCAATGTCAGCCCCTTCGTTAGTCCCTC
Source organism: Stomatorhinus ivindoensis (assembly GCA_019775895.2). Classification (NCBI taxonomy): domain Eukaryota; kingdom Metazoa; phylum Chordata; class Actinopteri; order Osteoglossiformes; family Mormyridae; genus Stomatorhinus; species Stomatorhinus ivindoensis. The sequence goes on from JABFEB020000044.1 coordinate 12,497,501, forward strand.
ATTCCCCCCCACCCCCGCAAATTATGCTGCACACCCCAACCCATGCAAGCATAGGTTAAGTATATTTTTTATAGCTTCTGTAGCTCAACAACTAGACCGCTAACAATGCATAGGTTGTGGGCTCGAATCCCAGGGTGTATAACACAAATTGTAGCCCTTCTCTGTACTGTAAGTCGCCTTGGATAAAGGTATCATATAGACGAATAAATATGTTGGAGTGAGAGGAACCTTTTGCTGTTTACATTCCGTCTGTGGGGGGGGGGGG
>JABFEB020000044.1:12522591-12533631 GCA_019775895.2 Stomatorhinus ivindoensis
GTACCCCAATGATTCAGAAATGTTCCTCATAGTCCATTTCTGTACCTTAAAAAGTGCAGCTTGAAACAAGCTACAGCTTGGGTACCGTTGGCAGACTCTTGAAGGACCAGTCCCAGTGATAAGTAATTGTACCCTCAAAGGTACAAATTGGTTCTTTTCCTCCTGACAGTGTACCTCTGTTCTGTTTGTTTTGAAGACTATGCCCAGAATGAAATAGTTATTTTATATATATATCTGACGCTGAGTAATCATTTTAAATGCTTACTTCCTCTTTTTCTGCTTCATCATTGGACAATATTTAACATTATGCAACATTTCAAATACATGAAATGACGCACGAGTGACTGTATACTAACGCTGGGGTTTATTTGCACACGGAAAACCTAGAGAACCATCAGCCCATTTACAGATGGTTCTATTGACTTTGCAGGTGATAATCGACGAGCTGATCAAGAAGCTTGATGTGAACCTGAATGAGGACATCGGGAATCTGAGCCCAGAAGACCTGAGGCAGAGGGTGGATGCCGCTATCTCCCAGATTGTGAACCCCGCCCGGGTCAAGGAGCAGCTGGTGGACCAGCTGAAGACCCAGATCCGAGACCTGGAGATGTTCATCAACTTCATACAAGGTGCCATCTGCCTACATCTGGATATTTGTCTTGTCGCATGACAAGTTGCTAGTTACCAGTCATTCTTTTCTGGGAAGATTTAGCATCAACCATGCCTCCTGCAGCATAGTGTTACTTCTTCACCAGTGATGCATGAAGTTTTTATCTTGTATAATTACAGCTAAAGATACATTAGGGCTCTTCAGTCAGAAAACGATATCCTGTCCTTCTGTATGCTGAGCGTTCTTCTTTCGCTTCCTTATTTTCTTGCTCAGATGAGGTCGGAAATCCCCTTCTATCTGAGAACGATCAGAACAGACCAGCCGGTTTATCTGGTTCTAACATGGCTGGAAGGAGGAAAGGTCAGTTTAGCGCCGCCTTGCCTGTGTTCTAGCCTAGTTGAAGCAGCACATCTGCCAGCTTACTGGAAAATTAGTTTGAGCTTCTCCAGTAGCCATCACTGTGGCACTTCAGTGACATTCTCAGCTCTGTGTCCTCACTGCTCTGCCGTTCCCCATCTCCTCCCAGTGGACGCCGAGCAGGCCCAGAAGATGCGGGACACGGGCCTGCAGCTGATCCAGCGTGCTGTGGCGGTGCTGCAGATCTTCGCCGTCAGTCAGTTCGGGTGTGCCGCCGGACACGTTCCCCAGAAGGTGTGGTCCCAGGGTGATGGAGGCCAGGACTGTGGGGCCCTGGTGCAGCGCCTCGAGGCCGCTGTTGACCGGGTGCGGCAGCAAGCTCTCGGCAAGCCGGCCCCCGAAGAACATGTGGTCAGTTACAACAGTGGTGCCCCCTGCGGGTCCCGCGACCAGCTGACAGTCACCGTCCGCAAGGAGCTGGCTTTGGCGCTTCGTGACCTACTAGCCCATGGCCTCTACTCCCCGTCCCAAGGCATGAGCCTGATGCTGGCCCCCATTGCCTGCTTGTTGCCTTTCAGTCCTGCTCCTCAGGATTTGCACCCCTGGGAGCTCTTTGTCAAGTACTACCACTCCAAAAACGGCCAGGCTTTTGTGGAATCTCCGGCCCGGCAGCTCTCGCAGTCGTTCAGCTTGCCCGTCGGAGCCGGACGGGTGAGCGTCACGCCCAAGCAGTCGCTGCTGTGGGCTGTGCACTCCGTGCTGCAGGAGCACCACCCCTATAAGAGGAGCGCCGATTCCGAATTCAAGGCTCTGGTGTGCATGGCGCTCAACGAGCAGCGGCTGGTCTCCTGGGTCAACCTCCTTTGTAAGTCCAGCACGTTGGTCAATTCGCACTACCAGCCCTGGAGCTACATGATCCAGACGGGTTTTGAAGGCACGCTCCGCATCCTGGGCCGGCTCAGCCACCTGAAATTCAGCCTTCCCGTGGACTTGGCTGTCCGACAGCTCAAAAACATTAAAGATGCTTTTTAATCTCAGACTGATTTCTCTAATCAGGGCAAGTGCATTGCTGGAATGTTAATCGTTATGAACTCCCTTCCCTGCTGCATAAAGGTGAATGAACTCCATTTTCCGATGGTGTCTGATTATGGGTTGGCTTCCAGTTTAGGAGGAGTAGAGGGGCCTGGTGTAATGTCTTATTTAGGCTCATTTCAAAGGGCTCTGAATGAGCTTTGAAATCCCTGGGCTACATTTAGCCCTCTTACAACATTCCAAAAGAACCAGTGCTCTTTATAATGCCAGTAGTCGTTTCCTTGAAGCATGCTGTCAACCAAAGCTCAGTGAGTCCCATGCAAGGTAAGCGGTGCATGGTTGACGTTATGGCCAAAAAGCCAACTATCCATGCATAACTCTCGCCAAACGTGTACTATTCTCCACAATTTAAAAATGTAGCGCTAAAGCAAGATGTGACACACTTGCATAGTTGCGCTGAAAAGCCTACTGCATTTAATTTTATTTATTTATTTATTATTGATATAGGCAAGGTGGCTCTGACCTGAGCAAAAATTGAAAAAAATCTGACATTTAGTGGCGAGAATATGCCATTACAACGCTGTGATGTAAGTTCATTGTGAGACCTTGCGGAGAATAGACCACTATCTGTATATCATTTCCTCTAAATCTGTTGTACATCTAGCCCAGAGTTCCCCAGGCCCAGTCCAGGAGGGCCGGTCTGCGACAAAGTTTGCAGATCTCCATGCTCAGGCACTCCTACTAAACCTGCCGATTAGCTGGTGAGCTGAGTAAGGTGTGTTTGAGCACAGAAATTTGCAAACTGTGTTGCAGACTTTACCCTCCAGGGCTGGATTTGGGGAATCCTAATCTAGTCTAATGTATGTGTCTTTAATTTATTGATGTTTAACCCAAGTTTATTTCATGGAGTACATAGGCAGTGATGGGGCTTCTTTAAGAACCCCACAAGATCTCCATCTGTAGGCATAATCTCAAGAGATGAAAAAAAAACAGACTTGTACATATTTGCATTCTGAATGTATAAAATAGGGGTCTCCAACTGCAGTCCTGGAGGGCTGCCGTCCAGCAGGTTTTCTATCCTACCCAGCTTCTGATGAGCCACACCTGCTCTCAGGTAAATACCAGGAACAGGTGTGGCTCATCTGAAGCCAAGTAGGACAGAAAACCTGCTGGATAGTAGCTCTCCAGGACCGGCGTTGGAGACCCCTGACATACAATCTGTCTGGGAAATGAGCAGTTTCAGCATGTCAGCTTTTAAGTGTTGACTTTATAGCTTCTGTTTTACGAGGTCCATGGCATATATTTATTAAATAATCATTGTGTGTCTTTGAGCAGATGTAAATTCAAATCCAGGGTAAGCGGGGCTGTACTGATTCTGTGGAATGGTCAAGAAGTGAATGTTGCTATAATCATATTATTTCAATATTTAAGTTAATTTGGGGTTGCTGCTGGTTCTTTTCATATTGAAGTTTGAAAGTCTTTCTGGGACTTGTGAATCATTATTTACATATCAGTAAGTGAATCTGAATGTGCCAATGGTATATGCTGTATAACAAAAAAAACAAGATTTAAATGCATACATTTCCAAAGCTGGTTATTCATTGGCCCACTTTGAAAAGCATAATTTAAGGATAGTTCTTGTTCATGAGAACTGCAGAGTGAGGATTTTTTTTCTTTTTCAACTGTTGAAACACTCATTGGTTTAAGTGATGAAAATGTTTAAACAGCACTCCTGGTTTTTCTAATGTAGATCAGTAGTTGCATCAAAAGTAATTCAAGAAAATGCAAGGCTTGCCTCAGCTGATTTAGTCAAACTCGCTGAAAATTGCTGTTTGATTAGGTACTTTTTTAGTAAATTATCTCTTTCTACTATATAGAGGTTTCATCTCTAGTATTGAAGCATACGGTCCTTGGTTTTCTGACACTGTGCTTTGGGTATTTACAGCTTATGTTGTATCTTGTTTACCCAAGAATATGTGCATCATTCCCTTTTACAGAAGTTATTTCACATGAAGCTTTGTAATCAGACCAGTGAAATATGACCGAATCTGTAAAATCTGTCCTGCTCTGTGAACATTTTTTTTCTCAGTATAAAATATAAACCTGTGAATGATCTAGTTACTCTTTTAGCCTGTGTAAAATACTACTTAAATACACTGTAAAATAAAATAAAGTACTGTATGGGTATGCCTTACGTGATAAATTGTGCATAACAAAAGGTTAAATGCATCTTTTTATTAATACCTTATAGTATATATTGTTTTACTGTTGCATTTACAGTGTTGCCAACTGTCACGCATCTGGCGCGACATGCATTCAAACTCTCACGCAAGAATTGTTTTTACAGCAAATCTATATTATTCCATTATAAATATTAAATTAGCTAAATCAAAGGCGTTGGGGCAGTTTGCATACCCTACAAACCATTTACAAGGTAATCACACTCTTACATGTAAATGTGTGTGCAGACTAGTCTCGACTAATCTCACTCCAGCCAGCTGACCAAAGTTGGCAAACCTGCATTTACGGCTCAACATATAACTAGGTCTCTTCAGGACTAGCCTGCCATAACTGTCCTCATATGACTCACAGGACATAACGACGGCCACTGGGATGTTGCTATCGTCGCTGATACTGCATTTTAATTGATTGATATTTGTGCAACAATAGGTGTTACCTTCATGTTACGCCATTACTCTAAGAAACGCTACACTACGTGTACATCGGGTTAACAATAAAGTGAGATCTTTAAGCTAAAATTGCATAGAAACGACACCCTGGAAACTGCTGGCTATACTGACATCAAATAAAGGTTTTTCAAAAGGAAGTAGCGTCAGGTTAAACTTGTTAACCGGAAGTGACGTCTCTGCATAGGGGTGAAAGGTCATACGTAATGTTTCTACTTCCTTTCCTGTTAGTGGCAGCCATTGAGCACTACTAGTGAGTATTCTGCCCCGCAAAGTAATCGTTCGCCATCGTTAAAAATGCCTATAAATAGCGATCTTATTCAGATCTCTCGTCGTTGCCTGCACATCCAGCAACATTTACTGATGTCCATTGTTATTAGTTTTGCTGAATTGATAAAGAAAACCCTCATATTATCCGCTCCTGTTCCTTCGCATATACACTGTAGGATTTAACCAAATGGTCGTTTCATGTGATGTATTTAAACTGTTTGACTTGTGTAAGTTGGTTGGACGTGTGGTGTTGGTAAAAGAAATACTGATTTCCCTTGTTTGAGTAGCCAAAGTATCGATGTACTTCTGAATTACTGTAGTTTTGTTGCGGGTGTTTTTCAAAATAACCATTCAACAGAACAATAAGAAACGAGACATAGTGCGGTTGGGTATTTGAAAGCGTGTTTCACTCGCTATATTTAAGATAAACTTAATATATTAATCTCAAGACAGTTTGTTAGTTACATCACTTCCTGTATTTTTTTAGCCTTGTCGTAAGTGCATTTGCAACCTTCATTTCATAGCCCCCATGCGTATAGTTACAGTCGACAAACTTATCAGTAAGTTGCTGCCAGGCGAATTTGACCAGTGATCTGTTTGCACAGAAATGGGCAAGTTCATGAAACCCGGGAAGGTGGTGATGGTGTTGGCTGGACGCTACGCTGGTCGCAAGGCGGTCATCGTGAAGGTAAATGCAGGAAATACCTTCCCATGCCGTCTTCTACTGAAGGTCTATCCTGTGTTATTTTGTGTCAGGGTTCACTCTTGTTGCTAATAGGCATTTGATTGCTCTCGCCTTCTCTGGCAGAATATCGATGACGGCACTGCGGACCGCCCGTATAGCCATGCGTTGGTGTCCGGCATTGACCGCTATCCCCGCAAAGTGACCACGAAGATGAGCAAGAAGAAGGTTGCCAAGAGGTCCAAGATGAAGGCTTTCGTGAAGGTGTTCAACTACAACCATCTGATGCCCACCAGGTCGGTGCATGGAATGGAGACCACGGGGTGGTGATTATAAGCCAGTGCTTTAGCACGTGTCTTTGGGTTATCTGTTTTTGTTTTCACATTACTGTAATGTGCAGGCAGCGGACACATTACTTCCTCAGTGATAGTTAAATTTTCTCATATGGTGGGTAAAATGTCGAGGTTTTTGTTTTTCTGCATAAAGGCAAGATCATTTTCCATTAGAGGTGAATGGTCAATGTTGTTCTTATGTATTTCAGATGGGTGTAAGAAATAATTTAGCACTATTATTCATTGGAAAATGGCACTCCTGCAGTTTTGCCTTAAAAGATCTGTGCAGCAGGCTCTAATTATAATGCCAAGAAATGTCTTTGGGCTTTCTGTGATGTTACTTGAGTCTATTTACTTGTGATAGACTGATTCTTTAAAGTGTGATTTGCATGTATTATTGTAAATGTAATGAAAAATGCCTGCAGTCAGCAAATGTAATGTGTAGCCTCATTTCAGCTTTTTATATTTTGTTGTGGTAAATGTTTCAAATTTGTTTTGAAAGAGAAATTTTGACCAGGAATTTAGCTTATCCTGTGCTACTGAATAGATCAGTATAATGTTCATGAGATGTCATTCTTCAGTAATTTCTCAAATGTTCTTCATACTATAACCTAACAACTTGTTGCTCTTTATTCTAAAACGTAGATACTCTGTCGATATCCCCTTCGACAAAACTGTTGTCAATAAGGATGTCTTCAGGGACCCTGCCCTAAAACACAAGGCCAGGCGAGAGGCCAAAGTCAAATTTGAGGAGAGGTAAGAAGAATTGATGAGGGTGCTAGTGTTGGGTGCTTTCCTACCAAAGTTTTCAGAATCCAGTTTCTGGTTCCTAACTCCTGGCAACTTTCACGTATGGCTTTCCCACCACATAACAGGAACTATGACCTACATGTTAAATAACTGTGGGAGATGTGAAATGATCATAGGTTAAACTTCACACCTGGTTTTATACACAACTATACCAGTAGCAGTGAAAGATGAACAAGGTGTTTGTTAGTGATTACTTGGTTTGAAAAATGGGACAGAGCTTTTTTTACATGACCTGTGACGTGTTTGATTCATTTGATTCATGACCTGTGACGTGTTTGATTGGAGCATAAATTAGATTGGTTTTCAGTCTAATTTTCTGGTGCAGAAATATGGAGACACGAGCAAGAAAGGTATATATTGATGCATTTAATTAAGATACAAAAATCAGTTTGCTCAATTTTTGCTACACACTTGTCCTTTTGCCGCACTCCTGCATTACGTCTAAGTTAGTGCCAGTGCTTGTGGTTGGTCAGCAAGTTTATAGCCAAAGACCCTACTCCAGTGGTTGGTGGTTGATCGAAGAGTACCTAGTCAGGGGTAGGGACTAAAAAAGAATTCAGAACTGCCTCCGAGGAACTACAATTGGATCAAGTTTCTGCAGTGAGAACGCGACAGAAGTTTCTGGTTCTGGGAAAACAGTTCCCATGGTGTGAAAGAGCCTTTAGACTGAGCCTGGGGAAAAAATGACCGAATTACAAGTTTGTTAAAATGGTCTGGAATGGACATTTCGGTTGGGGGGAGGGGTGGCATTTTTTGGAACTTATTCTGGGTCTTGCCAATATCCCTGTGCTGAGCTGAATGTTGCCTCTGAGATCTGTCACCCACTTTTAACACATTTCTTTCTCTCTCCACAGGTACAAGACAGGCAAGAATAAGTGGTTCTTCCAGAAGCTCAGATTCTGATTTGGCTTCTGCCTCAATAATAAAAGTGTAAAATAAAAAGTCTCTTTTTTTCCTTTCTCTGTATTTCAGCTGTATATTGTGATCATTCCACCTCATACAAAATTAAAGAAAAGTTTTAAATTGGGCAAATTTAGAATAACCTTATCTAGATAGCATACCACCTTATTTTTATTTGTATTCTACATTGAAATCAAATGAAGTGTAAGTAATCACACTAATTTGGTTTTTTCCATGGATAAACTTTTCTTCTGCTTAGAATGCTCTGATCTCACACTTCAGTTACCTTTGTAATTGCATACAGAAGTATTCTTCATCCTGACCAAAGCCTTTGTACTTACTCGTACTTGTAGGTTTTCTGCAAAGTCTATAAATTAAGATCATTTTGAGACTTGTAATTTGTAAAAGCAAATGCCGCGTATTTGCTGATTAACTGGACTTAGCTGAGGTTGAGGTTCCTACGGGCTCATCATTCAATGCTACATTGTAACACTGACCGGCAGAGAAATGAGAGGTAGCAGGACGAGTAAGAAAATGAAGAAGTGACCAGCTTTTAAAACTGCCAGAACACGGTAAAACTTTGCTTTGACGTGCTGTATTTTACACCTAATGAGCATTGCACTGAAATGTTTAGCGCTCCATCTACTGATTTAATTATATGTTAATAGTTACAAACTTTGCAGTAAGCTTTTATCCATTTGGTCAGGAAAACTTTTAAATGTCTCGATTTATTTTTGTTTTTTATCTAAAGATAAGGGTATTTTAAATGTTCTAAGTTTATTATACTTGTTTTAAATGTATGTTAATGCCGCGACAGGATTGTCAGCTCCGGCATCTGACGAGACACTCACGCTTGCAGACTAATAAATAAACAAATAAAAATTATTAAGCTAATCAAACATGCCACCGCTCCCGGGAGATTGGCAGCAGCTGCCTGACACCCGCAGATGGTGCCCAGTGTCCCGGAAATCTCGTTCTGCGATTCAGCGGCTGTAAAACTGGCCGGAAAAGACCTCTGCAACCTCACCACAAATTTTACCCCCGCACTTGGTCAGCAAATTTGATCCTTCCACCCTCCCCTGCCCCCATCAGCAATTTATATACGGCAATAGCCGTAATACCGTAATAGCAGCCAGAGCCTGGCCAGCACACGCCCCCCGGATGCCCCTGATACCCCTCAGGTGGGGCGTCTGACGAAAACGAAACGATCAGAGAACGAAAGCGTCGTTCGTGTTTGCGGTGTCGGTAAGAAGCGAACTTGGTCTTGTATTTTTACTTACTTGTTTTTGGTTTAAATGCAAATTCGGTTCATGTACTGAATCCTGGGTGTTTGACGGACTTTGTTAACTTGCGCATAAATCGACTTCTGCTTTGGCAGTAGGTCAGGTAGTGCGTGGGAGCGAAGCCACATTGCTGTATGCTCGCCAACGTTTTTAAAGTGTACATAAGTTAACAGAAACGCGTTTCTTAGAGCTTAAAATTAAGGAAATGGAAACGCGTAACCTGCCTATATTTCATAACAAGACGATTATATGTGTATACATGAAATGTGCCTTTGATTAGGGTTATGGTCAACGAGGTCATATCATTATTATGAAAGGCTTTAGGGGTCCATGTTTGCTTTTTTCATTTTATCAGTTTGCTTACTTGGCAATCCTTTGATAGTTATATGTCTTTACTCAAATGCAAATATCTCTTTCCCTGTAGAGTAACATTCTGACTTCAGCATGTCATCTGATGAGGTAAAGGTTCTTTTCTTGAGGGTTATGCCCTTGGTCATATTAAAGCTGTGAGATGAACTACTTAAATGGCAGTTTAGTGAAATCTACAAGGTTTATCTAAATTCTATCTTACTGTCTTTCAGGACTATTCCTTAGTATTTGAGAATGGCCTGGAATCTCCGCCTTCTCTGGAGGAAATCGGACAGGAGATAGAAAATTACAAGGTGTGTGTGTGTACTTAGAGATGAAAATACTTGTGTGCAATACTGAGTCTGCTTCCACAGTATCTGGTCCAAATTTACAACAAAGTATCTTGATCAAAGAATTTAGTAAATGAGTGCGTATGATCTGCAAATTGATTTGTGCTCTTTTTCAAATACCACTTTTCAGGAAAAATACAGGCAGCTGATTGCTGACCAAGAGGAGATTTCTAAGGCCACCGAAGCTGTGAAGCACTTTGCTGAGGAGTTTCGCCAGCGTGCCGTCAGTCATCAAGGGGAGGTGCAGCTGCAGGAGGCGCAGGAGCAGGCCAGGCATCGCAACGTTCTCCAGGCGCGGGAATTTCCTTAAAGCTATCTGAGCTTGTTCTATATGGGTAGCAGGACTTGCATGCTTACGAAGTCACCAATTTCAGTACCGGGGAGGGGCCACTATTGAGTTCTCAGCCACAATATTTCTTCTTAATTCTTTGAGAATGTATTCCTTTTTGTAAATTTAGATCCTGTTTATTCTTGGTTTTGAGTTGCATCTCCATGGTGTCCCGCTGACCACTTGTGTTAAGATTTCCTTACTTCCCCGTGACAAGTTATTGTCACGTCCTTGCCAGGGATGCATCAGGGCGCTTTAGCGTTTAAAGTACAAAATATATGTGGCCAAATGCATTTAGCAAGTGGTTTGAGTCAATGCACCTTGGCGGTCGACTTCACGCGTACTTAACGTTGTCCGTTCGTGATCCGATCGCCCAAGTCATATTTTTAAAAGCAAGTGTAGGCAGGCAGCTGCAAGCATGGAGAACTGAGATGGGTAATTAGTTGCACTTTAGAGCGAGGGGGCAGGACCTACGTGAGTCCCACTGAGCTTGATGACACGCGTGCTGTTTGTGTGCGTTCCAGGGCAGACTGCTCCTCCTGCGGCAGGAGGAGTCCAGGCTGGGAGAAGAAGAACAGAAGGTCATGCAGGCACTGCATGATTTGGAAGAGATGATTGAAATTGCTCGACAAGAGACACAAGTATGTCCATACTGATACTCAGCTGTACTGCACATATGTATGGATAGCCATAACTGCACCATACATTGCAATATCTATTAAAGGGGAGAATGTCTGAAGTAGACCGATATTCTGATAACTCTGCTGCATTCCAACACACAACATGAAAAACATCCAATCTATCAAGGAGCATTTTTTTACTTTTCCAAATGCAGTCCACTGTTTCCCCAATCCGGTCCTCGGGGACCGACAGACAGTCCACATTTTTGTTCCAGCTCTAGTAGGTAGCTGAGAGGGAGCAAAAACGTGGACTGTCTGTGGGTCCTCGAGGACCGGATTGGGAAACACTGCAGTACGCATTACACTGTAAATAAGACTGGTTAGTAATGTCATGCTGGCCATGTGACCTGTAATGGTGTTAGTAAAAAAAA
>JABFEB020000044.1:12540623-12554679 GCA_019775895.2 Stomatorhinus ivindoensis
TTCCAGCTCCCTGCCACACAGCCCATGTTTTTGCTCCCTTCCAGCTCCCTGCCACACAGCCCATGTTTTTGCTCCCTTCCAGCTCCCTGCCACACAGCCCATGTTTTTGCTCCCTCCCAGCTCCCTGCCAGATAGCCCATGTTTTTGCTCCCTCCCGGCTCCCTGCCAGACAGCCATGTTTTTGCTCCCTTCCAGCCCCCTGCCAGACAGCCATGTTTTTGCTCCCTGCCAGATAGCCCATGTTTTTGCCTCCCGTAGTGAATAAAGAAGACAACTCCAGCAAATTCAAAGAGTATGGGTTTGTAGACACTGCCAAACCTACTAATTGACACAAGGGCATGTACATTGGTCATAACTTAGAGTTGATCAATGGGGGGGGTTGAGGTTTCCACCCATTTAAGGGGGTCTAGGGGGTTGTATTGGCTGGTTTTGATTATTGGTGGTTTACAGCTGCCCCATCTCCCGTAATTTATACCCAGGATCTAACAGTCACACAGGGTGATGGTCGCTGCATCGATGATCCTCCTTTTCTCCAGCGTCAATGCACAGACCGTGCGGCCGCTGCTCACCGTCAGACACAGCGGGTGGCTGTAGTAGCGCGTCCATGGCGGGCAGCCGGTCAGCATATGCAGAAGCATGCAGCAGCTGCTCCACACGTCTGCCTTGAAGTCGACAGCCTCCCCCTTGACCACCTCAGGGGCCATATGGCTCTCCGTGCCGGGGAACTGCTCCCCTGCACCGGGCATCCAAAGATTGGACAAAAACCGTAAGCTTGACTCCTGGACCCTTTCGTTTAAAGAGGCACAGATCAAGGAATCAGGGGGTGTGGCTTAATGGTCGAGGTATGAATGGATTTGAATGTCTGTGGATCTGGGAAAATCCAATAAGTTTAATTGTAGCTGTACTTTCCTGTCCCACTGTAGTATTTTTTTATTTGAAGAAATAGCTGCAATCAATCAATGAATATCTGTCTGTCTGTCTGTGTCATTTTGCCAGATCATTACCGTATAACACAGACAGACGTAATTTTGCTCACATTACGATTCCCGTTTCTGTTAACCTTGTTTCTCCTCATTATGGAACGTTTAATAACTGGTGCTGGGTTCTGGGCTGTTGTTAGTTACCTGCAGAGATTCTGGCGGTTTTCGCATTTCGCTCCAGCCTCTGAGAGTGCCCGAAGTCACAGAGGCACACGTCCTTCCCATCTTCCGACAAGAGCATGTTGTCTGCTGCAGATGCAAACGTTGCATGTGGCCACGTCAGTGTTGAACTTTGTAGCGCGATGCGGTGTTTGAGTCATGAGGCCATTGTTCTGTATCTCATGAATATACAAGTGGATGCCTAACATTTCTGGGTCCTGATGTTTTGTGGACTGAAACCAGGAAACAGACACAGCTCTCCAGAACAAAGTTTAAATGGCTCCGGAGCATTCCAATTTTGATGACCGACACGACGACATAATTAATAATGTTATTGCATATTTAAAAAGAGTAATGCATTAAGAATAGGCTGTCCGTAATACATCTGGAGCAGCAGAATTTCATTGCATTATACAAAAAGCTATGAGATTTCGGTTAAGTATGTATTACATGTGAATTTTGTTTGGTACTGAATCTCTATCAGGCCAATATTCATATTTTTGCAGCTCTCTGTATGTTTATATGCTGACTTACCTTTGATGTCTAGATGCATGATCCTTTTCCGATGTAGGTTCTCGACGGCCTCCATGAGCTGGCAGTGGTAGTGAAGGGCTACGTCCTCCGGGAGGCGTCCTCTCTGTTTCAGCAGCTTCCCCACAGAACCTGGGTTGAGGTGAGTCATAAGCTTTCTTCCTTGGTTTTGTTCAGCCATCGTTTAACGGTAAAAGAAAGAAGCTGTCCGTGCTATTTTTAGGCAATCTGCTGATTCAATGGGATTGACTCATTTGCGTGGAATGCACTGGGTAGCAGCAGGTCTCAAGCGGAGGTCCAGTTTGGCCAGTCGTACGTTTCTCAGCCGCCCCCTGCGATTTTGCAGTTAACAAAGGAGCCGGGTCAGAGCATTGAGGTTTACCTGATTTTAGAGCCATGAAAAGGACCACAAAGGGACCCTCGCGGACAGCTCCAAAAAGCTCGACGACCCGCCGGGAGGTCAGGGCGCTCCACGAGCCCACCTCCTCGCTTCTGAAGCAGTCCAGGGGTATCTGCAGGAAGTCAGCATCAGTCTGCCTTAGTGCAAACCCATGGGGTGCCCGGGGGCGGCATGTGCCGGGTCGGGTCGGGACGGACATTACCTTTTTGGCAGCGCATTCGAAGCTGGTCCTCAAGTCCCGTACACGGAAGACTTCACCGAAAGAGCCGTTCTGAATGTGGTTCAGCACCAAATAGTCCCTGTTCTCACGGTACTCGTAATCGTTAGGCTGGAGTTTCTAAGCGGCAGAAAATGGAGCACAGGCTGGGTAGCACATGGGTTTTTTTATCCTTACATAATATAAAATAATACAGAAATATGATTTATTCTAAACTGAACAAAAGTTAATAGCTACAGTACTTGTCTTATGAGTCTCTCACCTCCTCGGGGTGGAAGAGGAGACCCTCATTGATCTCCACATCGGCTGTAGTGTCTTCGCTGTCGATCTTTGCTTCCCGTTCCACCTCTCGGTAGAAGGCAGGGGCAAAGCAGCGGTCCTCCTGACTCACACTGCCACGGAGACCACGCAGAGCAAGGCTGCAGCTGAGGGCCAAGTCCGAGCCAGAGCTGCACTCCTGGCCGTAGAAGGACAGGTTCGGGAAGGCGCTGTGGCTCGTAGAGCCCCAAGGCAGGGTTGAGGATGAGGGACCTCGGATTTGAGCTGAGGACGAGTAGACAGGCTTGATCTGTCCCTCCCCCTGCAGCTCCGCTGTCTCCTGTATCCCCAAAGTGTGGGTGCTGTCGTTGTCGATGATGCTGGCTCTGCTGCTGTTGCTGCTGATACACTCCGATTCTTCCTTCTGTTGCAAGACACAAGCGACCCATAACTGAAGCGTGGAGAAACATGGCTCCGGCGTTCTTGTCTCGTCTTGAACATTCATCGGTTACACCCATTACTCTAGTGCCACTGAATTTGCAGATGGGCCCTGGATGACTTGCAATAGACATGAAACTCGCAGTTAATTGCATTTGAAGTTGACATCTTAGAATATTAACACCTTTAGATTAATTAGATTCACCTAGATTATTTTATCAATGATCTTCATGCTTATAGATGCCTGGACATGCGTCAGTTACTCTTAGTTACTCTGACTACTTAATAGTAACCACTTGAAATCCCTAATACTTTAGTTTCTCTGTTATGCGGCTTTTATTGGGACTACAGTCTAATCCACACCTGGATCAACTGCACAGCGCTGCTGCTCTCCTGCTCTGGGACTCCTGAAGGTGTCCTCTGCCTCTGCCTCTGCCTCTTCTTCGCATTCTGCTTCCTCCGTCGCTGTTTTCTCTCTCTCGTCTTTCTCCCGGAGTGCTGGTGGAGCTGAGGGCTTGTCCGTTCTGTGGCACTCTCCTCGCAGGCCACATTGTTGTGCTCTACGGAGACCCTGCGAAACACGACCTGTCAGGACTCGGCCCGTCGGAACCCCGCGCAGGGAGTGAGAGAAGAGAGAAGGAGTTTGGCTGTAGAGCAGAAACATGAGAAACTGGAATATGGAAGCAGGCGTCTCAGACCTGCTCTGGAAACAGCTTGGAGAGGCAACATAGGGGCGTTCCCAGGAGCTTGGGCTGAACTCTTGTTGTCCTTCACCTGGAGAACATCAACACATTGAATCATTTTCCAAATTTAACAATTCGATCAAAAAGGACCCATTTGATAAGAAGGCACATCTCTATTTCCATTATGTTCTACTTACATTCTGCCTGAGCGATGAAGAGTGACAATTTCTCCTGGAACAGCTGACCGGCAGTGATGTCATCAGCCGTACCGCGCATTAACACTTTAGACAGCAGGGGAGGAATCTTGCTGGGCTGCTGGTCAACCTCACACCTCTTCTCCTCACTGCCTGTCACCTGCTTTAGGCTGGATCCCACTGCAAACAGGCCACTGTGCTCCTTGTGGCCCCCAGTGAAAGGCATGGTCGAGTTGAGGATCCTGTTGCGCACAGCCATTTCTCCTCCCTATGCCCTGGGCGGGGAGAGAGGGGACACCTCAGTGAAATCGCAGCTGTCAGCAAGTCTTCAGCGGGGCTCCGATTCCCCGGGATTCGACTGAGATCATCATCATTCACACTGCCAACTGACTTTGATAGCCGTATGACTAATAATGCTTTTGGACGTTGACAAAAAGAGCCGTAATTCTACACTACCGAGTCGGACCTCAGCTAATATGTTGATGTTGTGGGTATCATTTTCTCATTAAGAAATCAATACCAACTTTGACAGTTGAACACCCATCTGCTCCACCATAAAGAAACTCATTCACAGGCAAATCTGACCAGACACCTGCCATTTCAAGGACCTAGCACGTCTTGTGGTCACAGGAGGCTTCATGGTGAAATGCTAACAGTAATTGAAAAGTAAAAAAAAAAAACCCTCGGGGATCTAATGTAGCGCAGCACACCTGTTTGAAGATGTGCTAGTTGTTATCAATCAAGGTTTTATGTCCTCCTCTTAGTAAGAAGCACTTAACCACAACGGGCAGACACTTGACACCAAAGTACACAATCACCTGGAAGCCATGCAGATTGTTCTCTAAATTATACCTAATACCACATATCAGTAGAAACAGAAAGTTGGAGAAGGCTGGCTTTGTTGTAAAGGAGAAACATTAATAGTATATAAGGAAGTCTTTCTCAAAACCAGCTGTGAGAGTCGGGGCTGACACTGGGCACGTCTGCAAGTCGCCGAACGATACAAGTGCGGCACCCATATTATTTATGACCAGCATTGCTTGCTGTTGTTTCTGATGTAGGGGAAGAGAGTCGCATTTAGACTGGACCGGGCTGCGAGAGACTGAGGAGAGCACTCCCTAGCAGCAGAACGTATGAAACCGGCGAAAAGGTAATAGAGAGCCAATTCAAACATCTTGAAGGTAACAAAAAAATATATACAAAACTTGCAGGGACAAATAGTGAGAGAAAGTGAGGGATGTAAACATAACTGCTAAAATATGCCATTTCAAATAATAATAATAAAAATGATTAATAATAGTACATTATTGTTATTACTATTTCAAAAAAAGCAAAGATGGGGGAATTGCATGCGATTACAGTTCAGAAATGACTGCCCGCTGTCTGCAGGTAACCAAACCCATGATCTCCACCTACTTTCAGACACCATGCAGTCAAAATAAGAGTAGCTGCACCCAAACATCACATCAGCGAGAGGACCGTGGCACACTGCTGCCGGAGTGACACCAAGACCTCAAACGGTTAAAACGACGCCCTAGAGGTCGACATTATGTGCCCTGTGAGTATCTGCCCCACGCCGCTTCAGACTTGACGGAAAACACTCCAACACAAATGCTGCTCAGCTGAACAGACCGGACTGCCACATCGCAGGTACACGAAATACTCGTCTATCTTAACTTGGTCCCTGGTTTCCTTGGTGTAGAAATATGACAACAACCATGGAGAAGGGCATTTTCTCAGTTACACAGTGCAGCTTGCATTTTCCCTCACATTTCCAGGAGAAAAAGCTAAGCTAAACACATCTATCTCTCCATTCTATTCGCGTGCACCAGCTCGCTGCTTGTTCACAAGCTTATTTGCTTTCTACTTCGTACTGCATCAACTTGCAGATCAGCTTTGCTCTCGCTAACAAAAACTACGCCACCACCATTACAGATCACAAACCTACTTTTACAGAGACATCTTCATAAGCGCTGCTCCTGCTTCCTCAGCAGAGAGTCTCCTCTTCCCCCGCTTCACTCGGATTCTCTCTTTTCCCCGCCACGCTCCTCATTCCTGTGTCTGCTGATCCGGCTGCCACTCAGCCAGCGAAGCTGGGCATGAGCTGGCGTTCTCATTGGCTGGAGGTGATTTACAGGAAGGCTACCTCCATTTCCCAGCAACCCCTCCCTCCCTGCTTCAGGGCTGGCTGAGACAAGCTTTGCCTTGCACTCCTTTCTTATGTACAGTACTGTGCACAAGTTTTGGGTAGTAAAAGAAATGTTTAAAGCTATTTATCTAAGTAGAAAGTGCACATTTACTTAAAAACACACAAATAACATTAGAACATATGCAAATTAAGAGTAACAATAAAAACTGCAAAAAATTTCTTCTGTTCTTCAAAAAGTTACTGATGTCTTGTTGGATGGCTAAATGAACGTCGCTTCAGTTACCAAACCCCTCCTTGGGGGGCACCCCAGCCAATCCACGTGTTTATAACATTTCTCCACCAGCTCACTTCAGTCATTCATTTAATAAGTTAACAGTTAACAAGATGTTAATTAGCTATGCATATTGGATGGCTGCTACAAATTATGGTGTGGTTTTAGCAGAGGTTTTGAAACGGCTAAGCTGACACACTTTAACAAACATAACATCATAGTTTTACACCAACATGAAGATCATTTAAACATTTTTTTCCTTGACTAAGACTTTCGCACAGTATTGAATGCATGTATGAACACTGTAGGTTTTCTGGACAGGTCAAACTGAACCACATTTACGCCCCTAGTTTACTTTAAATTGTCAATCTGAGTTTTATAAAAAAATATCTAGTAAATACATGAACTATAGTGAGTTTAACTGTGCGCAATGGCAACTAGAATATCTTTCAAGCCTACCAGCTTATTGTGGTTTCAGTTCACTGCATACTTTTTGACACTGCACCAAGCAAACAGACTGAGTGGAGTTAACACAAAAATTATCTCCTTACACCTTCTTTCCTGATGTGCAACTTTTATTGACTTTATCTTTCATGATTAAGCATTTACTATAAACACCAAGCCAAGGCATCTCCTGATATGTCACTTTGGCTACACTGTTAACTACAACCAAGACCCAAAGCACATTAGAAAGTTGCATGTAAAGTCTTTAATAGCACTTTAAGTATCAGTATTTAAGACTGATCATAGTCCAACCACATGAGGAGAGCATGAGAGTATGTTTCTCATTCTTATTTCCCAGAGGATCTTTTTATGCTGTGGTTGGCACCTGATAGTGTTTTGCACGAAAAATAGGAACACGTCTTCTGTAAGCTGCAGTGAGCATGCAGGTTTTGCACCTACGACTTCACCTCAACTGACCCATGGCAATTAAATATATCATGCAAATGCAGAATGTATGCAGACAATATTTTGATATGAGAAAGACTGGATGTGATTCAACAATCAAAAAAGCAATCATTAAATTCAAACTCAACTCAGGATATATTTCATGAAGCACTTGATGCAATGAAAATTAAGTCCTATATTAATAATGCATTCACCTGCAAGCAAAGACCCTAAAGCAGGTTTGTGCATGCTAAACTTCATCAAAAACAAAATAACTAGGGAGAGAAACTGACGTGGAGGTAGCTATTCATGGGGTCTTAGAGAAACAGAATGAGTAAAAAAAAAAACTGCTGACACAATTTTGCAGAGAAACGCTTGAGATTCTCACAGAATGGAGCCAGTGTCTGGGTCCTCAAGGGGCCCAAACGGCTTCTTTGAAAAAGCCTGCAGTGAAAGGAATACGGACACACACACTGACTCATACAGGCCACAGACCTCTGAGTCATCCATGCCCAGTTAGACTTCATGCATTCTTCTGGCCCAGAAAAGCGGCATCCTGCTTCTGCCTTCATACAGACCCGGGTCATTTTAAACCCCACACACATGCCTTTTCGAATTGTCACATCCTGCCTGCTATATCTATTTGACCCTCCTATATCCTCCTTGGCATGACCCTACCAAGCCACGCCTGTTACTTGTTTGCCTTACCTCTCATTCCTAACCCTCGTGTTAATCACTCCCAGCTGCCTCTCGTTAGTTCCCTCGTTTGTCCTGTATATACATGCTTCCCAGTCCTGTGCTCCCCTGTCCAGTCATTAACGCCACTCCTCCTGTGCCCGCCCTCTCATTTTGATCCCTTGTGATCATGTTAATGTACAGTCCTTGTTTATTTGCATTCAATATACCCCTTTTAGGTTGCCAAATAAACACCTGCCCTCAAGTCATTCATCCTGCATGTCAAATTCAAATTTTATTTGTCACATAGCAATCATACACATTATTACTTGCAGTGAATTGTTATTCTTGACAGCTTTGGGTCGTGACAGGAATGATCTAAAATATAAACTAACTGCTATACAGGTCTGACGTGCAGCTACAGAAAACATCCGGTTGACGTTACTGACAATAAGAGTCCATATAAGAGCTCCCTTGCTTTCTTCAACAATTACCTTGATTACTTAAACAATTTGTTTAAGTCAAGCCAGTGTAAAACACCGTACGTATGTGTTCTGTTTGTCAAATAAGGATAGTATCTATTATAAACTATTATTAATGAGATACAATATTTTACTGAACCTACTTGTAGTCTTCAAACATGACACCATATGATTGCGTATGACAATGTGCCTTAAACTATAATCTATAAACACCTGCACGCCCAAGCCTTGTTTATAACATAACCAATCCGATTATTTACAAAACTAACCTCACATGCTGTATTTTAACTTTGTAAATTTTAAGGTCCAAAAAAATCGCTGTATTATATTTGACTTCCGCTTTATAATAGCCGCCATTTTAGGGAGTCATTAGTGTACAGTAATAAAATCTTTAGCACGTGCTTTATAAATACTATCTATTTAAAAACTGTCAAGTGTACTTACCCTAGTTCTTAGTCCTTGTGGTGCGTCTGAAATCGTCCCTTACGATTGTCTGAGCAACTTTCTTGAGGATACTCGGAGGGTTACGTCACCACGAGCGAATAGAAAGACGGGAACTCCGGGCAGAAAGGAAAGCGAAAATATGCCAGAAGACGCCCGTGTATTGCAGGAAGAAATTGTGTTTATTGAAGAAAAACTTTCTCAGATAATTGCAGAATAACATTAATTCCAGTAAAATACCGCAGCGTGTTTTTGGAACCACATGGGAAACGGAATCATTAGTTTTAGGCTCAGTTCGCCCTTAATGAGAAAGCAAGCTCATTTTCAATAAAAAAAAGTATAAACAAGCTGAACTATATCAAACTTGGTAATGCTTGAAACATACGTCATTATAACTGACTCCATAACTGTACATACATTTGAGAATATGTACTACCATGCAAATGAGTTACCCTGTAGCCTGCATTCGCGGGGGAAAATACCCATTCGGCGTCGTTACCGTTTGTGAAAAGCATTTTAGTCAAATGGGCGCTTTAAATGAGGCATATATTTCATAATTATGGAGATTAACAGAAAACGTATCTTATTTTTTTCTTAGGACGCAAGTCTCACTATCAAAAATAACTGAAACTTCGTTTCCTTCTCAGGATCACAATAATATTACAATTCCCCATAACTGAAGCTATAACCAAGTAAATTCCGAATTCATTTTAGTCTTCGATTAAATGTTTATATTGAATAAATTTCTATCAATGCATACAGTATAGCGCACTCTGGTGCGATTGTTTCGTCAATTAATTGTGCTTGCATCCTCTTCCCACTTACCAATTAAGTGATTTATTCACTTATTTTAAAACGAAAGGAAGAAAATTATCCAAAGATCAGAATGTGTGCAGTTTTACTAGTTAGTGACAAAAATAAAAACGTTTCCCTTATATCTCGTTGTTATGCACCATATGACCGCTAGGGGGCACTGATCTATAAGAATGAAAAATCTCGCAAATGACGTACTTTATTGTGAGCACGTATATTGCGCATGCGTAGACGGTATGTACCAGTCGTGTACGTCAAATCCAGTTTACCAGTGTTCTTGTGAAGATTTTGAAAATATGCATTTGCCCTTCTTTGCTGGTAGCAGTTTCTGTTTAATTGTATGTAGTTCATACAACACCCCCCCACCACTTAGGTCTCGCATACGAAGAAATATGCCTTGAATTAAAGGCAAATAATGTGACTGCACTCGTAATTATATAAGTAATTTAAAAGGCATAACTATTTTTATTTGCGATGCTTTCAGTGCAAACAGATATTGTCCCCGACATCTGTGATCGATTTACACTCATGGAAATGCACCAGCCTCGAAATCTTGACCTTAAATACTGGAAGTAAGGATTCAGTATTCATAACAAATAATACACGGTATTCATCAGTGTCACTGGATGAGTGATACGGGCAGTTAGTCGAAAATCTACTGGCATTTGGCTAATCACAAGAAAGTAAACATTTTAACTGCCTATTAGATTTTAAACCCGATAATTAATACACACTTGTAGATAGTTCCATGATTTAGCTAACTTACAATGGACAATAAGGAATGATACTGAATCAATCTTGATTCCTGAAACCAGTTATGAAAATTCAGAAAATATGCTGAGCTTAACGGAACGGATGATTGGTGGCAACACAAATCAATTAAACGGCTTTTGAGCTCCAATTGGACATTGGTGTCATGACGTCACGTTAGTGGGCGTTCCCCAGGCATTATGGATAGGCCAGACAGGGAGTGAAGGCGGAGGAGTTGCAGTAGAAAAAAAAATGGCTGAGAGATTCTCTCGTTTCAACGAGGACCGCAGTTACCAGGTAAAACAATTTGTGAATGAGTTAACCAAGCGGTACGTTAAGGTATTATACCTTGCTGTGAAGTTTTGAATGTAAAAGGAGAAATCAATGTTAAAAATGCACGCCTGTGGACTGCCTTAAATCAGCTGTAATACAAGCCTGCTAGCGGACTAAAGCGTTAGCAGTAAATAGTTAATCCTTTAAAATCAGCAGCATTGCGTTAATTTGTTGCAACAGGTTATGCATTATGAGCTAAAACCCTGAGAAATGTATGAGAAAGTTTCCTTGTGCTTGCAGTTCGCTGTCCGGGACGGGAATGTGTGGTAACCGGTTTAACCATGTTACAGCAGCACTGAAAATATTTCGGGTGTGCAATTGTATTTTGTTCCCTTTCGGGTGATACAGACCGGTTGGTACAGTGTGGGATTGTTTGGTGTTCAGAAAGGTCTTTCGGTGACACTTTCTTCTCGGAGCAATATAGAGATGCTTTAGAGAAGAGGTCCGCTGCATGTAATGAAACAATGGCTGTAACAGAAGGGGCTATGGGCAAGACGGTGGATGGTCTTGTTGCCCTCAGTTTTTTTTAGTTCAGTTTTTGTACGCACACGTATATTTCTTCATGGAATAACACGATATAGTGTAAAATTCCGTTTTAATAGCTGTGTGTTTCGATGTTTTGGACCTGTCGAAATGCTGTGGGAAGACCCGCATTCCGTCATTTGTATCCAAACCTGATATGCTTAATTATTCTATCTAGTTATGCGGCCGACTTGTCTAGGTGCTTCAGTCAAATGCAGGTGGAGCTTTCTTTGGCAGAAAAATCCACTTTCTATTGTGTGAAATAGGAATTTAGGAATGTTTTTTTTTTTTTTTTTTTAAACTCAGGAAAATTATATAATTGGTGGAACCACTTCTGCTGTGTTTGTGGATTGCTCCATTGGGACAACTTTTGTGTTTTGAAAAATAAGCTCGCGTAATGTTCATGCAGGGGGAAAAAATGTGGTCATGGTTGACAGTTGTTCTTTTGCTTGTTGCTATTGGACGCCCCGCCTCTCTTCTTCTGTGTTTTTGAAGGACTTCCTGTGCCGTTTGCTGTGATTGGTCGGCTGGTGTTTGTCAGACAGGAACATGTGCTTAGGTTAAGACACATGAGAAAGCTCTGCCTCAAAATGAATGGCGCACTTTGTCCCAGAAGGAATAATAATAAGAACAAGTTTTTGTTTTGTTTTGAGTAGGTTTGCTCATGTATAAAGTGGGTTGTTTGTGAGAAGACCTAGTATTTAAATAATCCATGAGTGCGGTATTTGAAATATTGGTTATTCAGATTCATAGTGCTTTGTTTATCCCCAAAGGGAAATTTTTGTTTTGCAGTAGCAATTCCCATAAATAACAGAATCGCAAGGTAGGCATTAAGTTAGACAAAACACAGAATTACCTACAACAAAAATATATTTGTAAAAATATGCAAAAACTACAGTACTAAGCTAAATTTTTTAAAAGCTACAATTGATTTATATATATTTTTACTGTGCAAAATAAATGTAAATGTACACTATGCTTTGGTTCTGGCACACAGAGGCCTCATTTTAGATGGTTATTCCCATGGGTAGGAATGACCTCCTGTAATGATCCTTATTGCAGCGGAACTAAAGGATCCTCTGGTGAAAACACTCTGTCGCCTGACCAGTAGGGTGTGTAGAGGGTGCATAGTGTTATCCATAATGTTAAGCAGTTTGTGCAACATCCTTGTCTCCACAGCCAACTCTAGTGGCTCCAGAGCAGTTCCCAGCTCAGAGCCAGCCTTCTTATTAGTTTCTTCCTGCTTCTAGAGTCACCAGCTCCGATACAATCACCCCAACGGATGGCTGCAAAGAAAATTGCGTTTGCCGCGACAGCCTGGTAGCGGTAGGAGATCTGCAACATCTTGTTGCACACGCTGAAGGACCTGAGCAGCCTCAAGAAGTCGTGTACCGCCACGGCCAATCTGCTGCCAGTTTCAACTTCTTAAATATACACTTGCAATTCCATGGAGTCGAGGCTTTGATCTTCTCGGTTATGTAATGCACCCAGAAAACAAATGTCTGGCACAGCGTGGAGCTCGCATGACTGCGGCTGTCATTCCAGACTGCTGCTTCGCCCAGCTGGGAGCTGCGAGGGTCAAGCTGTTTCAGTTGGGTCATGTTTACTCACCTTCATTCAGCCAAGTCCATTGTTCATGATGCGACATAAGTCTAATACCGCAGAATGGAAAAGTTTAATTGGTGCCATTGTTTTCGTTGAGTGTGTTTATTTAACCCTTTAAATTGATGAGTAGTGTTCTGGCTGTGTCCCAGAGTCCTGGTTTAATAGTAGAATATAATCAATCTTGAGTCCCTTTCTAATTAAGCCACTTGGCCTATATTATTGTAAAAGCATTAATTTTAGAGGTAACTCCTGTAATATTTTTGGGGGGAGTCGGTGCCTTGGTGGTAAGCATTAGTCTCCGTAAATCGTGTGCTTAAAAACCATGCAGTTAAAATGAATAATTTTTCCTAAACACCAAAGGCTGTAACCACTGCCCTCTGGTCACTTTAGGTTCTGAAGCGCACTGATGGGGTGCGTAATCTTTACCATGTACTGCAAGCTCAAAGCCACGACCCCTGGGCTTCTCTGGAAAATGATTGGAGAGTGTTTTCCTTTCATGGACTGGAAATGTAGTAATGTTCTTCGGCTGATTTGAAATTCCTTGCTCTGAAATGGATTAAATTGGTTTGTAGTACTTGTCCCACATTAGGATGTAGTGCGCTCTGTGTACCGCAGCTAAGCTGGACTTTGTATGACTTTGCGTAAAGTGCGTAAATGAAAAACTTGTTTGTAAGCTACGAATTTATTACGCAAGTCAGAACTTGCAGCCTGTTTATGCGTATCGTTGAGGCAGGCTTGTCGTGTTCCCCATGGGGGGGGGTTGAGTCGAGTGGAGTCGATCCTTTAGGCCAGCTGTTCCCAGCCTGCCGCGCTCCAACACCCTGGAAGCAAACCCCTAGTGTGCATCGATGGCTCAACGAGAGTTGCTGCTTCTTACTGGAAGTAATGGGAGAGGCTGGGGAATGTATTTTGCATGTCTAAGTTTGGGGGGAGCTTGTAACTTTATTTTGGGTGAATACTCAGAGGTGGGTGGGAATCTGGCAGTGGGCGTAATGACAGAATGATACCTTTCCCTAATGAAACCAGGTAGAAGCATTTGTGACCTTGTCTTTCTATTAGAGATGCACGGTGAACTACTGGTATTGGACCGTACAACAATAATTGACCAGTGGTTAAGAATGAGCTGTTATTTATGGCAGATAATTTTTTTTTAAATGATGACCCATAGTTTGCATGTTCTCCCTGTGTCTTCGTGGGGTTTCCTCCGGGTACTCCGGTTTCCCCCCACAGTCCAAAGACATGCTGAGGCTGATTGGAGTTGCTAAAT
>JABFEB020000044.1:12574128-12593313 GCA_019775895.2 Stomatorhinus ivindoensis
CGCGAGCCGCCGCCCATTTTCCACCAGCTGACCCTTGGCCTCTGTCTCCCTTCCTCGTAGGCCGAACCGACCCCGTGCCGATCATCCTCAAGCACGATGTCATGGGAATGGGACGCATGGAGATGGAGGTAGGAGGCGGTGCCTCTGGGTCGGGCTGAGGTTGTTCTGGGTTCTCCGGGATCCCGAGCTGGTCCACGTTTTTGCTCCCTCCCAGCTCAGTGCCGCATTTTTGCCGGGAGCTGTGAGGGAGCAGAAATCTGTTCTGTCTGCTGGTTGTCGAGGACCGGGTTGGGAGACACTGATCCGGAGGTATTCCCTTTACCTTAAGCCCGATATTGGGTAGGCAGGGTAGGTAGCAAGTATGGGGTATGGGATGTCCCTCGACCCCCCGCATGTCTGTCTGCGGGTCTATGTGGTGCGTGTTGAAGCCGAGGTCTGTGTTCCGCTCTCAGCTGGACTACGCCGACGACGCCACAGAGAAGCGCAGGGTGCTCGAGATCGAGAAGGAGGACACTGAGGAGCTCCGGCAGAAGTACAGGGTGCGCTTGCGTCTCCTGATGATTTTCTGTGTGTTGTTTCTCAACTCTGCATTACCAGCTCTTAATTCTCACGTGACGGTACAATGAACGTTACATTAGCTTTAAATACTGGCTTCAGACAATGTAAACGCTGCTTTAATGTCACGCAGAGCATTGTGCTTATGCAGGATTATGATCTAAAAGCAGCAACTGTTGGCTGCTTCAGAGGGTCCGGAGTACTTAGGTAGATCGATCTAAATGCAGCTTCCCTGGACAGCTCTGCTGTCACTCTGGCACCTGAAGCCAGGTTTGGGTTACGCAGGCAGTCCCTGGGTCAAGAACATCGCACCTATTTTTAACTATTACTTGCGAACAACCGCTGCGGAGTCTATTACATTAAAAAATTGGCTGAAATACAACGCTAATAATGTAGAGAACTTTGTGATGCTCGTGAAAACATCGCGCTGCTTCAGCTGCTCC
This sequence comes from Stomatorhinus ivindoensis, assembly GCA_019775895.2. NCBI lineage: Eukaryota > Metazoa > Chordata > Actinopteri > Osteoglossiformes > Mormyridae > Stomatorhinus > Stomatorhinus ivindoensis. The sequence goes on from JABFEB020000044.1 coordinate 12,575,127, forward strand.
TTGGCTTCAGGTCCAGCATACGTAATTAATAATAATAATAATAATAATAATAATAATAATAATAATAATAATAATATTATTATTATTATTATTATGTACTGTATTATTCTGACTTGCCTACCGAAATTCAACGTAAAGACAAACTTCTGGAATGGATGTCATTCGGTTGCGGTGATGATCCCCTTCCAATGACCAATTCATTTGATAGGACTTTTCAGTTTTTTTTAATACAGTGTTGGGCTTCCAGCTCCTCCCTGCACAGGACTGCAGAGTTTCCTTAGGCAGAGATAGCAGGCTGTTCTCTCTTGGTATCCTGGGGGCTGACCCTCATGCCAGCTCCATGTGATCTGGACAGGCCTGTCATTCTAACAGCTGTCTCACCCCTGGGGATGTGCTTAATTGGGCACTAAATAGGTGACCGCTCCGTGCCAATTTTGAATGTGTCTTGTAGGACTATGCTGAGAAGGAGAAGGCAATCGCTAAAGCTCTGGAGGACCTGAGGGCCAATTTCTACTGCGAGCTCTGTGACAAGCAGTACCAGAAGCACCAGGAGTTCGACAATCACATCAACTCCTACGACCACGCGCACAAGCAGGTAGGACCCCCAGCCCGCATCCCGCCCCGCCTCAAACCCTGTGGATGCCCCAAAATTACGGGCTTCGCCTCCACCGAGCTTCCACCGTGAAGACCTTTCCGTACCCGGTCGTTTCGCCCACACCGCCTCATCACACGCAAACATGTCTGTGTGTCAGGCGACGGTCCTGCTTTGCGTCACGCATCGTGTCAGACTGCCGCAGATGGGGCAGCATAACGGCCCTCGACACCCCTGAAGACCGTTCTCACTCTGGAATGACGTGCAGATTGGAGCCACGTTATCATTTGGGTGTATTCTGTGAAACCTGTGCATTTTGATTTTGAGGTACTGAGGAGAAATCTGCCTGAACGGGTTAGTACTGCCAGCACGTGCTTCTTCATCTTGGCGAGCTCGAGTTGGGGTCGGCCGGAGGGAATTGTCGAAAGAGAACGCTGCACATTTGTTCCACAGATCCCGCAGCATGCAGTTAGGCGGATCCAGGGTGTCGCCTCGCCTCCGTTTGGTGTCCCTGTTGTTCCCATCGGGACTGTTTGTCGTGACTGTCTGATGGCATGTGACTGTCACGAAGCGTGTTTCTGCTGCCTTTTCCTTTTGGGTGCAGGTGCAGATTTCAGTTTTAACTGCTGTGTGTGTGTGTGTGTGTGTGTGTGTGTGTGTGTGGACATACACACACACTCCCATTCATCAGCGGCTCATGGCTTTGTTTTAACACTGTCTAGTGCCCTGCTCACAGTGCCACCTTCACACGGCTGTCTCAGAAGGAAGGATAAACTGCAGCAGGATTTAGCCATACAGTGCCCCCCCCCCCGCCAAACCCCATGCGCAGAGACTGCCTGCGGTGCAATGCTTGATATTTCCTTTTTACTTAAAAAAAAATTTAAATGACTGCCTATTTCAGGATGTTTTACATCTTCCTTCCTGTTTTTATTTTCTTTTCTTTTCTTTTTTGTTTCTGTTCTGCGATTGTTTAACATTTTCCAGCCGATGTAATGCCAGCAAACCCCTCTATAAAAGTGGCCATCCAGACTTCCCGCGTGAGTCTCTCTCTACTCGCTTGTCTGCTGTTTCACTGACTTGTGTGCCTCCACCCACACTTCCTGCCATGAGCAACTGTGCCCCCCCCCCGTCACATCCCTCCTCTTGCTCGCTCCGATATATCCGCATTCCCGAGGCAATGTCCAGTATGACAGAGGGCATGTAATGCTTAGGAAATTAATAAAATGCTTTCCTATATAATGATTCGCAAAGACAATCCGTTCCTGATTAATATAGTGCATCTAATGTATGTGACAAAACTGTTGATATACTATTGATTGTAGATTGAGATCTGTGACCATTACTCTGACAGACAAGACATTGCAATACTCCCATAAGTCGTCTTGCGGTGAGCTTTTCCCCTACCCCTCTCTATCCTGGTTTAGTTTTCTCCCTTGTTGGCAGTGGCTAACCCTTGTAGTTGCTGTCTAAAGTACTAAAGCTTCTGTCATCTTCACCCCCACCCCACCTCGAACCCTGACCTCGCCGCTCACTCATACCGGCCCTTTGCAGTAGAGCACACATGTGCCAGAGTGCAGTAGACTTCAGCTATGCCTGTTACTTTGTCAATCTGCTGCTTGTTGACGCCAGTAATGTCTATCCCTTGAATAGACACCTGCACACACACTGAAGAACATCCATGCACGCACGCGCACACACACACTTGCATCTCTACATGCACACGGCACGGTCCACGCTAAATAACCCTGTGCTCCAAGCCACCCAACATTGTAAGTGAGAGGCTTCCTCAGGAGTGTAGTTTGCGATGCAGGTAAGGTACCTGGCGTCTGACCCTCTGTGGTGTGGTGGCAGCAGTGCTGTGGTTTGCGGGCCGAGGATGGGATGGGGTGGGAGGGGAGGGGTCTGTCCTGCCTCAACCTGTTGTGCCTCTCTGGGGGAGGGGGGTTCTCACTGTGGCGATCACCTGCCCCAGATCAGCCAATTGTACAGGAATGTGACCAATGAGGAATGTGTGCCGATTTGCCCCGAGACCTTCAGATGTAGTGTGTGCATCCTGTACTTCTGTGTTGTGTGTTTTAATGTCACCTTTGTTGCCATGTTTGTGTAAATGCTCTGTCATCCTGATCACACTGTTTTGGTCGTCACCCATGTATGGAGCAAACCAAAAGTGGCTGCATTTTCTCTAAGGTGGCTAGTTTGCTGGGGCAGGTCACTTGGCAGACATCTCCTTAGTCACAGATAAAACAGCCTGTGTTAGTGGGGGTTTTTTGTGTAACTTTCATTTTTTCTCCCAGCTTTCTCTATTGTCCTAACCCTTCTTCGTCCGTTTCTCATTCCTTTTATTTTCCCCTCACTCTCCCCCTCCTTGCCCCCACTCCTCAAATGCAGAGGCTGAAGGAGCTGAAGCAGAGGGAGTTTGCTCGCAACGTGTCGTCACGTTCGCGCAAGGATGAAAGGAAGCAGGAGAAGATGCTGCGCCGGCTGCACGAGTTGGCAGAGCAGCGCAAGCAGCAAAACCAGTAAGGATACACTTACCCCATGTGGTCAGGGGGTGTGCCTGTCTATGCCAGGGCTTGCCAATCTTATCCACAAAGGGCCGGTGTGTGTGCGGGTTTTTGCTGCAACTCCCTAATTCAATTACTAATTAGAGGACTGATTGGATGAAGAGTCCTCACACCGGGGTTTGAACAGCTGACCTGCAGGTTACCCCAAAAACCTGCATACACACCAGCCCTTTGCGATAAGATTGGCCACCCCTGGTCGATGCCAAAGGATCAAAAGCTGCTGTATAGCACTGTAGCCATGCTAACCAGAAACTGTTTTTATTTTGTGTAATTCCCTTTTTTTATTTTTACAGAACTCCTGGCAGTGGGCCAATGTTTAAAGCCACTACTGTAGCTGTAGATGGGGAAAACAGTGAGTCAGGGGTCCCTAATCCTGAGTGCACGTCTGTTGCAGACAGTGTGCCAGAAGGGCTGTTAGGGGAAGAGAAGGCGCTCTCCAATTCTGGGCAGCTTACAAGTTCTGTGTCACCCAAGCAACCATCAATCAGCTTCAGTCTGGGCAAGAAAATTTCTTCCATGACTCCGGCAGCGGTGCTACCTAAACTGAGCGTGTCCTTCTCCTTAGCTAAAAAGGCACCAGTGAAGCTTGAGACTGCTGCTGCTGTATTTGCTGACCAAGGGGAAGAGGAGGCCCTTGAGGAGGAGGGACAGGAGGAGGCCCCGGCCTCCAACAGGGAAAGCTCAGGCAATGGACCGCCTGAAGAAGAAGAAGAAGAACAACAACAAGAACAGCAGCAGCAATCTGATGAGGGTGGATCTTTAGCCTCCACCCTCTCCAAGTTGAAGACGATGATGAAGAAAAAAGAGGAAGGTTTATCCGGGCAGGAGCCCCAGTATTACCACTACGTGCCGCCAGCTCACTGTCGAGTCAAGCCCCATTTTCAGTTCCTGCTTTTCATGAAGGCCTCAGACCAAACTGGGATTCAAAAGCAAGAAGAGGCTGTTGAAATGAAGCTTGAGGACAAACAACCCAAAGCTACTGCTGGTAAGTCGGAGAAGCCAGACAAGTCTGAGATCCAGAAAGCCCCAGTGTCTGAGCCCCCAGCCAACCTGCCCAGTGTGAAGGTGGAGGCTCAAGGCATGGAGGACTCTGCTGAAAGCAGCACTGTACCCAAGGAAGTCCCTACTGACTGTCTTCAAGGAGCCACTGAATCCTCCCAAGGGCCCCGGCTCTCTACTGGTGCCTTCTTTTCTGTCCTAAGCAAGGATGACAGCACCGTATTGCAGTGGCCGTCAGAATTGCGGGAATTCACTCGCACACAACCTTCGATATCCTACAGCTGCAATCCTCTCTACTTTGACTTCAAGCTGTCCCGCCACAAAGGGGTCCAGAGTGGGAAACAAGCTGAAACAATGAAGTCCAGTGTGGAGGACAGTGATGAATCCAGAGCAGTGAATATCAAAATGGAGACAGCCGGGCCTAGTGCAGTCAAGAACGATGATACTTCCATGAAAGAAGAAGCAATTGAGGGCGAGAAGGATGGGCAGTCGCAACCGAACAGTGCTGCTTCCATGAAGAAGAAGAAGAAAAAAAAGAAACATAAGAAACCTGGAAAGAGTCCTAAGCAAAAGGAAGAGGGGAAGGAGGTTATTGGAGAGGAAGCAGAAAATTCATGTCAAAAAGAAAAGAAGAAGAAACATAAATGTAAGAAGAGTAAGACGAAAAACTCAGGTGAGGAAGAAGAGAAAGGCGGGAAGGATAAGGAGTCTGCTGAGGTACAGGTAGCTGTGGCAGTAGAGGGAACCGGGGCTAGGAAGCGGAAACGCCCCATCAAAGAAGAGGCACAGAGGCCTGTGTCGGGTGAGGGGGCAGTAGGGAAAGTTCCTGGGAAAACCACTTCCTCAGATGAGCTCAATGGTACCAAGAAGCAGAGATCAGATCCTGATGCTACATCCCCACATGCTACCAGCATAATTAGTGCGTCCTCCACCTCGGTGCTGAAGTTGCCGAGCAGTCGGGAAAGGCGTGACAGTCGCCACCTTAGCAGTGAGAGTGACGAGGAGAGGCGCTTCTCCTCCCCACAGCGTTCTCGTCGCCACCGGTCCACCCCTCGACACCACCGACGCCACAGCAAGGATTCTGGACGCTCCCGGAGCCGCTCCTCTCACCGAGGGGGGCGCCACAGCCGGTCCTCATCCAGCAGTTCAGATCAATCCTCGGACGGCGGCAGCCGGTATAGTCGGCATACCTATTCGGACAGCTACAGCGACTACAGCAATGAGGGTAGGGGGCGCTCTAAGCACTCCTCTGACTCTGATTATGAACGACGGGGCAACAGTCGGCGCCGGTCCGACCGGCATCGCTACTCCTCATCTTCGTCGGCCGATTCGAGCCGCTCACGGAGCCGTAGCCGTCGGCGCCGGCGGGCCCGGCGCAGCAGCTCACGGAGCTCCAGCAGCAGTAGCAGCAGGCGCTCCTGGAGGAGAAGCAGTTACAGTCGGAGCCACAGCTCCGCCAGCCGCTCCCCTTCCAGCAGGGGCTCTTCACGCCGACGCCGGGACAGCTCTCCTCTTCGGCGGGATTTCAACCGCTCCCGCATCTACCGCTCACAGTCACCTCGCCAGTCTCGCGCATCAGGGCAGAAGGATCTCTCCCGGAACAGTATTCGTGGCACATCCTCGACACAGAGAGTCGGTGCTGCTGGGGGGTCCAGAGGTGGTAGTGGGGCTAATGCGCAGAGGAATTCCCTAACAGCCCGGCAATTGCTTGAGAACGTGCAATCCCGCAAGGGCTTGGGTGGTTCTGCGGCTGGAGCAAAAGCAGGCCTCAAGCTGAAAAACCCCCCACAGGGTTATTTTGGACCCAAGCTCCCTCCAACCTTGGGGAGTAAGACCATGCTTCCATTATTTGGCAAGCTGCCAGCTGGCAAGAAGCTCCCACAATCCTCTATGCAGCAAGCAGAGGCGGAGAAGAATGTCACTAGTGAAAGTACAGAGGCCGGGGGAGACGTAGTCTTGGTGGAACCTATTAGAGAGTTTCCTCCACCACCTCCTGTCCCCGCACCAGCATCACAGAAACCAGAGGAGACTGTAGAGAGTGCTCTAACTGAGGAGATCCAACATCCTCATACAGAGGAACAAGCATCCACCAGTATTCCATTGTTTGAGCAGAATTCTGGGCTGTTAGTCCAGCCACACCCGAGGGAACCTGTAGAAGAGGGAGCCACTTCCATGCTCGAGCCACAACATGCAACCCAACAGCAGCAAGCCCTCCTTCCATATCCGAGATACCCGCCTTCCTGCCTAGAGGAAGATATGGGTTTGGAGACTGAAGATGGTGACTCGTTGGCTCCCTTGGAGAGCCAGCCCATCACCTTCACTCCTGAGGAAGTGGAGAAGTACAGTAAGCTGCAGCAGGCAGCCCAACAGCACATTCAGCAGCAACTGCTGGCCAAGCAGGTGAAGTCCTTCCCTCCTTCGGCCGTGGCCATGGCTGCAGCAGCGGCCACCAGCCTGGCCCCAGCAGCCCCTGCCGCTGCACTCCAGCCAATTCACATCCAGCAGCCTCCTGCTTCTGCCTCTTCTACCTCGATAACCACGGTGCAGCATACACTCCTGCAGCACCACGCTGCTACTGCTGCTGCCATTGGCATTCATCCGCATGCCCCCCACCCTCACCCACACCAGCTGGCTCAAGTGCACCACATCCCCCAGCATCACCTCACACCTATTTCCTTGTCCCCGCTTGGTCATTCCCTGGGACACACACTGGGCCACTCTCTGGGCCATGCCGGACTCATTCCCGCCCACCCCACTGCCTTTCTCTCGGGCCAACCCATACACATTATCCCGGCTTCAGCCTTGCACCACACCCCCTTGGCCCTTCATCATGTGCCCCATGCTGCCCTCTACCCAACACTCCTCACTCCCCGCCCTGCCACGGCGGCGGCCGCTGCTGCCCTGCAACTCCATCCCCTATTGCATCCCATCTTCTCGGGACAAGACCTTCAGCACCCTCCAGGTCACGGGTCTTGAGAACTGAGGTTTTTCCACAGGAAAGGCTTTTGGCCATCAGCCCTGGGGGGGAATGCGTCCCTACGTCTCCCCTCATTAGTTTGCTTTCACTTTGATCCAAAAAGTTTGGTCCAAAAATTGATCAGCCTGAAAAGGTGGCTGAAGTGACCCACAGCAGTTGGGTTCCCGATGAGGTCCTTGAGACTGAACCGGTTGTGTGGAAACACTGCAGCCCGTTGCTGTTGAGTCAAGGACTGAGCTCACCAGAACCCTTGGTCTTTCTTCCCAGATGAATTGAGAGTAGAATGTCACAGATGTGTCAGTGCAGTACTGTTTGTCACCCTGCAAAGAGCCAGAGGACACTTTGTGGTCTTACAAGCTGCCAAATTTGCCTAACTCTGTTTCCTAGAATCACAGAGAGGCAGCAGTTGAAACCACCTATGTGGTCTGTTATGTATTGTATTGGGAAGGCAGTCCTGCTACCCAGCAGCTGTCCCTGACACAAACACCATTAGCCGTGTCCTTTTTCAGTAATGAAATGGCACATCTGGAAAGGTTTTATTGTTCCAAAAGGTCATTGTTATTACACCCTTCTCCCTTAGTTTCCTTTTATGCTGAAGCAAAGTGTTATTGCGGTTCTGGAAATGTAAAGGAGGAAGTTAAAAATCTGTCTGAGGATATCTTGTATCAGGAACATGTTCCACCCCTGGAAACTCAAATTGGCATGAAGTGAAAGTGCAAAGTACTGTGCTGTACTCGTATTGCAGTTACAAATGAGGGAACCCATGACCTAGAACAAAGTACTAACCATGGAAGAGGGAATATTTGGTTTTGTTCAAAAATGTAAATTTGGTGTTGGGAACTGCAATGGCATCTGGGCAGTTAATAGCCAAGTTGAACTGACTTTCCTTATGTCACTAATCCTCTACTGTGAACATGCACAATGACACAGGAAAACATTTGTCGGCAGCCACATTATAGTGAATTGCACTGAAATCTCCACATTAACATGCTGCTTTGATAGCATGTAACAATATGATTGTAGTAATTGCATTTTTTAAATGTTTTTAAATTATTTCGAGAATGACATTTGATTGAAAGAACGTGTGTATGTGTGACTGGAACATTAATGACACCATTATGCTGTAACACATTTTTATAATGGTTCAGTGGTTAGAGAAGTTTATCTGATTCTGATACATGCTGCCAGATTTGGGGGATCTTGTAAGCAAAATATCACTAATGATGTGTTAATTGGCTGGATGATGGTAAAAATTGCTTTGTGGTGGGGGGGTGACTGTCACCCCTCCCCATCCACCCAGATTCAGTCGTTATCGACTGTGCTGAACCTAGAGAGTGAGTGACTGATGGGTGAGCCCATTTTCCAGTAGGACAGCCCAGCAGAAGCACGTGGGTTTACCTGAGATGAACACAATGGAAGCAACATCACAAGGCTGTGTGTGAGTGTGTGTGTATGTTAATAAACCTGTTAAAAATACTTGAGTATTTTTAATAAAAATATGTATGGTAATTTTGTGGCCTGGTCCTGTAATGTAATTTGTACACTTTGCATTTCCAGTATTCCAGAAAGTTTCAGATTTATTTTGCCATTGGAATTTTTTGAACAGCACTCTCCTCATTTTTTGTTTGCTTAGCCAACACCGCTAGACTGCTGAAAGGCCTCTGGGCCTCAGCCGTCTGTCATAGAAAACGCAGGGGTCACCGCCCTTAACCTTTACACCCTGCACGTCAGAAACATCTGTGCAATGTTCCCCTCGGCGGCGTAGCGCCACAAACAGGCGGGTCGTCTTCAGCCGCACAGAACCCACAATGAGAGTTCAGATCACAAGTAGACCCTATGAGAAGCTGAGTGGTAGAACTGAGTCAGACACAGACACGCGTGCATTCGCCGTCCCTGGGGCATTCTGCTTTTGATCGTCATCTGTTATATGCACAGTAACAGACCGGTTGATTTTTTTTATCAATACACCTCCAATCATTGTTTCATTTGAGGGAGATGGGTCAAGACATGGTGCACCATACCTTTAAATTTGGCTACTGAACTCCTTTCGTGCTCAGTGCATTGACAGAGGTGGCCTCACCAGCGCAAGATTAAGAGTATTTTACACCAGGGAAATAGATTTATTCTGCATTGTGTTCTGTGTAACTGACAAAGAAAACCACAATTAACTTTCAATAATCAGAGACTTCACAATTAAACGGGTGAAATACACTGTACTGCGTTATAGGAGATTAAGCTGAATGTTGTGGAACACAGGATCTCTTTCGACCCAGGAGTATGTTAATGTGGAATTAGCATCATTTTTGTGGATTCGTGTATTGAATGCTCGAAATACAAGAATACACAAGAAAATTCAGGCTTGCTGCACCTTAAAGGGTGGACAGCCTTGAGGACAGCATGTGTGATTATTGTAAGATAGAAGGCTGCAGCAGTCATTCAGATACAGGGTGGCTTACCAAACACTGTCAGTGGATTTGGGGATAGAAACCCGACGTGATAGCTTGAGCCTTTTCTCTGCTTGTCCCAGCATTACAGAGCCCTCCTGCAGAGCTATGAAAATGAACAAAAATTTCTGGGCAGAAAGAATGTTTGTCAAAGTGAAGTTTATTTTCATCTCCACCATATACAAGTATACAGAGAGACGATATGGCGACGCTCAAGGACCACGGTCTAAACATAAACTTACAAGTTTAATTTAAAAAAAGATCCAATGTGCAACGACATGCAGGATTTTAAAAAGTGTGCACGTACGATTAGTAGAGAAGTTACTGAAAATAGCATATTTTTGGTATGCAGGCTGCATAACGCTGACAAACGGGAGAGGTGACAGTGTAGACATTAACTCTTGGCCACTGTGGTTTCCTCTCTACTGAATGAGATCAGTCTAATATTAGCATAATCTTGCCAACTTCAGTGCAGATTCGCAGGTAACAGTAAAGTCATACTTGTTCATATCCCTATATTCTCCCTGGCCCTTTGACACTCGGGACACACAGACCACCGACACCGTGGGCAGCTATAAACGTCACCAGCAGCTGCACAGATTTGGGACAACATAGTGGTCATAAATAGGCAGAAATTCAAAACAAAACAGTTTTAGCTACAGGGGTTTATTAAAGAGAAATTTAAAAAACAGACTGAAAATCAAAACCACTTAAGGTGCCTTGGGAGCTCCTGGTCAGATCGCACAATTAAGCTGTATCTGTAACTCTGTATAATTATTAATTAGGATAAAACATGGGACTTGCCTGACAGTCTACATATTTTAGCCCTATTATTGTGTCTTTAAGTACGCCCTGTGATGGACTGGCATCCCCGATGTACCGTCCCCTACAACGACGTACTGGATCAGCGGTTGGAAGCTGCATGGATGGGGTATAGCAATAGTAAATTCTTCGTTAGTTTGTTCAATTTGCTTTCAGTTTCTTCATTATTTCAGGATCCTTCCAAGAAGCAGAAACCGGATCTTCGACTTCGAGAATTTACCCCACCGTGTGTTACAAGAAGCTTTGACTTCCACAAGTTATTAGGTAGCATTTATTGATCAAATTCAACAATAAAAACAAACTATAAAAATATATTCAACACTTTAATATAATAAACTAGGTCTACACGCAAGGTTCTATATATTTATGAAATGTATGCGGTATTTTCATATAAATGTATTTATTTTAAACATAACATCACTCATGTATTTCCAGCCTTAACTTTGATATTGATTTGTATGTCCATTTACATTTTAAAGTATATTTTCTAGCATAAAATGCTCATAGAAATAATATTTTAGGCAAGACATTACAAATTGATTTACGAGAAGTTAAAAAAAACCTGTTACACAAGGACACTATCTGAATGCGGATGTATGCGCAGAATGGAGAATGTTATGCGCGGTGGCGTTATGTGGCTTTTGGCTTGTAACCCGAGAGATTCGCTTTGCAAAATATAAGACCTTGCAATCAACCCACTTGTTCGGGGTCCTGGTTGCGGCGGAAAAAAAATTACATAAAAGGGGGGAGGGCATTTGTAACGTCGCCCTCCCCACAGCTTCCCGAAAGTACACCTAACTGGAACCATTCACGCACCGAAACATCGCCTTAAGATTAAGGTGTGAGTTTCGAATTTGCTGGTCACGATTCTGACGATTAGAGGTTAGATTAGATGGTACTTTATTAATCCCTCGGGAAGGTTCCTCCGGGAAATTAAGTTCCAGCAGCAGTGCACAGACACATAAAACGAGCTTGACTTCTTGGGCGTAAAAACACGCAATCATGCAAACCATCTCCACATAACAACGAAATTAAAACCTTATAAATGCATATGCATCATCTGGCTTAGCATAACGCTTTCCCAACTGAAACGTTAATATTTCGGAACATCTGCAAGAGACCGGAAAGCATAATTTAGGGTGAGGACAGGAAAATTACAACATCAGGAATCTCGCATTTTATTGGAAACCCCTGAAAGCAGTCTCTCGAGTCCACCTCCCACAGAACACGGTCGCGCTCGGTGATACGCCACAATTCCGAGTGGGCGGTGCTTCTCCCACTGAGGACCATCCGATTGGACGGGGTTTGCGACTGAGCGGATCTATGACGCGACACTCTGTGGCTCGTGAAAGACGCCATTTTGTCGGTAACGGTGAAGTAGAGTGCTAGAGAAAGATCGAGAAGCAACATCTCTGAGGTAATTATAAATTGGCAGTTATCTGTATTACATTAGTATAGGTAGGCTTTTATCTTCCTGTGTTTTTATGTACTATATTTGGCCTCTACTGAGTTATGTTTGACTGGATGTAGTGTGATATTGTTACTGACTCTTCTAGCGACACCCGAGACGGGTTATGTGTCTACCTGATGACATTTACCGGGATAGCCAGCTGTGTAGTCTTAAGCACTTTTTGGGACGTGTAATGTTAAGCACGGTATAATGGTTATATCTAACGTATATTTGGTGTATTTAACCTGCAGTTTGTTTGGTCAACACATTAAAAGTGACTACAGGAGAGGAACGTAAGCTAGTCACGTTTGTTCTTAGCGAGCCACTTGCGTAACTGATGATCTGAAGGCCAGGATATCGAAAACTCTTCATGTTACGGCCCTACACATTAACTTGAACAAGAATCGAATAGTAACCAGGGTATCGTCGTTGTTTATTTATTACCGTGTTGTAAGAAATAGGTCGTCGGTCGCTCTCGATAGCTGGCCAATATGGTGTCACCATGAGTGTGGTGATGAAGCTTGTGGGATTTGAGGCCCAGTCCTTATAGCCATAGACGAAGTAACCTTCGCCTAACAGAGAGCTGGTTAGTTAACTTTATAACTATTTAAATGAGAAGTACATCATCTTGGTTTTCTTGCATCACCGACTAGGCCGGCTGTCAGCATTCAGTCTGTGAAAGTAACTTCACCTGACACCAGTAACAAGACCATATTAACAACCGAGTTTTTTTTTTAAACCCGAGATTGTCTTGATTATACCACGTATTTCTGTTCTCTGGTTACCGATTTCTTTTGTGTTTTTTCCCTTATGATATGTTTTAGGAGCCACTGAACATCCTGTTTCATTTCCTTTTGGTGTTTGCTTCCTTGGGCCGAAGTTTGTCGTAGTCCAGGGGGTCTCTGCATGTTGAATGATATACAGATGACCATATGCACATTTAGTGGTCTAGGTTACTGTGCTTCATTTCAGCAAGACAATAGCTGAGCTCAGTGTGGATACATATCAATTTCATGCTTTTCCACGGTTACCTAATGTTTACTGTAAATATGTCTTGCCTAAGGATTTCATTGTGTTCTCCCAAATAAGATGCGCTGATGTTTTATTAGAATGTCTTTGGGTTCCTGACGTGACCTCAAGTGTGAAGTGTACCAGTGCATTGCAAGGTTTATTTTTTGTATAATTTTGACACACTTGTCCCTTATAGATACTCTTTATTGGGTTGTGAAATATTACATACTTTAAACACACCTTCTCCAGTGCCACTTTGCTCACATTAAACGGTTTTGAATGTTTGCCAAGTTGTCTATTATAAAGGGGTTTGAAATTAAGGATACCAAGGAGAGGAATTTGTCTTCAACTGGCAACCTAGTTACAACTCTGCATCTTTAATCAATATATTACTGGCTTTATTGAATATAAGACCAAGTCGCACTCTTATGTTGCATAATTCAGTAGAGTGTTATTTCTGTGCTTATTTTGTAGAAATTGTAGGTTTAGTAATTGTGATGTTCACTGTAAGTTGAAGATGGAGAATGGTTACTTTTGGTGGCATACAATACTTGACATGGTGATGAATTCAGTGAATCTCGGGGAATAAGAGTATATTAGCCAGCCAGAAACCTGAGCTACCGGAACGGTCAGGCCGTTAAATTGTCCAGTTTTCTTCCTGTTAGCATCAGGGTACTAACAGTTTTGAGTATTAAATGTCAAAAAATAGTTTTGATGACTTCAGTGAAGTGTGACCATCATACTGGAGCAAAACATGCACAGCTCCTATCTTTATTAGGTTATGTCAATAATTAATTTGTAAGGACCTCATTTATTCATGAGTGCCTGAATTGAGAACTCGAGTAATAATGCAGTTCCATATCAAAGATCACATTCTTAGAACCAGTTGACTATCCAATTACCCATCAGCATTATAATTCATATTTGTTGGCTTGGGTGGTGATGCTCTTTATTGGGTAGGGGATGTTACAAATACCTGCGTCAGCGTTTAACATGTATGACAAATTCATCACTAAACTCATCCAGTGAATTTAAATAGAAGCTAACCTGTTAATCATGTTTGTTGGTTGAATCCTTAACAAAACATACACGGGGAAGAACAGCTTTAAATGGGTTGTTTTTTTGTAATAATTATTCTTAAATTTGGTAGATTCCCCCACCCCCCCGTCCAGTCTGAAACTGATGGGTATTGTTGATGTTAATGTAGGATACAGCGGACTGCAAATGTGATACAACTTTCTGGCTTCTTTAGTTATTTTCAGTTGTGTGTTAAATACTCATTTCTAAGTTAGAACTTTGATGACTGTCAATTCTTTCACAGTTTAGTTTTCATTGTCAGTATTGGTGGAAAAAGCAGTATTTCAGGCTATCCAGCCTGGGTTGACTGTTTCAAGAAAACAGTTTTTTACATTTGTGAATGTAAGAAATATGGTTTTAACTTATTATAAGTTGAATTCATCTGTAAATTGCCCTGCTGATCTTATGCAGTATTGACTGGTTATTGTATGGGCAGCATATATGTATCTGGCTTGTTAACTGTTGGATTTTTGTGTTCAGTTTATTTGCAGTAAATTTAAATTTAACCTTGGCGTGCTGGTTTGGTTGTCCGTGTGTCTCTGGCTGTCTTGTAAATAATTCAGTCAGCTGGTTTACTTTGCAGGTGTAGTTCATTCCACTTCATATTCACATCATTTACTAGAAGATTTTTCTGACTATAGCTACTTAGTTGTGCCTTTCTCTTCCTCAGTAATACTGAGCAGTGGAAAGCAAGGGTTCTTTGATTACACTGAAAATCAAAATGGATTCTTTAGTGTGAAATCATCTAAAGCAGTGACTGTGAAGTATGACTGGTCATTCCCAGTGCTTCTACATATCGGCCATCTTTAAGTAATAGAGTATTCAAGTAAAATGAGTTTCCCTGGAGTAGGAGCCGTGTGATCTTAGTCAGCCAGATGATGGATTCCAGCAGTGATGTGGTGATAAAATATTGGATCACAATTAGAAAAGCGCAGAAACGTCTTTCCAAAGCATGACAAATATTGGAACTGCTTGATGGTGTGTGTTTCATAATCCTGGGACTACAAATGAACAGACAGAGTATGTCTGGAGCATTGAAATGTCTGAGTGTGCTTGTCGGCAAGTTCTGAGATTGATGGTGCACTGAAACCTTGGGTCATGAGTTAGATAATAATTTGTACGTGTTGGTTACCTAGCAGTACTGTATCAGTTTCACTTTACCTGAATATGAACATGAATCTCTTGCGTTGAAATGTTGATGGGCGGGTGACCTATTCCTAGGTTACTCCTATGTGTGTGGGCCCTTACAAACACTGGCCAAAGTTTTAAATGACTGAAGCATATCTAAAACAATTTAATTAGCTGGCACCTTGCATACGGAAAATGCAGTCAATGTAAAATGGCTCTTTCCAGCTCTGAACATCCATTCCAGTATACAAAGTGTATTTCCAGGTACAACCTCTACCTGATTTTGTTTTTGAAATGGTCTGTTATCATGTAAAAGTGCTAAGATAACTTTGCTTGTTTAATTGCAGGTCAGCGGTCATAGTTGGCATGTTATTCATCAATGACAAGACAGTGCATGGTTAGCAGCTTACACAGCCATTGGCACCCTTTAAAACAGACGATTGTAGATGACGGGGATGTTTCAGTATTTAGGACAGCAGGTCTTCTGCTAACAGAAGATGACAACCTTTTATGAAGATGAATAGGCTAATTACCATTGTGCACTACAAAACTAGTCTTAACTGTACAGTTACAATATTTCATGAAATGTAGTGTTGTGAGGCAGAGTAACAGTTGATGCTATGCAGAGGAGGTCAAATTTAAGTCCAGGCTGCTAGCGGAAGTCATGCCAACAAAGGCATTCTTTAAAAATATTCTCAGGGTAAATGCTGAACTTTGCAGATAAATACATAAGTATGCATTGATGTATTCTGTCCATGCACTTTCTGTTAAAGCAGGGAGACTGTGCTTGCTGGTGTCAGATTTCAAAATTCAGCCAAGGGGAATGAATAAAGCAGCTCAAACTACAATTTCATTAGCATAATCTGCTACTAAAATTTACTAGTTTGCCAGGAGTCCCCACCTTGCTATTGCTGGATTTTATGGATATCATTTGGCAGAAAGAATGCTCTATGGACAGTCATGAATAAAAATTGATCTCCGTGTAAATCTGTGTGCATATATATGCATGCATTATGTTTGGGAAATCTAGCTAATGTGTTGGACTTTTAATTCATAGATTACATTGTCACCTGTAGATACAAAGATTAAGACTGCAAACATGAAGGGGTTTGTATTGAGGTTTGTATTGTACTCTCTATGCACAAAAATGTTCTGAGCAATTTATAAATAGATCTGTACAAAACGTTTTATAACATGTATGACAGCAGGGCTATGGCTGGCACGGTTACATTAATGCAAAATGGAGAGATCTTTCATTTCATCAGTCGTGATCTTCTGTTGTATTTTCCTGATTGTTTCAAATTAATTTCCAGATGTATTTTCCAAATTCATAATGAAGGTTTTTTTAAACACAGATTTGTTTCACT
Source organism: Stomatorhinus ivindoensis (assembly GCA_019775895.2). Classification (NCBI taxonomy): domain Eukaryota; kingdom Metazoa; phylum Chordata; class Actinopteri; order Osteoglossiformes; family Mormyridae; genus Stomatorhinus; species Stomatorhinus ivindoensis. Next base: position 12,591,558 of record JABFEB020000044.1, read on the forward strand.
TGATCATCAATGTTTCTAGACTGCGGAGGATTGTCAGTGAGGCATTGATCACTTCTTGATCCCTCAAGCTTGTGTCTATGCTCCTTTGAAAATTGACAACGGTTTTCCTCCTCTCTGCCCTTACTGCAGCCTCATGACATTCAGATGTTCATTCTGAATCTGCTTCATAGCAGATTGCAACTTTATGGGAGGAGAGCCCCATAATCTTTGCTATACTGCAGTACCCAGTTAGACTAGTAACTGGGTTTATAGGACCATTGTGTTTGGTAATTTTATCACCTGCCTCAGTCCACATTACATCAGACCCCTTTTTTGGGCAAACCGTTGCTCACCTAATTCTTTGCAATATGTGATGTCTTTCCCCATGGGAAACAGATTATGAGTTTGTTGAATTACACGTGCCACATAAGTCATAATATGGTCTCCGATCTTGAGGGTTGTTTAACGGAGCAGCAGTGAAACCATGAACTACGGTAATGGAAAATGGAAATTAATTGAAGCAGTACCGTACCACGCATTCTTGTACAACTTATTTAAAACACCCAGAGTATTCAGTGACTGGGTTCAGATCAACTTTGCATTTGCACGATTTGGTAGGAGCAGTTGGAAGCGGCTAATCGTCTTTTGCTGTATCTGTTTTACCAGATAACACAAGATGGGGAATGTTTTCGCCAACCTATTTAAAGGTCTCTTTGGGAAGAAAGAGATGAGAATCCTCATGGTGGGACTGGATGCAGCTGGGAAAACCACCATTCTGTATAAACTCAAACTGGGAGAGATCGTCACCACTATTCCCACCATTGGTAAGTGCTATTCCCGCCATTGGTGGACATGACATGTCTGTCATTCATGTTGATCTATAAGGCAATGCACCCCCCCCCTTCCCTTTTTCCCAGAAAAGTGCCCAGTTTTCTTGCTGGCTTCTGGTTGCACTCTGCTGGTGTGTTGCAAAATGCAAAGAGCTTCATGGGTTTAACCAAATAAGTTGGATGTCCAGCAATGATATGGTGGTGACCAGTCATGTTCTTACTCTTAACAGGCTTTAATGTAGAGACTGTAGAATACAAAAACATCAGCTTCACTGTCTGGGACGTCGGCGGTCAGGATAAAATCCGGCCTTTGTGGCGTCATTACTTCCAGAACACACAAGGTGAGACTTGTCATTGTAAGTAGCCTTAGTAGCTCTGCAGACCTGGAGTCCATCTTTTCACTCATTCCCTCCTCCTCCTCCTTTCAGGCCTGATCTTTGTTGTGGACAGTAATGACAGGGAGCGAGTGAATGAAGCAAGAGAGGAGCTGACAAGAATGTTGGCAGAGGATGAGCTGCGAGATGCCGTCTTACTCGTCTTTGCAAACAAACAGGTGAGCTTTTGGGTCCAAGCAACCCATTGGCTTTTATTCTCAGTCCCCCCTGTGTTGTGGTCCTCACTCCCAACCCCCCCATCCTTCTTGTCAGGATCTTCCCAACGCCATGAACGCGGCAGAGATCACAGACAAGCTTGGCCTGCACTCGCTCCGCCACCGCAACTGGTACATCCAGGCTACTTGCGCCACTAGCGGAGATGGTCTCTATGAGGGCCTGGACTGGCTCTCCAATCAGCTGAAGAACCAGAAATGATCCATTCCACTGTCTACACGACAGGGCAGCTCCAGTCACGGCCTTAATCCCCCCCCCAGCCCCCCCGCCCCTAAACCTTGTCTTGCATCCCTACAGTTTCCACCCCTCCCTCCAAGTTGGGCCCTGGCTGGCGTCGTC
>JABFEB020000044.1:12711973-12727193 GCA_019775895.2 Stomatorhinus ivindoensis
CCCCCCCCCCCAGACACAGCGAAGGCGCAACAGGAAGGACGCCCAGAGGTTAACTGCGATTGGCCACGACTGCTGCCTGCGTGTCCAATGGCGCGGAGACGCTCCTGTCATCTCCACAGCCTTGCCGCCGATCTTCAGCTGTAATCAGAACCGGGCTCTTTGTCATTTATCTGCATGCCTGCCATCACAATGGCATCGCATTCTCTCCATAATGGAAGGTGATTCATTTGTTTACTTTCATTTCGCCACGTTTGTTTACTCTGTGCTCGTTTTTTGTCTATCGGAATGAAGGATGCAGGTGATTATTCAGACAGAGGTGTGGAATATCACCCCTGCCATTGATATCTATCTATTTTTCAACCTCGATACAATGCAAAGAGATGGGTGACACCTCTGCCTTTGTCTGGGTGTACCGAATAATTTTGTTCTGAGGTCGACATACAGTACTGTAAAACATTCTAGATAGACATTCAGCATTTGAGGTTAGATCCGCATCCATCCCATAATCCTCACCCATTGTACGTCAGAACCTCTTCCTTTGCTTTTTCCATGCGACCAAATGAAAACCCAAGGAACAGATCCACTGCTACAGAAGCTTGCCTGGCTTAACTAAATCCTTTATAAAATGTGCTGCACTGCCTATAATTATGCACAGTTGCTTAAGGGTTCACCAAACATTGTTTTTGTGAGAGTGCGCACGTAAGGTCACTCAGAACCTCATTTTCCTGTGATTTTCTTGTGTTTTTCATTTCTGTGGAGTATGAGTAACTGTGATTTTTTTTTCCATATGCTGGTGAAAGACAAGTTGGGACGGCTGACAAGAAGCGCTAGAGAAATCTCACATTAAAGTCCGTTCTTTGGGGCAGTTGCTTATGTCCCTAACTGTCGAAAGAATGACTACACAGGATTTTCAGTGTTCGCCATTAAGGGTGTCACTGCTGGAGCAGTTTGTTTATCTACTTACTTCTAAATAGAAGTTGTGTCTTTGCTGCTGTCTGTCTGTCTCGGGTGTAGACCACCTCTCTCGATGGTCACACACGGACAGAATGAAGACTACCCCAATCCAAATTGCCCTCGTACTCACAATTGCCAATAAAGGTCACTGTAGCCTATTGGTCAATAATTTAGACGGGTCTGTTAATACTTAATTGTTAAAATGTATTACAAAATCTTTTGGTTATAGATGATTATGACAGCCTGAGTGTAGGTATGCATTCGGTTACTGGCAAGCAAGTAATATTATGAAAGACTGCATTCACGCACATTTTAGGGCATCGTTAAGGTGCCGATCACGGTGGAGATTACGTTGTTTGATTTATATAGCTGTCTACGTTTCTCCCTGCCATCCCTAACAATTTTACAGACCTGCAGTTGTGTGTGTTCGTCTTCTACAACGCAACTCTATATGAGCTTGTTTTCCCTTCGGCCCTTATGGCAGTGAAGAGGCGCAGCTCAGGACTAGGTAAATGATGACATTTAATGGCTTGCGTCCTGGCCGTGTGTCATGCAGACTTTGAGGGAGATGTCACCCAGAACTTAGGGTGCCGTCACGCCGAGATCATCACAGAATATCTGCTTCCTCTGACACAAAAACGCAGCCATGCGTTGGCACTCTGCTTTTTTCCCTTTTTTTCCCTGCCCACACCCGGCTGTCTGCTCATCACACGTTGCGGAAGAAGGAAAAAAGGCAAGCCACGGGCCCCCTGCTGGTCTGAGGTGGCACTGCAGTCGAAGAGCTCCACCATTGCATTTTTGGAGATGTTAAATGTTCTGTTGGGCTTTGGTAATTTGTGTGATAAATGTTCAACGCACATGTGATTTCTATCCTGAATAACTGCTTTGTGCTTGTCCTTTCTCTTGTCCTCTGCGTTGATCTCTCGTCATCGACACCAACGGCCCTCACCCTGTCATTTGCCCGCCTGTGTGTCGCCTACATCTGCAACCACCCTGCGGTCACCCGTCACCCGTCCTGCAGCAGTGAACAGCCCAACTCACCCTACTGGTGTCCCCCCTTCTAGCAGTGTCACCCGTCTCCAGAACTGTATTCTCCTTCTCCACTGGGCTGCTGGTTTTGGCCTGCCTACCTACCCCCACCCCCCCACCTTAGGCCGCCTGCACAAGTGCTCACTGTACAGTGGGTGGGTGTGGAGGGGGGTGTTTACGGCGGGCCCCTCGACCTTCCAGACCTGCAAGACCTCTCAGCAAAAGAACCACACTGCTCTCCTTGTTTTCATCCGCTGAAGTCCCGTCTTCTTTCCCTTCTTCCTCCTCCTTCATCAGAAACTGTACCTCTAGGCTCCGGGCAGCAGCGGTAACGCCTCGGGTCCGCTTCTCTGCCCCCCTGCCGTCCGCCTTCGCTCCGGGCCTCAAAAGGGGGCGCTACCCTCCCTGTCAGTCTCATCGAGTCATGCTGAGGCTCTGCCCGCCACCATTTCTGCCTCCAGCCTAAGTGCTGAAGCCCCGTTTTTCTCTGCCACCTTACGGCACCATCATCCGGCCACAGAGCGGCAACCTTCCTCTGCCCCACTGCCCACAGCCACCGGCCAGTGGCCACCTCCTCGCTGCCCTCCTCCTCGCCCACTCTCTCCCCGTCGGGCCTCCAAACTACCGGCAGAGGTGCACTGTACTTCAGCCATGGCACCTACAAGGAGCGAGAAATGATGAGCCTATGTAAGCCAATCCCACAAGGTGGCACACCTTTGAGCGAATTGTGAGGGAATGAGAAGGAGATCATTTGGGGATCCAGTAAATACCAAAATAACAGCAGGTCACCTACTGTGCTCCACTTTGGTCAGGCTGACTGCAACAACTCGGAGAAAGGTTCTGTCCCCCCACCCCCATACTGGATGATTCTGGGAACCCCCCTCCAATCAAAATGCATTGCAGGCATTCTCAACATAACTCGCTGTTACTTAGTCGCCTGTCCGTTTAAGAGACAGCATCGCCCGTTACACCTTCAGGAAGAGCCAAAACTCCTTTGTGAGTCTCAGCGTGCACCGTGAGTCCCAGCGTGCACCATGAGTCCCAGCGTGCACCGTGAGTCCCAGTGTGCACCATGAGTACCAGCTTGCACCGTGAGTCTCTGTGTGCACCGTGTCCCAGCGTGCACCATGAGTACCAGCATGCACCGTGAGTCTCAGCGTGCACTGTGAGTCCCAGTGTGCATCATGAGTACCAGCTTGCACTGTGAGTCTCAGCGTGCACCGTGTCCCAGCGTGCACCATGAGTACCAGCGTGCATAGTGAGTCTCAGTGTGCACCGTGTCCCAGCATGCACCATGAGTTCCAGCATGCACCGTGAGTTTCCGCTTAGTGATGCTGGTCATTTGCATTCAGACTCATTTCAGTCCACGTCAGAGGCAGTGTTTGCACTCTTTCTTTCTGGTCTTCTCTGTGCTGTTCCACCTGAGCCTTGATCTTCTGAGGTGAAGGCTGGCCGTGTTTATTTTTTTTTCTTTTTGACCTGATCATGTATAGCCTAGAACAGTGTTTCCCCACCCGGTCCCCAGGGACCCCCCCCCAGACAGTCAATATTTTTGTTCTCTCCCAGCTTCCAACACACCTACTCCAGGTATTTGGAGTTCTTGGCTGGAAGCTTGGAAAAAGCAAGACTGCAGACTGCTGCTGGTCCCCCAGGACTGGGTTGGGAAGCGCTGCCCTAGAAAACCAGCCCTATGGACCCTAAGATGGGGAGACCCAGCATATTTTTTCCATCAGTGCCAAATTTCTCACAAAAAAAGAAACCGTATTTCTGTTTTCTAACTGTGAAATGTACTGTAGATGTGTGCAATAACAAGGTTATAAAATGTCGTTTCGGCCGGTGTGTCCTGACACATCTTATTTACAGGAAAACAAAAAGAAAATTGGTTGGAGAGGAATGACTTGGTCCTAGTTTCAGACCCGATGTCACCCGCGGATGTGCTAATACGACATGGTGCTACACTGCTGTACACGTGAATACATTCACCACACGCTTCTGCACTGGCAGACTGAATACCATTTTACAGTCTTTACACTGACTCCTACCTATGTCTGGAGCTCCACACTGAGTGTCTGTCTCTACTCATTACAGCTCGCTTATCTTCATACTGTACAGAAAGGGAGTAAGAGCAGCCCCCTTTGCTATAAATGTGTCACTAGTTTGAATAGAAGTAGATGTAGACTGCACACATAGGGGAGTCTATGCTGTACACCCTTTCAGCTTAAACTGTGTTGTGACTAGACAAAGGGGAGACACGTCAAAGACGATTTGAGTTATGTGCAATAATTACGTTTCTTTTGCAACAAGCAAAACAGATTAGACTTAAAAGCACAAGCTACAATACTTGTATTCACAACTGTTTTGGGGGGGGGGGGATATTTTAGATATTAGATTGGTCAGACGTTTTCCTACGTAATCTTGAATGCTAATTAGTACTATCGTTTGTGCTGATCCTGTGTGTGGCGTTCCCAGATCGCGCATTAACGAGGCCGTGTAATGCCAGCATGCTGCTCCGGGTTTGGTTTCCGCAGGGAGCCCCGTACAAACCGCGCAGGTGCTCGTGCAGCAGCCGCGTGAGCCGTGCATTCAAGCCCCCCTACTTGTGCATTTTCCAGGCCCTCAATGCGCCCGCCTGACAAGTACGACCCCCGCAGCACTCATCGGCAGCAGGCTGTCTCGCACTGCAGTTCTTGAAGGCTCTATAATTTGACGATGCTGCCCGTTGAGGCTGCGTGGACATCTGGCGGGATCGTCCAAGAAAGAGAGAGAAAAGGAGAGTAGTGATATGAGAGTCTGTGACAGCTGTTAGATTGGAAATAAATTATAAAACTTAGCTTTTATATTGGGAGCTGCGCGGTTACATAAGGTCTTTGTCGGCATTTAGTATATTGGAGACAGGGGAACAAAGAGGCACCGGGCACTGCACTGATGCTACATGCTCCCGCCGGCACAACACTGCCCTCTGGTGGCTAAATCCGCACAGTGCCACTTTGTATCGGCTCTTGTGAATCTCAGCCGATCTTTAGAGCAATTATCAGTGTTTTAGGGATATGAAAATACGGCTCTGCTTCCACTAAGCAAGAGCGTAGCATCGTGCTCTTTTCACGGCCCCGTAATTTGCGATGATTGGTGAATAATAGCTTTTCTTTGAACTTCGTGCACAATAGCGTAACTCCTGATCGCTGTCAGCGTTGCATTCCTGACGTCACTCAAGGGCTCTCTTCTCACTCTAAGAGCAGAAATAGACTGAAGCTTTTCATCAAACACTCCACATTTACTTCTGTTAATAGACACACTGGCGAAAGTGATTAACCGTGGTGAGAAATGGATAGTGAGTTTAAATGGAGGACCAGTAGCACTTAAGACCGTCCTAAAAGGTTTGCTGCGGCGTGGAATCGTTTACAGGCAGATCAGACGCGATAACGGAGAAAAAGCGGAGTGTGGCAGAGCTTCAGAGAGCACAGTGTCATAAACGGGCTTCTTTACGAAGACTCTCAGCTTGTGCCTTCATCCATAATACAGGGTCTTTCTATGCTGTCTTTTAGGATGAAAAAATATGAAACAGGGGTTCTGCAAAAAAAGGTAAAAGAAAACTCCCCTATCTCATTTCACACGCATTAAGTGTATCGATGACTTGGATTTCATTTTATTTTCGTCCGGGTTGCGCTCTTCAGTCGATTAATAGAGCACCTAGCCACCGTCCACTCCCACTATAATCTCTCGCCTTTCTAACACCCCGAGATTCAACCACGCTTAGACTCTTCAAGTCTTAAGACCAGTGGCAAAAGGTTTTTTCCCGTCAATAGTCACGTCAGTATTTCTATCTGTTTGATTTTTCAATTTCCCTTCAAGTTCATTGTGGAACAGATAAGTCGTTATATCAGAGTGATTAAAGACAAAATAGATTATTTAAATAATTGAAATTATAAAGCAAAGTACACATATATAAATGTATAAATATGTCTTTAGTCAAATGTTGGTGTATGAAATTACAATGTGAAGAACAGTGTGAAAATGTGTAAATGGCATCATCTTCTATTTCCTTTTTATATAATTCTTTTGTAATTTTTTTTTATTCTTAAAAAATATATATGTGTATATATCATAACTGGAAATTATTTTATCCACAAACAGAACATTTTATATATTGAGTTGAATATATATACTATGTACATATATGGTATAGAACTGAACCTTGGTTGATTTGCTGATCTACCGGATATGCAAGACTGGTGTAGATTTTAACTATATGAATGTCTTTCTTTTAATTGTATTTCATCAGGGTTTATAATGTCAACCATGACTGCTGTTTTTTTTCTGGTTGCATTTTTTTAATCGCTGTTGGCAGAACTGATTCTGCGGGGTCCGCATGCAGCCCACAAGAGAAGTTGGCTCTTACTGTCGAGACCAGGGAGACCATTTTAAGAAGCTGACTGACATTTGATGAACATTCTCTGTGCCTACAGCCTACGAGAGGTGTAGATCCCGTCGGATTCAGGGCCCTGGAGAATCCCTACTGCCTTTCCTAACCAACACATTGTTGATCACTTAAATCAAGGCTTTAACACCCCCCCCCCCATGACCAACCTCCACAAATACCACCTTTATGTCCATGCTACAGTTTCGTATATAAAGAAACCTACTGTAGCATCCTCAAAAGACAGAGAGCACAGGCTAATCGTCCCATTCCTGCACAGCACAGTCCTGCGGGCACATTTTATTTATTTATTCTTGTTTTTTTTTGGGAGAGGTACAATGTCAGAATGTGTCAGATACCAGGTGGATTGATTAGGCCCTATCTGGCTTTGTGGTATATGCTTGAGTGATGTATTTTGCGGCTGCCCAGAGGACAGACGCAAGTGCTGGTCTGGGGGGCTGCTGTCAGCAAGAAGCTGACAGCACACTTCATACCCACAGAGAAGGGGAAGGTGTTACTTCAGACATTCCTGCTGTCTTTGGTTATTCCCAGCGCACAGGGTCCTGCGTGTGTCCCATCTGAAGGTTGGATGTGTGGATGTTCATGGCATCAAAAAAAAAAAAAAACTAAAAAAAAAAACCTGTGTAAATAGGATAAACCATTGAGTGTCCACAAAATGGTCTCATGTCCAAATTGTTGTCAAAAAGTGGACAAAATCTTAAATAAATTATAATAATGCATGTATATTCTCAATCGCACGGTGCAGTTGGAAAATGTTGTCTTTGTTTTGTAAAAGATACTAACGTTGACCTCAAAAAATTTATTATACTATAGCAAATAAAAAAGGTTTTAATTGGTCCATGTCTGTGGTTCAGGCATCTATTACTGTAATACTGGATAATAAAATTGTGTAAAGGGGAGACTGTATTCACACAGACAGCAAAGATAGTTTGAGAGTGAGAGTTTCCACATAAACCATCCAGTAATGGTGTTGTTTTTTCCCCTAGGGAGTGACGCTTTCGTTTGTAGGATAGCATAATAGACGAACAGCTACAGTCAGATACACTGATGCATACTAACAGTCTAACTGCTCCGTGTGGACGCCCTGATGTTACCGTGGGAACCGTGTCTTTTGTGAGAATACGGAGGCTGCTTTTCTTTTGTACGTACTCGCTGTGTTCGTATGACAAATAAAGTTCAGCTCTCTCGTACGGCCCAGCTGTGAATTCTTAACCGTGAACTAGCCGCGGGAACGAGGGGTCCTGTGGGATGACGCGCACGGCGAACACGCACCTCCTCCAATCGCAGGGCTCGGTTTTCTGTCCACGGTTGTCGTGGATTATGGGATATCGGCGATTTAACGATGGTTTAACGACATCGCTGAAAACTTACCTCACTGAGAACGTCGCTGTGGGCTTTAAAAAAGTTTGTTTCTAAGACTCTACAAGACACTCCCGGAGAACGACCAGCGTCGAGGGCTGCTCACCGCATGTATGTCGGGAGACATCGCAGTATGGATTGAGTTCTCCCACGCATCTACAGGTTAGTCTCTTCCAAACAGTTCATGCGTATCTGATACTAATAGGACCGAACCCTGGTGAAACATCACGGAAGCACGTAATCATCTGCTGTTGCATGAATATCCAAGGAAAGAAAAACAAAAGAGAGTTTAAAGGTATGAAATACATTATGAGCTTCAGTATCGTCTAGACCTGGCATCCTATAGGACAGGGCTATTCATATCACTGTCCTCTGGGTCTGAGCACTCCTGATTTCCCAGCCTTTCTTTACCCATAAGCCAGGTGTGAAGCCTCTGTGGCCAATCAGAATAAATAATTCTTAAACTAACTACCTGGCAAGACTGAAAACAAGGCGTGAATTTGGAATCCCGGATCTGAGGAGTCCTGCTATCGGGTGCTCTCTACCAATGCCCAGTGCTGGCTAAGGTAGGTTACAGGCTGCCCTTGAAGCAGATGAACAGCTATTAAAGACGGACTGATGGTACCAGTTGCAAAAATGGCAATGCTAAACAAATAATTCGTTGTAAGTGTGAATTTTTGTTTATTTTTACATTGGATCCACCACATAAAGGAATGAAACTTTTCACAAGTGGCCAGATTGCGCCCTCTGGTGGAGTAACAGGGAATGGTGTTTAAACACTCAATACAGCTTTTGATTTTTTTTCACAATTGCAGTTTATCACATCTACATTTATAAAAAAAAGTTTCCATAATTTAAAAATGTTTCAGAATAAATTTAGAAAAAAAGCATTTTATATGTATAACAAAAATATAACCATTTTAATATACAAAAGTCAATATTACGTGGATTCTTCTTTACACACTCTCTGAATGGCACAGATTGATGAAGCATGCATAATACTTGTACAGAATAGGCCAGTTAGTTCACGAAGGGTCCTTTAAGACACATAGGCAGTTTTTATGATGCATCATTGCATCGAATGTTGCTTTTTTGAGGTCATACATCCTGGGATTAGTACGCCAGTCCTGGGGCTTGATTAGATAGGATTTTAATTGGGAAGGGATGCCTTGGATGAACGGTGTCTGGGGGAAGTTCCCTTACTTAACTATGTTCATGTGGGCAATCGCAATGCCCTGTGGTATTAGAATCAAGGAATAAAAAGAGATTTAATAAGATTATACAATACTGATAAAAGACGATTTGATTATGTAACTGTTATATAACAATAAACATATGGCAAATACAAAAAAGTGGCAGAAGAGTATTGTAACATGTAAAATGTACTTCCACAAGTCACACGGCCATGTGGGCAGTGGAGTTCAGGATAAAGTGGAGCTCTGAAGCCCAGGTGGTGCTGTGTGGTGAATGATGGCGGCATTAACATGGGAGAGAAAGCGTCGGGTCGCAGTGTTGATGTGTCTGTTTGTGTGTGTCGTACATGTCCCGGAAGCGGGCGTGTCACTGCGAGGCTTCTGCTGCGGCCTGGAGCTGAGCGTCGCTTGATCTCCTGGCATTGCGCCAGCCTCCTTCCGTCCGGCGATAGGGCTGGTTTCTCAGATCTGGGGAGGGCGAGGCAGGCGGGCGGATTTAGTGCTTCGAAAGGTGGAAGGTGTCCAGGTTTTGCACCGGCATAGGGCGGGTAGCGCAGTAACGGTCCGACCTTCAGCTCATTGAAAGACTACGAGGGAATCAGCTAATGCCATGTGACCCAGTCCTTACACAGGTATCCAATAAACAAACAGAAACCTCCATACAACGAATGAGGCGAACAAAATGGTAACAGAATTCTGAGCAAAATTAGCAAAGTCCAGAGTAAAAGAGAGGAAGAGATGGAAGAAGGCCAATGAAGCATAGTATTATTTGGTACAGAAGACCAATAAGGAAGCAGTAAGAGCAGGGGCTCAAGGCTCACCTGTGATGATGTCGTCGATAGCGCCATCCTTCCCCTCACGCACCTGTGGCTTCACCTGTCTCTTCTTCAGCTCAGCGATCAGGTCCACCTGGGGCATTTTGGGCATCATCGGCATCTGCCAGGGTCAAAGGTCGGCCAACGAAACTTTCTTAGACATGTAAGGACTCTGTTTTAAATGGGTTGTAAATTTTAGTACGAAACCAACATATGTCAGCCGTCACTGTCGCACTACTTTATCTTCTATTTTTAATCCTGCGGACCTTATTTCCCGCGGGGGGTTTCTTGGAGGGCGAGGGGGCCGCGTCCGCAGAGCTGTCGTTGGCCATGGCTTCCTGTTTCCGCCGCTGCTCCGTGTCCTGCTCCGCCTGCTGAGTAGAGCGTGGTAGCGTTAGGCCAGTTAAAGACGGCCGGCGGTGAAGGCGCAGCAGGAAGCACCGGCTCCTTACCTTGTAGGCCTTGACAAAGCGGCTGAATATGGGGAAGAACATGGATGGGGGCGTAGTCTTTACATTTTCTCCGAAGTACTCGACCACTGATGTGTACGACTCCTGATTGGAGAAAAGAAAATCAATTATAACCTTTTACTCAGTCCAGTTCTCATCATGGATAACATGCTTTAGTTTTCAATAACTCTTATGAATTGTCTCTAAATTGCCCAAAGTGTGTATGTGTCCTGAAATGGACTGACATCCCATCCATGGTGTACTCCTGCCTTGTACCCTGTGCTACCTGGGATGGACCCTAAGCAGTAAGGTTAAGATAATCAGTTAGAAGCAAAGGTGGAAAGTTCAGGTCCAGAAAGTCAAAATCCAGACCAAGGTTTTGTTTCAACCAACCAGCTGAGTATCTGTTACTGTGACTCTTTATACTCAACTGGTTGGTTGAAACAAAATCTTGGTCTGGATTTGTACTTTCTGAACATGTTCTTTCCATGATGGATGCGTCGTTAATTATGTGTCACAAAACATTTTTGGATTGTCTGTCCTGATCAAAAGTGAGGAGGACAAACATGTAGGGCGTAAATGGTTTGATATTTTGAGTAATGTGCTTATTTATTTGACTAATATTTTTGTGCCAATTATCTGCCAGAGTGGGATGTACCAGTCATCCCATTTTAGTAGGTACACTGCAGTGATTTTTATGGATGGAATATAAATATGCAGTTAGGTAAGTCAGTGTTTTTAAATCAGGCAGTCGGCTCTGCGGTATTGTGGCCAAAACAGAGAGATTCAGAAGGAGCTTCTATCCTCAAGCCATAAGACTCCTTAACTAGGATCTTCCAGCACAGCTTTTATTACCTCAATAATACAACTAATCTCCTTTCATGAACTCTACCGGTCACACACTTCCCTTACACCAATTGTTCATTACGCAATACAACTACACACTGCACTTTAATACACATGGACATATTGTACTTTCTCTAATTTTTCTCCATTTCACTACATGTTGTAAGAATCCTAACTGCACCCTGTGAAGGACAGTGGTAGCCCACCATGATGGTATAAAGAGGTGAATGGTACAGGTAGATGGATGGAGTAAGATGCGTAGAATGTGACAGCTACACAAGGGAAACATGCACTGAGGAAATATGCGCTGCTGTCAGGGAATAGATTCAGTAGTAACAGCAGTTATAGATCTACCTGGGCTGCCTTGCTGTCTTTAATCAGGCTGTCAAGCAGCTCACTGTTTGTCTTGAGGAACTCTTTTAGTGCCGGGTTGTCATCCTGCACCATGAACTCCTTCCGGGCCATCTCCATGCCCCTCTCCAAGGAGCGTACCTCTTGAAGGATGCTGTCCAGGGCCACTGAGACACATGCAAACACAAGTCTGGATACACCTGCTATAAATGGTTTAGTCTCTACTGTAGCTATGATATTCTCCTTATAGTAAGAGTCCTTGAACCAATGACACAATACATATCAGATATTGCAATGACTAAGAGAAGTATTCCACATTTCAAAATATTCTCTTCAAAATAACCCCTTTGGCAGCACTGTAGACTTCAGTCTGCTTCCAGATGTAGCCACTTGCAATGCTGCTCCAACAGTCCTGAAGGAGTTTCTACAAGTTCTGAGCACAATTTGGCTACCTTACTCTTACTCGGATCTAACTGATCCCAAACCAGCTCTATGGGGTTTAGTCCTTAGATAGCCTCGAGGCTCTTACTCGGATCTAACTGATCCCAAACCAGCTCCATAGGGATTAGTCCTTAGATAGCCTCGAGGCTCTTACTCGGATCTAACTGATCCCAAACCAGCTCTATAGGGTTTAGTCCTTAGATAGCCTCGAGGTGTGTCCAGTCATTTGACTGCTACTCTAGGTGCCCAAGACCCAGAGCTAAAGTAGCAGCATTGCGATGAGGCTTAAGGAGAACATGACAAAGAGTCAGGAAGGCCGTACCTTGAGCGGCCTTCTCAACAAAGTGCAACTCTGTGTGGAAGGTGTTCAGCTCTGGGTACTTGTCGTGGACGATGTTGGCGATGAAGTGGAGCAGAGTCTGCTTGCGGTCTGTCGACTTTGCGTCCATCAGCTGAGAGGACAGGTGAGAAGGGGGAGGACAAACCACAGAATCAGCTTCTGTACTGGACTGGGGTCAGAGTAGCATGCATTTTTGATATCCATGGTAGCGAGAACTTCTGAATGACACAAATTGCAAGCCCTTTGAGCATTTAGCTAGCTCAGGGCCTGAGGGAGTCTTTCTTGCCATGTGAACCTCACCATATCTAAGCTCTGCAGACGGAAACCATATGCCGCCCCTCGTTTGCTGCTATTCATGTAGTTCCCAAAGGCCAGGACAATCTGACAAGAACAAAGAGAAGAGGCAAGCTAGTGTTTTTGCCCGATGTTCATATAGTAGCGATCGGTGCACGTCCATGTGCTCACCTCAAAGACCTTTTTCAGCTTCACTGAAGATTTAACGGACATCGATGCTGAAATGATGGCATTCAGTTGCTGAGAACAAGAAGGAAGGAGTCAGACTGATAATACGTAATATAATCTACGACCCCTTTTATTTTTAAACTGTTATTAAAACAGGAACGATTCATTGAGCTACTCTTGATATTTGGATTGGTGTGTAAATCAGCGGCGCTAAATTTAAAGACGAGGGCCTGTATTTACGTTCAAGTCCTGAGATATTCTTAAACGGCTGGCACAAATGAAATGAAGTGGTGCTTCAAGGAAGGAGTAACAGATGTGAGCCCAGGGGTATTTGTAGATGTCAGGGTTACCGGCTGTATCCGCTTCACGCTTTCAGGGAAGTTGCCCATAAAGGTGAGCGTGCTGATCCTCTGGGCCAGGCGTGAGATCTTCCCGTAGCGCATCATGAAGCGGTCCTCGTCGGACAGCTCGTCCAGCGGCCGGCCGTCTCGCTCGTAGTTCTGCATCAGCTTCATCTCGAAGTCGGTGGGGATGAAACGTTCCAGCAGTTCCAAGAAGTCCAGGCTCAACGACTGCTGGTCATATCTGGGGGGGGGGGGGGGGATTAGGAACTTTATTTGTTTATTGATTTACTTGACAGATGACATAGACAGGTCGTAAAATGGCATGTTTGAACCCCCACCCCTTCAGCAACATCTACTGGATGAACCCATCAGTATGGCTGGCGGCCACCCCATCAAATTTATTTCAGGCCATGGGTTTGACACGGACAATGAAAATATGATACAATGATGGAGAATGATAACATTACTCTTAATATCCTAGAGTTAACCAAAAAGCTAGTTTTCATCTGTAGTCCCTGGGTGCTTCTCATTGTTATGTGAAGAGCACATAGAAAGATGAAAACATTCTCAATACAATAAAATACAAATGTATACAATAGCAAAGAAAAATGTAATTTCCTTGATGTATACAATACATCAGGAAATTAAAGGCGCATATAGTTATAAAAACATAAAGCGCGACTCGTAATAAAGCAGAGGAGTTGAATTGAACTGTGTCAATGGATAAAAATGTCTTCCTAACCAAAAATGTAATGTAATGAAATCAGAGAGATGTGGAGGTGGGACTGCCACCGGCACGTAAGGAAGGTAGGACAAGTTTGAAGATTTATGAAAGGGAAAGAAATTGGGTTGACAGGTCAGTATGAAAAAGGGGAAACCCATGGAAGGAAATAAAGGGAAGGATAAAGTGTTATGTTTCAGAGAGTGTGTAGATGGGGCAATCATACGTCTCGATGGCGGTGCAGATGTCTGACACGCTCCTTCCGGCCTTGCGCAGAGTGATGGCCAGGTTCTTGGCCCGGTTGGTCTCGATGAGGGACACTTTGCTCGGAACACTCTTGGTCGCTTTGACCTTCTTCTGGTTCAGGTCCACTGAAGGTCCCTGGGCTTTAGTCCTGAACTGTTCCTCGAAGGTATCCATGTTCAGTTCCTACCAGGGCATATTAAGGAATACTGGGCTACCACATGGTCTTATCCATAAAAGCAACATACGAATACTGTAAGAAGAGGATTCTAGATCAGTGTTTCTCAAACAGGTCTTCGGAGACTCCCAGACGGTTCATGTTTTTGCTCCTTCCCAGCTCCTGGTAGGAGCAAATCCTTGGACTCATTGGCTGGGAGCTGGGGCAGGAGCAAAAATGTTTACCGTCTGGGGGTCTCTGAGGATTGGGTTGAAAAACGCTGGTCTAGATAACCTTTAGAGGGTCAAATGTATTTTGACCGTCATTATTCTGGTTCTTGCGTATATTCATTGATATAAGAGTACAATCTGTTCAGCCAGTAATGCAAGTCTGTGCAAGTTTACGTGCTGGTGTCGGAGTCTTACCTGTAGAATGTGCTCGTCATCCAGCTCGTTGAATATGGTTCCTGTCACCTGGTTGGACTTGAGGGCCTGCCAGTTTAGCAGGGGCATGCGGTACTTGGTTTGTATGGGTTTCTTGCCTTTGGCTCCTGTCAGGATGTGGACCCACATGCACCGGTAAGAAACTCCGAATGTCTCATTTCAAATCCGGGGATTAGGCAACACTCAGAACCGATGACATCGGGTTTTTAGCAGAGCTCCTATAGGTCTTTTCCCACAGCTTGCACTTGTTACAAACTTTGTTTGCTAACAAAGTTGTTTCGGACTTAGTAAATGTCAATGGTAGTACAGCCATGGGGAATTATAGTCTGTTTATTTTGTGTGTGTTTATGTCTGCATGATTATTTGAATTTAAGAAGTACTGGGGCTCCATCAAGGTCGGTGAGAACACCAGGTACCTCAGGATTTATAACATGCTTACCGGAGGTGTCGGTTCCACCGGGGAGGCCCCCTGGTGGAGGTGGAGGTCCGCATCCAGGGGGAGGAGGTGGTGGGGGAGGTCCCCCCCCTGGGGGTGGTGGCGGTGGAGGAGGTCCTCCTCCAGGCAGAGGAGGGGGAGGTGGAGGAGGAGGACCAGGAGGCAGGGCTGTTCCAGTGGGCTCTGGTTCACCCGGCAGGG
Organism: Stomatorhinus ivindoensis; assembly: GCA_019775895.2. Lineage (NCBI taxonomy): Eukaryota > Metazoa > Chordata > Actinopteri > Osteoglossiformes > Mormyridae > Stomatorhinus > Stomatorhinus ivindoensis. Next base: position 12,727,193 of record JABFEB020000044.1, read on the forward strand.
G
>JABFEB020000044.1:12729806-12743212 GCA_019775895.2 Stomatorhinus ivindoensis
GACCATATTGTGTTGGTCCTTCCATAAATACCATTCATGTCTATTCATATATACCTATATGAATACAGTCTGGGCTTGTTTACCTGTCAGTGAGCCACAGCCACAGGATTTATGTTTTTATTATTGTGTAATTTTGTTGTCAATTCAGTAACACTTTACATAAAGCACCCATATATAATGCATTATAGATACCTTCATAATGCATAATAATGCATTCATAGAATATTATAAACATGGTTATAACTATTTATTAGAAGGCATAACACATTACAGCCATGTTTATTATGCATTATGAATGCTCTATGAAACGCTCATCTATTATGCACTATTAATACCTTCATAATGCATTATAATGGCTTATACTGACCATGATAATGCAGTATGACAGTATCTATAGTGCAATATAGATGAAAGCTTCATAGATCATTCATAATGCATGATAAACATGGCTGTAATGTGTTATACCTTATAAATAGTTATAACCATGTTTAGAAGGCTCTATGAATGCATTATTATGTATTATGAAGGTATGTATAATGCATTGTACATGAGTGCTTTAAGTAAAGTGCTACCAAACAGTTTCCTCCGGGACACGAAAAGTATTCTGATTCTGATCCTTCAAGTTCGTCCTCCGACAGAAATGCAGCTTGTGTTTATGCAGAATCACACGCGTGTGCGTGATGTACCTGTGCATGGTGATCCCTCATTGTCTCCACGTGTTCCAGAAAGCCATTCTTGGACTCGGCGTCCTCCAGCAGTGCACCCACGTCGAACACGTTGTCGAGGTATGCCTGGATCTGCACCTGCAGCTTGTCGCTCTCCGTGTCCTTCAGTTTCTGTCAGAAGGGCGGCCACAAGTGTACGTTCACCAATGTGTGTCCGCAGGTACGTGTGGTGCACGTGGGAGGCGACCGCAGAACATGAACCTGGGGTGGGCTTTCAAAATTCTCAAAATTTACCTCCAGGAAGTGGTCTAGCCCATGTTGTGTGAACTCGTACTGCAGGTGTACACGAAAGTTCATGTTCTCCACCGAGTGGACCACAATGTTGATGAACTGCATGCACGCCACCTGGACGAGAGACGGGGAAAGGTGGGGAATGTCACACAGGTGGAGGGAGGTGTCAGTATTTCAGCGCATAATGGAGAGTAAAATGTTAATTTATTCGGTTTACTTTCAATGTGCTTGACGTATCACCGTTTGGTGAAATTCACTCCAAATCGGCGCACCTCCCTGATGTCTCATCGAGGTGAAACAAGATAATAGCCAAGGTGCAGGGGCGGGGCCACAGGGGAAGCAGCCCCAGCTGAAAGCTGATTGGCCCTCTGAGTGCCTCCTCCCATCACTCACCGCTTCAGAACACATCATTGGCTAATAATAAAGTTGGCCCCACTGTATGACTTACAGCCCCTCTTATGTCAGACACCTTAGAAAACCCTTGTCAGAATCACCCCTGACAACGTGCTTAGAATAATCTTGTGGATTTTTCATTACAGTGGATAAAGGGATAATCTAAGTCCTGACTAACCTGACTCGGTACTGCTAGTTCACTCATTCACTCATCAGCATTCGCAGCAATCAACCCGGGCTGTGTACTTACCATAAAGTCTATGCTACTGTCCTCAGTATAGAAATAGTCCATTAGCTTCTCAAAGCGATTCTTCTCCCCAGTGACCTGAGAAAGAAAAAAGATATATGGATGTTCAGTACCTGAATGCACTGGCTGTGAATTATGCTGATACTTGTAATTATTTATACCAGTTCGCCCCGTGAAGCACAAGTTTTATCTTTGTAATGCAGTGTTTCTCAGTCTGGTCCACAGGAACCACAGTTGGTCCGTGTGTTAGCTCCCTGCCAGACAAACCACATTTTTGCTCCCTCCCATACAGTCTACGTTTTTGCTCCCTCCCAGCTCCCTGCCAGACAAACCACATTTTTGCTCCCGGTAGGGAGATGGGAGGGAGCAAAAAAAGTGGACTGTCTGTGGATCCCCAAGGACCGAATTGGGAATCACTGTTTTAATGTGATTTGATTAAAACCCGTTTACATGAGAAATGAACTGGAATTCTGAGAACAGCCATAAATTCTGGGATGTACATTTGTATTATTTGTATTAAGGTCTGATGGGTGGGTGCTAGATAAAGCTAGATAAAGCAGTGCCCTCACTATAGGCAATTCAAGGATGCCACTTTGCCTTTTTGTGGGTTTTCAGAATGCAGGAGGAAACCATAGTAGCTGGAGGAAACCCTCACAAAAACCGATAGGGTATGTGGACCCGACACACATAGCAGTAGAGACCAGAACTCAATGCACTGGTCGTGGGATCGATTTAAATGACATAGTCAGCAGTTTGACGTTGACGTGACAAAACCGCACGGTGACTCTGCAGATCTGCCGACCTCCTTGAAGTTGTCGAAGGCAGCGATGATGATGTCATGCCCTCCCCGCACCAGACACACGGCGGCCAGGAGCTCCAACACGAGCACTTTAGTCCTGCACCAGAGAAAATATACATATATATATAGTCGTATATAACTGGTGTTAACCCAGATATCGTCATGTGTGGGTGTATACACACACACACAGATACACAGACACACCCACAGACACACACACACACACAGGTTTGCAGTTATATCTTTTTGGGGACTCTCCATTCATTTCTATGGAGAACAACTCTAATCCCAACAACTGTTTAATAGAAAAGGCTTTATGGCCCTAACCCAGGGACTGCATGCGTGTGTCTGTGTGCACGCGTGTGCGTGCATCTATATACATACGCTATAATTATACTTGCTGTGTTTAAACTATAAACTATAAAAATATAAACATTCTGAGGTTAAAAATTAAACTATAAAAATTCTGAGGTTACTATTGAAAGTGAAATGAAAAAATGAAAATAGTAAGTAATTAATAAGTATACTCTCTAGCTAACACAAAATCACGATAAGGATCGTCTCTTACGCTATCATCCTAAAACAGTTTTAAGCCAGTGTCTGTAATGCGGAATTAATTTAGGAGACGCAGTGCACCTCGGACACACGACGGTACCTCAGGTTTTTGTTGTTGAGGCTGAGCGTGATCTCGTTGACGCAGCAGGGGTGGGTCATCACCAAGTTAAAGCCAGACTGCAGAAGAGAGAGCGAGAGTCAGGCAGTCACGTAGCTCTGCTCGCTACACACAGACCCAACTTTGCATAAGGCCGTGTTTTTAGTAATTGATAAACGCATTCGTAATGCATGATAATGCATTTAAATAGCATTATTAACCTGGCTATAAATTTTTATAAAAAGTCAACATTATAGCCATGTTTATTATGCATCATGACTGTATTATTATTTGTTATGAATGTTTTTATAAATTACTAAAAACGTGGCCTTGAGTAAGGGGTTGATGACTTACCAGTCCAAACACACAGGCAAAGCCCACCGTACATACCTCACCCTTACCCAGACACCGTTTCAATTAACCGTAGGTGATAAAGTGGAAGGAGTGCCCTCAGGTAATTGAATTGCTGTAATTAGTAACTGATTTCGACTGACTAACCCCAACTTTTACCAATACTGGCTAGTCCCAGCCCCATGAACAATCCCCTGGTAGCCCACAATGCAGGCATCAAACTGTACACAAAATGATTCTTTAGACACTGTTGATACAGTTTCTCTGCAGATCGCTCACAGTAATCAGCTGATCACTAATCACACGATTACTGTAGATACACAGAGTGATGCTCGCATGCAGTGACCCCCCCCCCCCACCTGGTAGTTCATGATGGCGCGCAGGCACATGATGCAGAGGTGGACGTCGTCCTTCTGGCTGACGATGCGTGAGTTCCTCAGTGCCTTCCTGCTGGGAGAGTAGCCACTGAACCTGGAGGTGGGGACAGGAAGTCTGCGCTCACAGTTTGCTCAAAGGGGACGAGTCCCAGCAAATGGGTCCAGACATTCATGGTATGACGCTCGTATTACTTGTTACGGTTACTATCTTGCTATCCAGGTTTCCATTCCCACAGTCCAATTACGTGAAGTTGCAATTGCTCATAATGTGCAACCGTGCGCCCAGTTTGGCGCCCCCTCCAGGCCGTTTCCTGCCTTGCCTGCCTGTATCCCGTGCTGCTTGGGATACGCTCCTGGCTCACTGGAACATAGATTGCTGCTCCCCGTATAATTGTCCGATTAAGCTTTCGAAGTGAACTGAAAGCTAATTCAATGCAAATTGCACGTTGCAAACATTTCTGTTGCATTCTGTATTGCTGAATAGAGTTACTGTCTGTCGGCGGTCGCGTTACACGACCACTAAATGTATTCTGCCTGCTTATACCCAAACAGGCCTTCCTAGCTTCTTAACTCTCAGGACAACTTTTTCCAGAAGTAGCATATTAAGAGATGAACAGTACAAGGTTAAACAATATGTTATATGCTTTTCTAATAGCATTAGGGTGGAGGACCTGATACCTGAAGTGGCCACACTTCTGTAACCCTGCCTTGACGCTACATCTACCACGACACGCCACCGCAGGATCCTGCATCAGCCACCATGCACCGTGCAGAGCTCAAGAGCTGCTTCGGTGCGAGTTTTTTTGTTTAAAATTTTCAATGATCATACTTAGAAACCGCACATCGGACAAAAAAAAGACGCAGTTCAGTGAAACACACATAGACTGTGCACCCAGTCTAATTTTTGTTCAACCTGAATGTTCTCAGTCACATCCCTCCTTGTCTATCTGCACTGGCTCCCTATTGACCCTTGAATCAAATTTAAGTCCTAGGTGCTGGCAGGTGCATCAATGGACAGCTACCAATCTCCATCAGAAGCCCTATCTCCCATCTCGCTCCTCTTTGGTCAGCAAAACCAGCGCTGCTCGGAGCTCCATCCACCACGTGAGCAATGTCACTCCAGATGGTTCTCTTGTGTGGTTCCCCAATGGTGGATTGAGCTGCCAAGCCACATTCATCAGACTCCCTCTCCACTTTCATGAAAAACAACTCAAGCCCCATTTTTCCCATGAATTCCTCTACAAGCCCGATGCCCCTTTACGTTCCCTGAATGTTCTTCTGTAGCTCCTGCTCCAATATTACTTGTACTTATACCTGTATGTTCACCGGAAGCGACAGCGTTCAGTGCTTAGCCTAGTTGACTCTTTGACAGTGCTTATATTTTTAAAGTGCTAAATGTGTAAAACTGTAAATGTAGTATATATACGTATAGAGGTGTCAGCTTAGCCTATACCCACCGGACAGTGATGGCACGGGTAACTTTGGAGATGCTGTTGCCGGGTGAAAGGCTGGTCGGCCCGGTCAGGTCTTCGATCGATTTCTCCAAGGTCTTACTCTTGTCCGCCTGCATGCCGCCATTATCCAAGTTCTCCATGTCATGCCTACGAACATGCACGTGAGCAAAGGAATGCATAACAACATGCACGTGAGCAAAGGAACGCATAACAACATGCACGTGAATAAACACAATGGGAATGGTCGATAATACATTGTTATTCAGGGCCATGCAGAGGGTCAGGTGCTTAACTGGGAGGAAGGGTTTCCCTCGGTAAAAATCGCTGCCCAGGCAAAGCAAAAAATTGCAGGCAAACCAAAACAAATTTCCGCTGGGTTGCAGTTTGCTAAGTCGGTGATCAACAATGATTAAAAAATTACACTCGGGACCTCAAAGAGGGGGGGGGGGCACATTTAATGGTTTGGGCAAGAGGGTCTGGCCATCCACGGACCCCCCCCCCCAGCACATTCCGGTTATTATTTATCGATACCTAATCATGTTCTGTCAGTTAAGTTTTTACTTTAGTACTGCTTACCTAAAAATCACTAGTTTCTGAACATTTCATTGTTCTTTTTGGAAAAAAGATATTTCCAAAAAAAATTTAAAGTACATATTTTGTACTTGACATTCCTCATTAGACCAGTATAAGAACCATAATTTCAATGAATGGTTATACTGGTGTTGGATGTGAGCCTCCGTTATATGTGCATATAATTCATGGAGATTTGGGAAGAGACGTTGCCATTTTAAAACCATGACCAGTCCACCAAACAGAAATGTAATTATGAAAGGAGAAAGGGGGTTTATCCAGACATGGCTGAGATGGGGCGATGAAAACATTTGGGCCAGAGAGAATGAAAAGAAGAGCGAAAGAATCAGTTATATATATGGGCTGAGAGAAAGAAATACACAATGAATAGGACGTGCAAACAAGAAGTTGGAGATAAAAATGAGCACGCTTCAGCCGTCTTACGTCCTCCCGGGGAGCCACACCCACTCTTTTAACGGTTGGGGAGAAAAAAAAACACCTTTTCCTGCTTGTGTGGTTTAGCACGACGTCCAAGAGGAGCTGAGAAACGTGGAAATCTGGTGGCAAATGAATACTTACGTAAGGGAGCACTGAGCAAACGACAGATAGTCCACCAAGACGTCGAGACCTCGGTTTTCCTCATTGAGAAACTCTTGGGCCCAACTGTGTAAAAGGAGCAACGGAATTTAGACAGGAAGCAGTTGGCAATCTGATGCATTATAATGTGAGTGAAACAGGAAACAGTCAATTTTAGGGTTCAGTCAATAGTTTGAGCTCTGGGGTTATAGTATTTTAGCTACTTTCTTACCCAATGTGATTTGTGCGGAGAGAGATCTCCAATTCCCTCAAGACTTGGGTTGACTCCTTGACACGGGTTTTGAACTAATGCAAGACAGTGATAAATAGGTGAGCAGTAAGCAAGTTTGGGAAAAGACGTTTTTTAAAAGGGAAGATCCTTATGACCTTACTAATTAGCCTTGGTGTACCACTGGTGCGATAAAGACCACACCTTTGGCATTGCGTTTGTGGGATAACAGCCCCAGTCATGATACAGACCAGCCTCCGAAAAGGCTGCAGATTCAGGAAACAGGTTTGCCAACTTTGGTCAACTGGCTGGGGTGAGATTTTCAATCCAGGACTAGTCTGCAGACACATTTACATGTATGTAAGAGTTTTATTACCTTGTAAATAGTTTGTAAGGTTTACAAACTGCCCCAATGTTTTTCATGTAACTGTTTTTAATGGATACTAAATTGCCCGTAGGTGTGCCTGTGTGAGTGAATGGTGTGTGGGTGTGCCCTGCGATGGGCTGGCCCCCCATCCAGGGTTGCTCCCTGCCTTGTGCCCATTGCTCTCCGGGTAGGCTCCGGACCACCCGCGACCCAGTAGGATAAGCGGGTATAGATAATGGATAGATGGATGGATGGATGTTTTTAATGGAATAATATAGATTTACCGTAAGGTTTCTTGTGTGAGTGTGAGAGTCTGAAAGCGTGAGTGTGAGTGCCAGATGTGTGACAGCTGGCAACCCTGAAATAATCAGACCTCATTTTTATTCATTTTTAATCTGTAACACTTCAAACCGAAGAAACTCATACTTTTACCCGGCAGAATGTTCAGAATATTTTCCTACAACAGCAAATGGTTTTATGAACATGTGGTGTAACGAAACTTTGCTGGACTTCCATTGATCGATGCGTTATTTTTGGCATGTAAATGATGTTTGCATGATGCGCGATAATACAGAGGTAGGGATTAGTTCACCTAGGACAGACACAGCCAGGAAACACAGATGATTGGCTGGAGGAATCAGGTGGTGGAGGAGTTGAATGTAATGTTAAACAAAGCATAGAACTCTGGAGACTTTTGGGCTGATTTTTGACATTCCTTCTCTGGGGAAAACTGCATTTTTACACCAGCTTTTAAACAAACCTTTCCTCAAAATTTCTGAGAAGAATTCACATTTCATCCAAGTGAGGTCTCGGAAATACGGTGATCACAGTGAATTTAAGTTCATGAATGTTTCCGTGATGCCTACATTGCGAGATCCTTGATCCAGGTAACCCTTAATCTTCGTCAGGTAGGCTGAGGGTGGATTCTTCACTTGGAACCGCTCCTGTTTATAAGGTTAAACAAAACCATTAAAGAGACATGCCCCTTTGCTGAGCATAGAAGTATGAGGTATAATCATAGCATGGCTGTTGGACACCTACGGTGTTTTTGATGTAAGGAACATGAGATGTGAATAGGCTCTGAATTCCAAAAACCTTTACAAGTAAACCGCAACCTTCTACTGCTGTAACACCCATAGGTATGCAATCCATCACCACCGCCACCCCACACCAAAAGCAGTAAACCTGTATCGTTGCCATGGAAGCAGACAATATTGATAAACCTATGGCAGAATTGTTATGGGTTACCTAGCAACCACACCATGATGTAATCAGAAACCACACAGGATGTTGACACCACACGTTTCCCCAATTCCCTCTCATCACCATTTCTACCCCCCCCCCCCCCCCCCCACATACATAAGAATACATCACCATATGATGTCAAGATATTGTATATGATGATAGCCAGGGGTGTAGGACCTGGGGTGGACTGGGGAGAACGTGCCCCCAAATAAACGAACCTTAGTATTTAAACATTTTAAGTGGAGCCCCGATATCAAACTTGGGTGGATTTTCAAGAAATGACAGGTTGGAATTTCCAGTTAAGCGGCCGCCGACCGGAAGGACCGGTGCCCCTTGGTATAGTTTACATTGGTATATTTTGCAGGTTGCATTTATAATGCGTGGGTATATAGGAAAAGGGAAGAGCAGCCCTCACAGGCCCAGCTCTCTGTGCCTTGTGATAGCTATAATTATACATTACCAGGCGCTGCCCAAAACCCTGCCTACGACGGGTATAGAAAATGGATGGATGGATGGAATGGATGTTTGCTATATCTTTAAGCAGATGTCTGTATTTAACATAGCAACTGGGGACTCGCTAGAGTGCTTCATGCTCAGCACTTTGCTTTCTTTCCGAGTCAAATCTGGCTTAACTGCAGAAACGTACTTATCCATTCCTTTGCTAATCTGGGCATTTGATTTCAGTCGCATGAGAGCTGGTCCAGATGTGGAGACCTACACTGAAGAGACCTACACTGAATAGACCTACACTGAGGCGCAGTCATCAGTGGACTGGACCATCACATTCGGCAGGACAGGTGTGAGACAGGAGCTTGATGGAAGAGAGCGGGACGTCTGTCTCACCTGATCACAGACCAGCTCCCACTTCTTCTCGCTGTCGTACTGGCAGAGAAGCTTAGCTTTGTCGGGCGGTAGGTTCATCGAGCTCTGTGAAGGTACATCATAAGATGACTGTTATCAGACTTTGAAGTAATTTATTCAAGCAAGAACAGAACCAAAAATGGTTGCATCCGTGGTGTTCCCCTAGCTTGGACGGATGTAGGTAAAATGTGGTTCCCTCTTACGTTATGGTATGTTACAGGACTATTATATCTTAGCGGTTGGTTCATATTTCCATCCTCAGAACTACCCACAGTGTTCATTGATACTGACCATATAATTAACAAAATAACACATTTTAAACAGGAGACATATAAGACAGCATTAACAATCAAGAACACTAACAGATAACATGCTTGTTATTTAAGATCCTATTTCTCTGTGCAAGACGCTATGTAAAACTAAATAAAAGTTGATAGATGGTACATATAGGGAAAAACACATATCTATTCATTGGGCTACACATCTGATTCAAACTTATCTGTTGCTGCCTTTTTGTAAAGGAAACATGGTTCTATATATAAGATAATTGTCTAGTCTAGCGCCACTCTAGATAGCCAGGGAGTTAATATTTGGACCTCCAGTCTTCTGTGTTATGTACTTAGAGTTGGGGAGGAATCCAGAGAAATCTAGAATCCAGGCAACACTATCCATCTATCTGAGTCTGAATCGCTCTTTTCGAACCACCCCAGAGAGAATTCTCTAACATTAATTCACCTATCGTAATGACTGATCGAAATACATTTAATCAACAATGATGCGTCAATGGACAAAATCATTACCGTACTGTGAGGTGGTCAGCGTGATTCCAGAATGGATACAGCTGAGCGGGGCACCATCACAGTTTCCAGGGCAAATTTACAATTACAAAATGGATTTTGCAGTGTTGTCTGTCCTGTGATGGATTTCATTTGACTGTAATTCCTTACGTGGTGTGAGGATTCGGCAGCCAGCACTGTGGCCTCACAGCCCCAGGTTTGTGAGCTGTGCGCCTGTGTGAGTTTGCATGCTCTGCCTGTGCTTGTATGAGTTTCCCCTGGGTGCTCTGGCCAGGTTTGTGAGCTGTGCGCCTGTGTGAGTTTGCATGCTCTGCCTGTGCTTGTATGAGTTTCCCCTGGGTGCTCTGGCCAGGTTTGTGAGCTGTGCGCCTGTGTGAGTTTGCATGCTCTGCCTGTGCTTGTATGAGTTTCCCCTGGGTACTCTGGCTTCCTGCCACAATCTAAAGTCATGCATTTTAGATGAACCGTTGCTCAAAGCATATGACCTAGTGGGTGTTTCTCAGTACACTTTTTTGACCGTATTTTAGCTCCCATGCACCTGTTTTACGTCATCCTCTATTGCCAAAGCCCAGGTTCAATACTCAAGACCAGAAATCCCCGGATGTCATTCCTGTCCAGCTCTCTGGTTGCATCCTTGCCAACAAAAACAATCCCATGATTCATTGGCAAGACCATTCTTGCCATGAACACAAGTACAATCTTTGCCTTCTTGCTACTGAGAAACACCCCTAGCGTATCCTTATCCTACCACCTTGGGTTTCTCACAGGTAAGCCATCTGTAATTCACACAGTCCTTTCTGTGTGTCGCCAGAAAAATGTAGGTGATGGCTGGTCATTTGTGATCTGTGTTTTATTTTCTACGCTGTTGGCTGGATCATCGGAATCGTAAGATATTTGGTGTGCACCGAATCTGAAGAATGTTCCTCATGGGTGTAGTTTCTAACAGGCTGGTTTGTGGCTTCGTTTAGCACCCCAGGGGCCACGCTGAAACTGCTGTGGCAGGGGTTTAAGGTGGGGCAACCGGAGGGGTGTGGGGGTTGTGGTGGGGTGGAAGCGAGCAAATGCACACGCAGCACTTCCGTTCAGCAATGCATGTCCACTAGGGGGGTGGGTGTGTCTCTCTCGCTCTGTTTCAGTGCACTCAGTAGTATATCGGGTAACGCTTCACATTAACTGCACCTTTGTAATGCTTTATATTGCATTCATTAAACGTTCAGCGCTCCTTCATAATGGATTCATTAAGCATTCATTAAAACACTCATAAGCAGCATGAAAGTATCCCTTAACATCCCAACATCCCTTAACAGCTGTAATATAGATTAATAACAAACATTGTAATTGTACAATCATGTAATGTTTGTTATTAATGTATATTAATGCTGTTAAGGGATGTTAGGATGTTAAGGTGTTCTTTCATGCTGCTTATGTTCTATGAATGCATTATGAATGCATTATGAAGGTGCACTGAATATAATCTATATGGCTCACGCCCAAGAAACTTTCAGTTAGACTCCAAAGGAAAAAAAACCAAAAGCATTTATACCAATTAAATACCTTGGGTGAAAATATTATGCTTTGATTTGATGCTAATAAATGGTTAATAATCTCACTTCATCCTCCAGATAGTCTGAAAGTTTAGTGACACGTCTATTGTGATAAGTCCCAAATAGCAGGTCCCCTGAGGGCTCATGCTGAGGGATTACCATCAGGGGGAACAGAGAGGCCCAGCACCAACCAAGACGAAGCGCACTTCCTGCGTGGACTGCTCCCCCCCGGATGAGGAAGCATCATCGGCCCCCGCCCCCCTCCTCTCGGTCCTACCCACACTGTGTATTTTGAACTGAATTGACTGATGACGTAACCACCAACATAGCCTGGCTTGAACGCAAATGCATGATATATAGCGGTCATTTGGCCGATATAAAATTATATAACCTGAGGTTAGCTTACGATATTACCCACCCCACTCCAGCATGTCACCCCCACCCAAAAACTGTTAGCCTAAAATTTTAAGATTATACAACCTGTTGCACGACTGTATCTCATTCGTTCACACCCTCAGAGAAAAATCCACTAAGTTCTTAGCACTTACTAGATACTGCCAAATTATATTACACGGCCCCATCGCTCAAGTAACAGAACGTAACTCTAATAGACGTTGGAGTACAACTGAAAAAGGCTATTCTGAACAGGCACTACGAATACTCAACTGGAATATGCTGGCTCAAGGATAGCACGCGGCAGCAAAATCTTGAGTGTACCGGTTCTGTGGGTGAAAACAGAAATCTGCTGTTTGCTCGGAAAGAAACCAAATTAGACCCTTGAAACGTGGTGCCCCTGTGAAATGAAAGCCCTGAGGTGACGGCCGATTCTCGCCTGCTGAGTACGTAGCATCTCACTGCCGACTGAGTGGAGGCATTGAGAGTGTTGGGCACACTCAAGCAACAAGGCTTTCGTTTTATATGATCGGTGAACCTGTTCGGCTTTTAAAAGCAGGTCTGTAAGATGCGTTGACGTGTGCGATCATGCGTATACTCCACTATGTCACAACGTCGTCCCCACGACGTTGTGACACGTTGTCTGGCTCCGTCGCTTATCGCGGAAGGCTTGTCGTGTGCATGCGCCCCAGACCACAATGAAGGCATAAGCGATTGCTTAGCCCTTAGCCTGGTGCTGCTGGCGGCACTTGCCCATAGTTTTTTGCAGAAGCACGCAGTGGTCACCATGTCACGGCATCTCGCACCCTTGCTGTGTGTCTGGGCCCATTCCCACCATATCACCACGAATCGTCACCACATCCCACCTGAAAGCTCAGCCAGTGTCTCCGTCAGGTGACATCTTCAATTTCGCAGGTTTTTTCCACATATATAAATAAGTATAGTGTCTTCTAGAATGTCTTTTACAGTAAGAATAGGCACTTAACCTCAGGTGAATTTTGTTATTAGATATAGTTCACAGTTTCACAATGTCCCCCAGAATCTCTTGGGAAGAATGCATACAGTCAAATTTAAGCATAGAATCTCTTTTCTCAGTGACATCAGCTACACATGTGTTGGACTGCAAAACGGCGTAAGGTTACACAGGTTATTATATACACACCAAGTCCTCTGAGGCCTCACAAGAACAGCCATAAATATACTTTCAAAGGAAGGATTCAATAAAAGTATCTGCCCTGTAATTGAAACTGCTTAATTAAAACGCTGCAATTATTTTAAAAGAGGAATTCAACCGTAAAAGTGGTCTATTCTTAGTGGTAGCTCGCCCTGCCCCCACCAGTGGAGCCCTAAACTGTGCTTCAGCGACCTGTTCTACATCTCCCCCCCCCCACCATCCAGCCCCCTTAACAGGAAGAGACACAGAACTGCTTGTCAGTCCTCCTTTGCTTTCACTACCTTGTGAAGTTTCATAATGTTCCAATGGTGCTGAGGAGCGGAAATGATATAAGGAAAACATACAGCTCTGGAAAGAATGAAGAGGCCACTATATATTTATCTTGAATCTGCATTTTTTTAATCCTGGTTTAATCCTGGTT
>JABFEB020000044.1:12753034-12765351 GCA_019775895.2 Stomatorhinus ivindoensis
CTTTCCCCTCCTCCCTTGGATGGTCCAAAAGTAGGAGAGTGTGTGCGCACAGGGTTCATGGCTGCAGGAGGAGGGTGTGTGTGAAATCCAGGATAGGCTCCCTGAGACCCTGAGAAGTACACGCTTACCAGAAATTGTTTCTTGCTCTTTGGGTAACCCTCCAAAATGGCATCCACCATATCAGATGCCTAAAAAATTGGATTTTATTCAATTGAAAAAAATTAAAAATTGAAAAAAAATTAAAAATACAATAATCTGATAAAAATACAATGATAAACCAGATTTGTCCTTAAAAAGGACTAAAAATGAAAATATTACCATTTTTAGTCCTTTTTAAGGCACTAAAAGTTAAAATATTACCAGCCGCTTTCTTTTCTTCCACTCTTTCAGATAGAGAGCCCTCTCTTTGTAAACCTGCAACACAGGACAGCATCGTGAGCCTCATACTACGCCGTAATGTTGGAAAGTTGTTGCTTCATTAATATAAAAACTGACATCTATACTGTTATACTGACATCTGATAAAAATACGAAGACAAGGACATCACTAGGCTACACTCAGCATTCAGTAAAACCTCATTCCACACAAAGCCTGACCGCAAACTACCTGTAAAATCCACTTTACGTTAAAAACCAAGTTCAAGGGCATCACTGAAGTGCAGGAAAAAAAAAAAAATATTCCAACCAACAGGGAAAAGTGAACAGGTTTTAAATTATCTAAATGGATGACTACCCTTGTGGAAGACATAACACTATCAAGGGGATTTTCTGATAGAACAGAAAATGTGATTTCTAAAGATTAATCAAATAAACAGCCATTAATGGAAAAAAGAACCATCAACATCAAAAGGAACTGCTCCGAGTGCCCCAGCTGCGAGACAAGTTTGCATTCTTTCCGTTTTAAAACGGTGAGCGTCACTCACCTTTTCCTTCTCCTCTGGTGCAACGTGATTTGCCACAGATTTGATCCTCTCCAGCCGCCCCTTGTACGCAGTGCACTCCTGTGTCAGGTGCTGGACCTCTGACGTCATTTCCGGTGTTGTCATTGAACTGTTGAGCTCCTTCAGAGCTGCAGAAGAGAGACCGAAAGACAAACACAGTTAATCACTGCCCATGTATTTAACATGTCACCTACCAAGACTACATGGTTTTAGGGGGAAAAAATCTTGGGGTGGGACAAAAAAAAACTGGCTAAAAACCCACTAAATAGGGTCTAAAACCACCTACATAAGCTACTAAGACAGCTTTTAATCGATTTTGAGGTACTGTATATTAAATTTGTTCAATAATTCTTGGTCCATCCTCTGTGCCAACATGCAACATATGACACTGTCATTACGGACACCAAAAGAACTCACCTATCTCAAGCTGCTTGCAATCCTGTGTTACAGTGTGTACCTGGGAGTTAAGCTGTGAGATCTGACTATCCATTTCCTTAAGGTCTGAATCGCTCACATCTGCAAACTGAGACTAAGTTGGGGGGGGGGGAAACATGTGCAAAGCTTAATTATAGACATTATAGAAGGTAACAATTAAAGACATTTCCAGAATAGAGAAGCTTGCTAAATAGATAAGCCCCAGTAAACTTATTTTCACTCACTTGATCAGCAAAATAGATCTTCTGTTTTCCATAAACTTTCTCCATGATTTTTCCTTCCTGCGCCAACAGCTCCATAGCTTTCACCACTGCCTGAAAGTCCATGGAATGGTGTTTAAATACATGCGTGCATTCTCAGGATGGCCCAATATGGGGCTGCAGAGTAACTATATATTGCAGCCGACCACTGTCACTCTCACCGTCTTTCCCAAACCGTGCTGCTTTTGCAGGTTTCCGAAGACATCTTGGGCACTATACGGCCGGTTCTTTTCATTGAGGTACTGAAGAATAACTGCAGCACCTGGGCAAAGCAAAATCTGTCAGCGTATTCTTGCCGATACGAGAAGTTTGTTCTCACAAGAGCAGCTCTAAAATTAAATTTCCTAAACCGAATCCCAGCATCCTTTACAGGGTAGGGTATACCATCCCCTATGCTGCTCCGGGCCACACCTCGCCAACTCCTACCAGGAAAAGTGCTTGGAAAACAGCAGCGTGTCGCTCATCGTCCGACACAGTCAAACACACATGAATACACGAACCCACATCGATCAACGAATCAACCAGCAAATAAGAATAGACAAGAATAGACATAGGGAGACATCTGATTGGTAACCACCACAATGCAGGCTTACTCAATGGCTTGAGTAAGGTTGACTAAAGGTTGACTAAAACACAGCGGAATTGTCAAAACATTGTCAAAATCAATCAATTACTTTTATTGACAGACTCGGGTCCATAGATACACACAAAAAAATAACAGATTAAAAACACAAAGATGATCAACTGACATACAGATATGGCAGCCAATGCACTCTCAGTTTGGATGCATAACGGGAACAGCTCACGCTAGGATTTGATGGGGCTAAAATGATACTGTTAGTAGATTTATCCAGACGCTGCATAAACATGAACATCACATTTCTCAATAGTGCCTTAAAGGTCCCGACTCCTGCAGTCAAACACCTGACTGGCGCTCCCTCTTCTGGGACTCTTAAGGAGGATTCTCATCGCATCATTATATGCAACTAGCAACTTCTGCATGCTAGATTTTCTGTAAGATGACCACAATTGGGCCGTATAGAGTGGTGTGCAGTATCCTTTAAACAATGCCACTTTGACATTAGTAAAACAAAAGCCAAACTTGCATGCAGTGGTGTTTGCCTGTGCATACAACTTACAGTATTGTCTGTATATGTCATCGTCATCACTCATGTTGTCTGTAATGAAGTGACCAAGGTATTTAATCTTTTTACAGACGTCAAGCCTATTATTAGGTAATTTAAACCCAGGAAAATTGAGCCACTTGTCCTGCTTGGTTCCACATATTCAAACAGCACTCTTGTCAGCATTATATTTTATATCATACTGCACCATATTCAGTACAATAGTAAGAAGCTGGTGTAGCCCAACACTAATCTGACTAAAAATCACAAAGTCGTCTGCACACAAAAGATGACTAACCAACACCCCACCAATCATACAACCAGCATTATATTTTATATCATACTGCACCATATTCAGTACAATAGTAAGAAGCTGGTGTAGCCCAACACTAATCTGACTAAAAATCACAAAGTCGTCTGCACACAAAAGATGACTAACCAACACCCCACCAATCATACAACCAGCATTATATTTTATATCATACTGCACCATATTCAGTACAATAGTAAGAAGCTGCCGTTGCCCAACACTACTTTGACTAAGAATCACAAGGTTGTCTGCACACATAAGACGACTAACCAACACCCCACCAATCATACAACCAGTGTTTCAGACTGTAGTCTGATAGGCTCATTACCATATACATTAAATAGAAGAGGGGGCAAAATTCATCCCTGCCTGACATCACTGGACACTGTAAAGGGGACAGATACACTACCCCCCCATTTAACATGCATCTTCTGGTGAGCATACCAATAGGTAAGAAGCCTCACAGTACACCCAGGCACTCCCCCTAGTTTTAACTTTATAAAGAGCAGTTTGTGATTTACTCTGTCAAATGCTTTAGAAGCATCAATAAAACACATAAGAACATAAGAATTTTTTGCCCTGTAAAGATTCACCATTTCCTTAAGTGCATATATACACATGTGTGTGCCATGCTTTGGTTTAAAACCAAACTGATTATCAAGGGAAATAATGTAGTCACCCTGTCAAGCAAAATGCTTTCCATAACCTTAGATAAGGCGCTGGCTAATGCTATGGGCCTATAGTTCTCCAGGGAAACTAACTTTTCCAACTTTATCCTTAATTACTCGGACAAGTAAGGTAGATATCACTGAATCTGGTCATATCCCATGGATCATCAAACCAGTGAAGCTGAGACAGTAGAGGACCAAGCCTCAAACTAGCATATTTCAAATGCTCAGTATTAATTAGGTCCATACCACATGCTTTGTTAGGAAGTGTCTGCATGCAATCAAACACTTCCGGTGTACTTAGAATTATTGAATCATCACCCATACGAGTTCTCAACAAATGGTTCACTTTTTATACTATTAAGAAGGGAACAATAGTGCTGTCTCCATAATGCTGCAATATTATCTTCTCCCGAGATGCCATCAATAGTGCAAGGAATGGGAAGATTTACAACTATCCATGACCCTCACCGCTATCCAAAAGCCATCATTTTGTTGCCTATGGAATCAGCCCTCACGGTTTGCTCATTCTTAGATATAAACCGAACATCGTACTTAAATCTAGCATTGGCAAGTATTTTATGGTCAAACTCCGGGCCTCGCCTTGGTTTTCCAGCCAAATCCCAGAGATAATAATAAGCTTCACGAGCTTCAGCATGATATAGAGCAACATGCTCCTTCCAACCAGGTCTAATGCTATACGTCCTATTGCCCTTATATTGTTTGCGAATAATTTTAGCGCCATTAAACAGAGCAGCCACTACATCCTCATACATGCAACAGAGATCTCTCTTGTGCTCCTCAACCTGACAGTTGACATCCCTACACAAAAGAGCTTCTCTAGGTAAATAAATATTACTTTAATATTTATCTGTGTTGCTCTAATAAGCGGAGAGGTTATCAATTTTGCAGTGACAACAGCACTGGGAGCAATGCGATTCCCAGCTGTTGACGGCAATTTTTCAACATTTATTGTAAAACCAAAAGGTATGTGGTGTGTTAGTGCGAGCCCATACTCGATATACATATTCCCTAAAGCTGCATGCCCATCTGCGGTGCTAAAACAGTGGTCAGGCCATGATGTAGCATGCCAAGCTTCACTTACGCATGTATAACTGTATGTATGGGAGGCACAGATTCAGTCCAACAGTACTGGCCTTACGTGGTTCATAAAAACGCCGGAGCAGAGCCCCTTCAGGCCAGAGCTCAGGAGGGTACATCTCACCAACGTCATTACATTCAGCATTTAAACAGCCTGCCCTGCCGCGTACATTATTTTCTGGCAGATGACCTCCTTGCTAAGTTTACCTTTAAGCTACAACACAAGAGTCTCTGCTTCCATGTCTGGAACCAAGAATGTTAAAAACTCATTCTTATTTTGGTCAAACAAGACAATGTATTAGACTATAGTACACATTACACCGCTGACTGAACTTCTGTTGTCCGTCCAGATGGTATAAACAAAATCAGCTATTTTGACAAGCAGAAACGAAGCTGAGGAAACACACTGCTAACGTGTATATGCACACAGAAACACACTTATTCAAAACACAAATTATTTATTTCGGTATCAAAATAACTTACCAGATGCATCCTTTTTACTCATCTTGAACTAACTTGCTTGTTGTGAGCTACATTCGAGGTTCGCGCGCAGCAGGGCATTGTGGGACAACAGGTCATACGGGGCGGGGTTATTAGATTTTTACCAACCAATAGTGAACGACAGGTCCCACGCCGCACCCAAATTATCCATTTTAGGGTGGTTCGGGAATATAGAATATTCATGAAAGAGCGCTGCCTGATTGGCTAGTGAATAGCTCAGACAGTTTTACCGACCAATCAGGTAGCTTCTCTCATGAATATAAATGATGTTTCCAAACCACCCCGTAAGCGAAAACCCGCCCTCTAACGTAAAGTAAACAGTGAAAATAAAGGCGTACTCCACCGAAGAGTAAACGTACGATCCGTTTGCTTTGTTAGTCGGTTAAATTTTTCTCTTTAATAAGGTTTTCACATCAAAACATATCAAAACCGAGTTACAGAGAAAAGATTTCACTTTAACTACAGACATTTATTGAAACATTGTAACGTACACGACCCGCTTCACACTGGACCAGTTTACCAACCTGCTGTTTACAAAGTTCAGCCTAGTTTGATAACCTTTAACAACCAAGAATTTTAAAAACTCATTCTTGTTCTGGTAAAACAGAAGGTTAAAACAATCTATGTTGTGGTACAGGGAAATCTGGTTATTCGACATATTTTGTACTATTTCTCACAAACATAATTATACAGCATAAATAAAACCATTGGGCAATTGCCTTTCAAATACCAATATTCAACTCAGCGGCGATTTTGTCATCATGTGTGATCCAGCTCTTTGTGTTTCAATTGAACAAAAGTGCACTCACTTTTTACAATTCTCATTAAGGGCAACATTAAAATAAAAAAAAATCTGTCAAACATGGGAGAATCACGCTATTACAAGGATATTTTGCTGCACAGTTTAATTATGAAACCATAATTTTTACATTTTACCTCCACGTAGAGGACTTAGTTAACTATACCACAATTTTGTTTATTGTGTAAACGGGACGTCTTAAAAAACAGCTGTCTTCCACTGTCAAATCAGTGAAATGTAAGTGGTAACGTGGTGCAAAGCTGCATTTTTACAATATCTGTAAAACAAGTCAGTTACCTCGCTCAATCCCGTTTTCTACTTCATACTTTAGTATATAACATGTTCACAGTGTGTTCTATTGGGGAACAGAAGGGACAAATAATTAGCAATAATTGCCTACCTGAATGACAACTGTCCCTTCCCATAGAAGGTAACATAATTGACAAATGATCAAGAAAAAAAATACATTACTATCCTAAAGGCATTACTTATTGTCCAGATGGAGTATAAAATTTTGTCCAAATAAGGCTTTTGTCCCAACAGAGAGCCCTCTCAAAGATCACAATAAAAATAAGAACAGCGGCACCAGAAAATTGCAGGCATTATTTAAGGGAATAAGCAATGCAATATAACACTCACAATATTTATTTATCCAGGGGTTTAAGCTCCACACTGTACTAATATTCTGAATCCCAACAATACACATGGTGTCAACAATAACGGGCAAACAGACTCTTACGTAGAAAATACTACTGATAAACCAAAAACTACATTAAAAGATAAAAATGTACAATTTTAGAAGATGGGACTTTTTGTATATTTATGCGTAACAAATGATTTTCACTACTGTCATTCTCCTCCTGGGTCCTGCCCAAGTGTCTTAAGAGAGACCCATGCAGTAAGGTACCAGTATCCTGCTATCTGACAACGAGAGAAGAAGCATTAAACATACAGCCAAAATTATGCACAGCTCACAATTTAGACACAGAAGATGGTGTGGAGAGAGGGGTAATGTCTGAGAAAGTTCAGGAGCGAAAGTTGGGGTTGCAGCCCATCCCACATCCTGTTGTGAAAGTATCACATGTTTCTTCTGGTCACAAGCAGGACACAAGCTGGAAATAAGCCCCGCAAAGCGCATGGGAGAAGCACGTCACTCGTTCAGACAACCTTTGGGTTGCATTACTGCTGTACTTAATGCACAAAGCGCATGGGAGAAGCACGTCGCTCGTTCAGACAACCTTTGGGTTGCATTACTGCTGTAATTAATGTGAAATATGCTAAAATAAAATGCTAACGTAAACTTATTATGCCAAATGGCCAATGTATGAGATCTGGCAATTGTATTATATAACAACATGAACTACGATACTATGCTGCGTTCAGCCACTGTAGAAGTATGTGATTCATTCAGAAAGCATCTGCGTCTCCTTTTTAAACAGAACTACTAACCATACTGATTCATATGGGTTAAACATCATCAAAAGTGACAGCATGCCTCGATGATTGTGTGCCTTAAAATGGGTGTATTATTGAAATGATACGAACCCGGCATTCGTTAGATCACTAGCTGTTAAACTTCATTTGGCTAAAACCAAAGCCACACAATACTATCTATGGCTTTTGCGTTGGGGGGGTTGTGCTACGTATGAGATTCCCCATTTCCATGTCATGCACTTGCCACTCGGATCACAAGTGAAACTGGGAGTGGTACCAGGAGCTGCACTTCTCCCAGCTTTCCCGACTAACCAGCAAGAACAGAGAGTTGAGAAGACAGACTTCCATGTTTCCCCTGAAGTAAAATAACCGTGAGAAAGTCATTTATAGGGACGGGCGCTTTGAAGCGCATGAAATCATAGGTCTTGCTGGGGAAAAAAAATAGTAATTGGTTTGACAATGGTTATGTTTCGAAAAGTTGAACACTAAGTGAGACTGACCTTTCATCCCACGTAACGTTCTTAAAAGTGGCAGAAGCTTCATATAGCTGCTGGCTTTATGCAACTGAGCACCAAAAACTCAAACATACACCTGAACATTACTCCACGGGCTGACGCTCAGAGGCAGGCCAGCAAAGAAATATCGGTTTAATAATTTCTTGTTCTTCCATTTTTTGCCCCTTTGCAAATGTTGCAGACTTTCTAGTTTCATTTCATTTCATTTCGAGTTTCAAATAAATGAAACCGATTCTCTGAACACGACAACACAGCAGAAGCCCCCGTCGTCTCACACACACGCACAGACGGAGATGCATGACAACAGCCAGTTCAGATGGTTGCTCCGGTGGCGAGAAACATCACACACGGCTTGGGGAAAACCTGATTCATCTCGCAATGACCAATGGATGAATCATTACGTCTGATTCTTGAATGTTAATATGAAGGTATTATTTACATATGGACATTGCAGAGTGATGCAGACAAACAGAAAAATGAGATGCAACAAACACACAGGCCTTGCTGCTGCCCTCAAAAGCCAAGCTTGTGATAAACCAGAAAATCATGGGAAGTTTAGATTTTTCTCCAGCAAATTCTCACAAACGGGAATGTAAGCTTGGTCCCATGTCATTCATCCCACGGAGTGTTCATATTTTGACAAAACAAAGGCATAGTCTGCATTTTATTGTGATTTCTGAAGTGGATTTGACATGAACTGCTCTCCTGCTGCTTGAGGGTTTGATTGGCGGGTTTGCTGTCTTGCATGCTGTGCGCGTGTGTTATTGAGGAAAAGGTCCTATTGCTCAGCCTACAAAACTAAAAGCATTTAAAACAAGTGATCGTGTATGTGTACGCGTAGACCCCAGAGGAGGAAAGACTAAACATACTGAACTAAACCTAACAAAATACTTCACAGTGATATCAACAGCAAACCAAATGCAGCTTTTGGTGGCCGGGATCTCTGTCATCACACGCACACGCACACGCACACGCACACGCAGACACAGACAAACACACCCCCCCCCCCCATCCAAACCCAGCTGGTTCTGCTGACATATAAAAAGAGGTTTTCACTGTGGTTTTCCCAGGAGGTTGGACAGGAAGCTGGAACCCTGGTTCTGTGGTTGTCCAACACTGCGAGAGGAAGTTCCCAATGGATCCATCTGGTTCAGCTCAGACTGATCCAGCATCTCGAAGTCCTCGTTCTCCAGGTCGGTGTCCAGCTCAGAGCTGGACTGTTTGCGGCAGGCCCGGCGCGGGCCGGCCCGGAACCCGGGTTCCCTCTGGGGGCCGGGAGGCGGCCGCAGAGCCCCCGCCAGGGCTGCCTGGATCATGCCGCTGGCTATCATGCTGCTGATGTCGCCCGTGAAGCTCGCAGCCGGGGGCAGGCCGCTGAGGGACAACTCGGTGTCCAGCTCCTCCTGGTCCGAGTCTAGCGGGGCGTCTGCATCCATGTCCAGCGGGACGGACCGGCGGCCCGAGAGGCTCGACGGAGCCAGGCTGGGCAGCCCGATGCTGGTGTCGTCGTCGTCATCCAGTAGCGTGGCGTCGGGATTTATGGAGGGGAAGTCAGGGAGGTCTTGGGCGAACGACTCCTCTGCGTCGCTGTGTCTGTCCAAGTCTGAGCAAACGGACGGACAGTTAACCACCTACCGCAGCTGGATGCCCACAGACTGGGGATAAATCTCAATACCAAGAATGCAAAGACCGCACTTGTGGTCTTGGCAAGACCGGCCTTGCCAACCTGCCTTCCAAGAAGGAACTTGGGGTGCAATGGATCATGCGATTGCGCTCGTTTGGCGAGGATGCAACCAATGTATCTGTGATATTTTGGAGCAGAGCGAGACTAAGTCCCGGGGATTTTTACCATTCTTGTGTACGTGTTCTTAGTATTGGAACTGGTCTTTGACAATGGAAGATGACAGAACAGGTACAGAACACAAGTACAGTCAAGTATGCATATTGAGATTCACCCTGGGTGTGTTGGCCCCCTACTGGACTAACTGTAATACTGCAACGATATATACCAAGATGGACATGTGATATTTAACATCAGCCACAGTGGGTTAGGGGTAGGACTCAGTGTCGTTAGACATCTAGGGGATGGAGGTTCAAATGCCATCACTTCTGTCTGTGGATTTTCCAGGTTCTCCCCACGTTTAAGCTGGCTTCCTCCCACACTCCCACATTATCTGAGCACACGGTCAGCTTAACGGGAATCGTTAAACTGCCCGTACGTGAAACTGTGCTCTGTGGTGCACTGGCATCCCAGGCAGGATATTCCACTGCCTTCGTGTCCAGTGCAGACTGGGAGAAGCTCCAGTGCCTCTATACTGGAGAAGCAGTCAGGGAACATGGATGAAATCAATTACACCAAGTCCAACTGTCTAACTTAGCATTTATTTGAAAAGCAGCAGACGAGTAGTAAAAGAGGGTTTATTAGTTTCTGAAAGATTTCTGTTCCTGTACTTTTGCACGTCTCCAGGCCAGTGCCAAAGTCTGCAGCAACTCTCACCTTCAGAGCCCTCGGTGAGCGGAGTCTGCCCCCTGGACAGGTTGAAGGTGCCGTTCTCAGTGTAGGACACCTCAGCGTCCGAGTGCTCCGAGTCCGTGATGGCCAGCTCCCTGGCCGCCGCCGCGTCATCAAGCTGGCGGAGCGGAGAGACGAGTCAGAGCGCCCTGACCGCGGTGCAGCAGTACCGCGTGATGTATAAACCACAAAAGACAGGTGCTTCAGGGGTGCTGGACCAGGAGTAGAATTACCATGGGGCAGAAGGCAGCCAGTTCCTCCTCGCTATCGCTGGCGTCAGCCGTGGCGACCGGTCTGATGGGTCGCCGGAGAACTGTATCACAAAGACAGCCCCGCCCCGCCCGGGCCAAGGTCAGAGGCTGAGATTTAAAGGGAAAGGCCCAGATTCTTGCCAGGCTCCGCCCCATGCTCACATTGGTTTTCCATTGGCTTGGACATCATGTAACCGCGGACGCTGAAGTCCAGCCGCTGCAGGGCCGGCTCCAGCCTCACGCACAGGCGCTGCCACATGCGGTGGTGCGCGGCAATGGGGCTCAGCAACACCATCAGCACTGGGGACAGACGGACGCGACGCGAGGGCGTCTACATTGGTCTGCCGACATTCAGGACCGGCCTACCGCGCCGCAGACACAATCCCCATCATATCCAATTCACCCATAGATCTCCAGAATGCCAGCGGCATTCCACTTCCCACCACTGGGGGGCCTGAAACTCACCTGCGGCATAGGAGAGCACCAGCCCGGGGACGTAGCTGCCCAGCATGGCCAGGAAGCTGAAGAAGCTACAGACTAGGAGACAGAACTGAACAGCAAGGACAGACCGCAGGTTAGAAGCTACTAAGGGTGAAGTGTTACTTCCATTTGCATAAAACAAGCCATTTACTGTATTAACGAGGGAAGGAGTACCAAGCAGGGGACAGGGGACAGACTACCTGAACACACTCAGGTGGCATGCAGGGTGGGGGGGCGCTAAGGGTGAAGTAAAGGGATTCATTTGGTAAACAAACTAGCTACCCAACAGACTACAGATATTTATATAACTTTTAATCATAATGTTACTTTTGTTAATTTTTTAACAAGTATTTCAAAACTCTTTTGGTTGTAGTTCTCGTTTTTTTTTTACCACTGCACCCCCCGTCTGCCTCTATCAGGTATCTGGATTATAAAAAGCCAGGCCACCCACCTTGCCCGGATTGTGCCTCTTAAAGTCCAGAAGGCTGGTGCTGAAGGACGATCCCGTGACCCAGAGCTCAGCCATGTGGTGGCACAGCTCTGGAACGCTGAGAATCCCGGGCTGCACCAGACCCCAGCTGCGGAGCGGGAGGAGCGGTCAGAGGTGGGGCACCGTGTCAGGTTAAGCACACTGACCACCGTTAGCAGCTGTTAAACAGCTCGCTGTCAGAGCTGGACGAGACGGAATCTCCTTTTCAAAATTCAAGGGGCCATCACCTTCCGTGACCGCTCATCCAGTGCAGAGGGGGCGCACAACAAGCGAGAGATACTTTTACAAAGAAAATAGTCTGACAAACCACCTAATCGTGGTGACAAATTTTCTTCCCACTGGGGAGGGGGCCCCCCAACAAGATTTTGCCAACCAGGGTGAGTGATGGTCCAACTTTGGTATATTCAGTTAATCACAATAAAATAAATTGAAATCAAGTATTATACATTAATCAGCTCGTGATCAACTGATGGTTTGGGCACTACAGAGTTGGGGGG
>JABFEB020000044.1:12765451-12780732 GCA_019775895.2 Stomatorhinus ivindoensis
CCTGTTTCATGTCAGACAGCTGATTTACACTACGAGGTACAGAGTGGTGGCATACAATCTGACTGAGAAGCACCACTGGCAGTCACTTTGTGGACTGGGGGTATGAATCCTGCTCTGCGTACAGAGTCTGCATGTTCGCTTTGGGGGCCGTGGCTATTCCAGATTCCTCCTGCAGTTACGCTGAGTGACATCTTTAAGTCGTCCACAGGGTATGTGCCCAGTGAAGGACCTTGCCAAGGTTCCCCCCGGCCTGGAACACGCTCCCCAGGTCCCTGAGAAGCAGCGGGATGGGATATAAATACTACAGCGGCTGACTATTTTGCCAAGTAGATAACTACTTACCTTTCGTTTTCATATTCATCCACTCGTCTCACTGTGGAGACAGACAGCACAGCGGCATCACACATTTTACCCGGACATACATTTCGAGGCTTAAAGCAACGGCGCGCCGCTGTCATCGGCCCGGAGCAGAAGCGACGGATGGGCGCACCTCTAATCTCGGGCCAGATCCTCTTCCTCCAGGTGTCGACGCAGACGGCCACGGCCAGACCGGCCGAGAGCAGGAAGAGGACGCGCAGGGAGGTTAGGGCCAGGAACCTGGGAGAAGAGGACAGGACTGCCAGTCAGAGCGGGTCCTGTGGCGGGTAACGTGAGGCTGGGGCCGCGGTGCTTCTGGTAAGCGCTAAGGGCAGGACACCAAGGACAGCACAGCCCTAACCCATTCAGCAAGATAATATAGATAATGTCTGAAAATAAGCAAGTAAAAAAAAGAAAAGAAAAAAAAAAAAGTCAACAAAACAAACACATGGCTGTCACAATGCTTACACGTACTGAAAAAGCACGACGACTGGAGCCGTTACGCTTCCAAACATAAATGCTGCTGAGGTCAACCATTACCAGTCAGGGCCCCTGAAATCAGACTGCCCCCCCCATCTCAGACGGATGTTGGAACACAATTATCCCATGTGATCCAAGTGCAATTTTAGTCGTTTCCAGAACTGCCCAAATACACACACGAGTCCTAATGTTTTCATATGTGGAGGTTTGATGCTTAGATCTGAGTGTGTCAGAGTTAGCAATTGCGACAAGTAGCTGGCTGGCCGCTGACAGCTCTCCAGTGAGAACCATCACGGCCAGTCCTTCCAAGAAGGACTCCGACAGGCAAACTTGTTGCTTTTTGACTAGGAGATCACAAGTGTCTAATTTGTTTTCTGTAAAAGATTAGAAGAATATAGCAGAACATAGATTTAAACTTGCCATGTTCATCTACTTATTCAGAAATCATGGCTGCAATTATTGTTTAAGTAAACAGTGATTTGTTTATTTAAGAATCTAGTAGAACAACAAAGTCAGTGACACGCTTCGTCTTTCCTCTTCGAAAGGGACCCATTTTCCTGTTGCCCCCGGTGGTCACCCCCGGAAAAGAATCCACAGATCCCTTCCCACGTGAAGCCGAAATGAAACTGGCCAGACACCTATGCAGGATTTACCACTTTAGAGACAACTAAACAGCTGCAGAAATCTTCCTCTTCCACTGGGCGTCTTTCAGCCTGCCTGCACACAAAAGCACACTCCTCTCACCCAGGGCAAACGCGCACAAAAAAGGCCATTGCCCATTTATATAATGTATACGGTTAAACGTTCTAAGCGGGTGCAGGGTATACAGGTGAATTACACAGCGGAGTACCTACAATGACGGTAATGACACGGACTTTCACTTTTCACTGTCAAATGGCTAAGCATCACTTTCCTATTCTGCATGCACATGTGATATAACATGAGAGCAGGCTGTGAAGGGTCATCATTTCTTTGTGCGTGTGACCTTCTGACCTTCTTGCCTACGATCATGTGCTGAATCCACCCAAGTTTCAAGCTCCTCTGACCCAACTATGAACTCAAGGATAAAATATTTGTGCCATTCCTCAGACTCTGAATCAAGTTTAGCTGCACATTTTAAAACAGAATCACTGCACGGCTTGAATAGTCACAATTAAACAATGATTAAGATTAACATTAAGATGGACTTTATTGATCCCAGGGGGAAATTGTAGTGCACACAACAGGGATAACTTGTGCACAGATAAACATACATATAGCAGCAACCAGACAAATGCAAACTGTCAGGTCATTTACCCTGTTTCAGTGAACATTGGCCTCTCGTATAACATTCCCTTTAAGGGGCAATGGCTGTCATTTACTATAGCAGATGCCACCCCTTTAAGATAGCTTGGATTGCACCGTGTAGGTTACCCATAGCTCCCAGATATATCAAGCCTAATTTCCAGCCACTGGAAAGGTCTTCCGGACGGAGGACACACCAGAGAGTATCATGTGCAAGACACCTGACACTTGATTACATCCTCCATTAATGCAAGAAACCATATCTGCCGATCTGTTGTTAAATTAAATGTAAGCAAAGTGCGTCAGTTAATGAGTCTATATTTAATTATTCCAAGTAATTCATTCCCCGTGTTATTCTGTGTATATTTTATATCATTCTGATCAGTTCAGGAGTAGAAAATACTATAAAAATTCGATCAATATTTCACCCAGGCTGAACATAGAACCCAAAAACTGTCCATGCAGAGAGACTGGAAAACTTGACAACAGAAGTGACAGTTGCCCGTCAGCCTGTTGTTGCCCCATCGGTTTCATGCATTTGGCAAAAGGATTAACTTATTACAGTGGATATTATCAAGCGCGAACCTTTCATTCCTCACACACAAAGCAAACGATCGGAACAGAGCGGCGGTCCGAAGCGACGGCGACGGAAAACACGACGTGGCCACTGCGGTCTAAAAATAGGCGACCGGGGGCCATCTGCCTCCCATCCCACACCAAGAGATGTTATGTCAGCTGTGTCGCGGCAGATCCCCGCCGAGGGCTTCGGACCATAAGCCTCCAGTGCACACGTGGGGCGCTCGACACACAAAACAAGCAAAAATGTCCGGCTGACTTCCCTTTAGATCGAAGCATAGGGGCGGTGTGAAGGAAGGTCGACTTACCAGAAGACGGCGTTGACCGCCGTGTAAAGCAGCACGCTGTGAAACGGCCTCTCCCAGATCAGCAGCCCCTGTACGCGTGTGACGACCGGCTCGTACGGCCCCAACCTGCACAGCAGCGACGCCTTAACGGCCTGCACTTGTGTGTCCCTCTCAGCGGGACCCGATCCGCTCTCCGGGCCGCAGCTCAGCCCAAACTCCCGTCCCTCGTTTGCGGCTCCGGTCTCCCCGCTGAGCGCCATCTTAACGTCCGATTAAAGCCGGTGCGACGGCCCGCCTCCCAATCCGTACGGGTAAAGGCGCTATAGGCACCGGCGACACGCAGGAAAGCCGCCCCCCTTACGCCGCGGCGCGATGCGGCTGCCCGGTTGCCCCGATCTCGGAGTGTGGAGCTTCCGTGCGTCAGACTGGCCGGCTCCGCGGCTGCAGGACGCCCATGATATCCGCCCAATACAGGCGAAGGGGGAAAAAAACAATGTCACCAGCCTAAACCCGAATCACACATTATTTAGCTCCGCGGCCGCAGCTTCTCTGAATCCCCACCGAGTCACGCGTCTGTCACGCTTCCTTAGACTAAACACTGTCCGGGAAGGTCCTCCTCCAACATGGCGAAGCTGACGGGCGGCCCCCTGCTTCCTCGCTTAAATCCCCCCTCGCCCGCAGGTCCTTCACACATCCATGCTGAAATATTCATAAAAATTCTCTAAATTAATGAAGCGGATGTTTGTCTTACGGCTGTCACTTTTTTGGTAAATTTTTGAACCGATACGGCTGCAGTTGGGGTTAAGCTTCATTGTGCGTGTGGGTGTGCTTGGGTCGTATTTATACGTTAAGTTACATTCCACTCTGCTTGCTAACCCGCACGACTGTTTTGTCCCCATGACACATCTCGATATTGCTTCTGGCTGAACCAAACCAGTTTTAAATTTGTACACACATTTAAGAATCAGATCAACAGATTAAAGTGGTTAGTTTAAAGCTGAAATTTTAAAATTTCCACTTGGTTTAAATATATTATTCACCAATATATCGACCAGTTGTTATTTTTCATACAGGGATCGAATTTCAGATCAGATGTTTACATGCAAGCTGTTACATGGTTTTCGGTATTTTCCCGAAAGAATGGGTAAACAGAAAAAAAATCTGACATACTGTGAATAATGTAGTATTATTTACTATTTAAGTACTTCTCGATGTTGCGAAAGGAATGACATTAATAATGAAACCAAATTAAATTGAATTTAACAGAAATTAAAAGGTCGTTCGTTCATTGATTATTCAATGGCTTTGTTAGTGGATAGATAGAAGTCAAGGGTGGATAAATCCACAACAACACAATAAAATAAAACAACAATAAAAACCACAGCATATCTGCCTTTATTATGATTACCACAAGCTGCCGTAAAGTAGGGATCTGTAGTTCGACGAGCTACACATTTATGTTTTGCGCATGCGCACATACCCGCAGGTGGCGCAGGCTTGTGATGTCACGACGGCGGGAGAAAGGAAGCGCCGGTCTCTGAGACGCGTTGGGGGCAGGCCTTCGAGCGCTGGATTGTCAGTTGATTAACTTCGGAACTCCGTTAATGAAGCAAGATGCCCAGGGAGATTATAACGCTTCAGTTAGGACAGTGCGGCAATCAGAGTATGCTATTATTTATTTGTTGCATTTCCTGATTTGTCCCATCCAATGTATTAGGCCTGGTGATGGTGAATTGTTCTTGGGTGTCGTTTACCATGGACCGACTAGAGAATGATTAATGCTTTCTGTTATATGGTTGTATCACTCTAAAAGAAACTTCGTGTGCGGGTCTTATTGTTTAGTAATCGCATGGTTGATTAAAATATGGCTGTTTGCTGGTGGATGAGGGTTGGGTAGCTTATTGACTGGCTCTATAGATGACTGACAGCTTCCTTACATCGTTGTGCCTGTCACTGTAGCTTAACTAACACACGAAACACAAATCGAGCAACACGCCGACATTTGTTTTAAAACATTTTCCGTTTTTCAGAGTTTAAGCAATGAGGCAGTGTAGTAGGTTCGAGATGCAGATTTCACCGCTTAACCCAACCTACATTTGGTTCACGATCACAAAGACTCTCCATTTCACATCGCTGTCTATGCCAGATCAATGAGTACTCCTCACAAGCATGCCGTAGCTAGTTATTATAATTAAAATGGTAACGATTACAAGCGTTGATCGGTAAACCAATATCACATCGAGCGGATCCTCCTTCCCCGCAGTCGGCTTTGAGTTTTGGAAGCAGCTGTGCGCCGAGCATGGCATCAGCCCGGAGGGGATCGTGGAGGAGTTCGCCACAGAGGGCACGGACCGCAAAGATGTGTTTTTCTACCAGGTATTAGTCTGACCCGTCTTTTCAGGTCTTTATCCCTATTTAACTTGTGCTCCGCTAAACGTAAAGCCTTCCCTTAAATGTTACACGCCGCTCTGCTGTACCTTTGTAAAACGTGTAGGGCTCTGCATCTCCATAGCGGATTTGGTTGCATGTATAACACGCGTAGTACGTCCATGCTTCACGTTTTATAATGTGGCATCGCCAGCAGACGGAGCTATTACGTCGTTTTTATTCCGTCGTTCCACCTAAAACGAAGCGTGGCCTTGCAGGCAGACGATGAACACTACATCCCAAGGGCGGTTCTGCTCGATCTGGAGCCCAGGGTCATCCACTCCATCCTGAACTCGCCGTACGCCAACCTGTACAACCCGGAGAACATCTACCTGTCAGAACACGGAGGGGGCGCTGGGAACAACTGGGCCAGCGGCTTCTCCCAGGTATTAACTGTGCAGAGTCGGGCTCACCATGTTTGCACGATCACTGAAAAATTTATGGAAAAAAACCGTATGACTTGAAAAGCAAGGGGATTAGATTTATGCTTGTGCAGAATATCTTCATTTTCGTTATTATCCAAACGATTGGTTTAAATATAAACACTGAGTAATGCTTCCATTCGGTCCTGATAGACATTATTAATACTTATTAATAAGGAAAATCTTTAAAATAAAAAGCAAGTCCATCCATAACAGAAACCCAAAGCTATCAGATAGACCAGCGTAAAGTGCGTGTGGAAAAAGCAGCCTGGTCCATGTTCTCAGCAGGAGTCGTGGTTGTCTTTCAGGGTGAGAAAATCCACGAGGACATCTTCGACATCATCGACAGAGAGGCGGATGGCAGCGACAGCTTGGAGGTGACTGGCTTTGACCTCCGCTTGGTCCTCCGGGCTGCAGCAGAGGGAGCGTTCACTTGAAGGGATGGCTGTTCACCTGGAAGCCACGAGCTCGTGTTACTTACACGTGCTCTAGTGTATTCAACTCATTTTTACACTTGGCTTCATTTCACTGGAAAAAAACCTTGCTTTTGTCCAAGATGCTAATGTATTTTTTAATGAAAAATGTATGTAAAATTATTGGTATTGTTTACTGTTTTCTTGCATCTTGGCCTCATCACAATAACATTAGGAAGCTGACTAGACATTATTTTCCAAGTTTTAATGATTTTTCGTTCTGTTTTTTTTTTCTTCTCATTTTGTGAATGTCAAGTTAGGCTGGTGTTTCTGAGTTACCGGAGGAGGATAGATCAGGTTCAAAAAGTAAAAATCCAGACCAAGATTTTGTTTCAACCAACCAGCTGAGTACTCTTTATACTCAACTGGTTGGTTGAAACAAGATCTTGGTCTGGATTTTTACTTTCTGGACCTGAACTAGCCGTCCTGATTACCTGGTTCCACACTACATGGTTGTCTGAGCTGTATCTCGTACGCCAGCTGTGTGATGCACACACTGCATTTGTAAATGTGACAGGTGTTTTCCCCAGTGAAGCAGGTAGCACAGTGGTAAACAACTTCAGAATCGATATGTACTTTTTAATGAAACTGCAATGTTTTGCACTGTCCTGGTCACTTTCAGAAATTAGTTTGCACAAAGTATATCTGTAATAGTTCATTGTTGGCTGTTTGTGAGGGTGTGTGTTCTAAAGGGCTAAACGATCTCTGTCCGTGTTTCAGGGTTTTGTACTCTGCCACTCCATTGCAGGGGGGACAGGATCAGGCCTGGGATCTTATCTGCTGGAGAAACTGAATGATAGGTCAGCACGCTTCTTCGTGTGATTGGTGCTCCCCCCCGAAAAGGGCACCTTTTAGACAGTCTCTCCTCTGTGTTCAGGTACCCCAAGAAGCTGGTGCAGACCTACTCGGTGTTCCCCAACCAGGACGAGATGAGCGATGTGGTGGTGCAGCCCTACAACTCCTTGCTGACGCTGAAGAGGTTGACGCAGAATGCTGACTGCGTGGTATGGGGGCTGCTGCCTGCGCAGATCGGATGCATTACTGCCTTTTGAGGTTCCTTTGACAGCTAGCATGACACCAAGTCCTTTGGCAGGTGTTCAGGTTCCTCTGTTTGTAAACAACATAAGGCTGCATGTTTGTAATTTAGAAATGGCTGATATTGTGACCTCACACGTGTCTCTTGTTAATAATGGTAAGGATTTTGGTTCTTTTCCAGTATCATTCTCAAAAGATGCCAGGAGTCCCTCATTATGATATTTGCGTCTTTTGAAAGTAATTAGAATTTTACACCATTAATTTGGAACGCATGCTCAAAATTAAGAAACACTGTCTGTGGTTTGGTCAGGATCTATTTTATAGGCACTCCATGATGACTATTTAGAAAATGGAGCCACATCTGGTGCTTTTCGACAGCCACCAAGAACTGAGCTGAACCCGACTTGTACCGCAAAGAGACAGATTTCCGTTGAAAATCGTGCAAGTCATACCTGACCCAAACTTGTGTTGACATGGCGCTGCTTATTAGCAGGGAGGAAAGTGAGACTAATCTGAGCTAGTTGCATCGCCCCCGTCGGATTGGTCAAAATTCAGGAGATACTGGTCAGCTATGTCAATGTGCATGGATTATCTGAAGGAAAAATGACACGTACTATATATTATTCATTAGTAGTAGTATTGTACAACGCAATGCATTGATGTATTCCCAAGAACACAGAACTTGAAAATTTCCAAACCCCTGCTTAAAAATTCAATAGATAACAGCAATGGAATGGATCGGTAATGCAGATTTTCACAAGCTAATGCTAATTGCGCTCGCATTAGATGCTAACGTAACGCAGCGAGTAGTAATCGTAATTAGCCCACAGTAAATCATAATGTATACCTTGTGAATGGTAAATAAGCGTCTTTTTGGTTTTACATCACTGTCACTTTCCAAACTGGGCAAGGCCTTTACTGAGCAGTGACACCGAAGTGAGCTGGAAACTCTGTAACTAGTGTCTCTGCGGTACGGCACGGGCCGGGTCCAGTATGCTAGTTAGTGGACAAGCGCCAATAGATTTTACAACAGACTACCTGCGTGTAGAACCTCTGTTTGACAGTGGATGGCAAGATTTAAAAAGAAAAAAAATTGGACTTTGTTCCAGTGGGTGACTTGGGAAGGGCACTGTGTAGTTGTATGTAGTAACAAGCTGCTTAATTGCTTTAGTACACGATATGAGTAACTGAATGAAAAAAGTCTGGAAAAGGAGAGAGTGAAGAGCACACGAGGAAAGTAACAAGGGATGCATGTCCATCTGCTGTGATGCTATGATACTTGCAAAGATGGGTTTTTCCGCTGTACGTTTTTCTGAAGGGGTTTAAACCAGTAGCGAGGGAAGCGGAAATGATCACATTTCAAGGTTCAGCATGTTCTATAGGGCAAAGGCTGACTGCAGACTAGAGTCAGACTGCAAGTACTGTCCGTGATATATGCCCTGCCAAGTTTGCAACCCCAAATGTCACTGATACGGGGGGTGTCCCTTGTCAACCTTTCTTACAAGACTGACTGTT
Source organism: Stomatorhinus ivindoensis (assembly GCA_019775895.2). Lineage (NCBI taxonomy): Eukaryota > Metazoa > Chordata > Actinopteri > Osteoglossiformes > Mormyridae > Stomatorhinus > Stomatorhinus ivindoensis. The sequence goes on from JABFEB020000044.1 coordinate 12,774,308, forward strand.
GTTAGAGGGACTGAATCAGTAGGGAATTTAGATAAATGACCTTTCTTGAAGGGTTGATGCAGATTTCAGTTTTCTGGTATTTCACTCACGCTTTGTCGCACCTGTGGAATAAATAAGCAATACCTGCTTTTGTTTATATATCTTGTTATATATTTTGTTTCTATATCTACTGTTTTATGTTTAATGTAGATTGAAATATATTTTTATATTTTATTTGGTATATCGTGTTTTGTTGGGGGCTGTTGTTATGTAGTAATGTTACTGATGATGTGTTATGGAGTAGTGTCGTTTACAGTGTCATCATTGCTCTGTCTGTCCCCCCTCCCAGTCCAGTGAATGTCACTGTGTCTCTTTTTTACCTCTAGGTGGTGCTGGACAACACGGCCCTGAACCGCATCGCCACAGACCGCCTGCACATCCAGAACCCCTCCTTCTCCCAGATCAACCAGCTGGTGAGCGTCCACAGTGGCTCTGGACTTGTAGGCCCGACCCGGTCTGGGATTGTGGAGGATAAAAAAAAAAAAACCCGGCTGCAGGCCCAGTCAGACACCTCTCCCCTAACAGGAATGAAACACCATGTCTTGAAATCTGGAACCTTTCACTGGATTCAGTTGCGTAATATTTTATATGCAAATCCCTGATCAAGTGCCATCATTGTCAAAGCTTTCCTTCCACAGTCCTACAAATATTAGTTTCTTGTTAGTGTCTTGAATTCTTTCAATTTCAACACAGTCCACACTATCATTGGTTTTTCTAATCAATATCAATAATCAAGTTTTCAATAAAATCAATTAAATTCAGCCATTTCAATCCACTCGTGGTAGTTTTATTTGCACAAAAATATTCTAAGGGCAGAATGAAAAATTGGTTTGGAGAGATATCCAATTAGATTATAGAGGAGGTGGGACCAAGACATCTGATTGGTTGGTCCCACCTCCTCTAGTTGCTTGGACCAATCTCCTCTACAAATCTGATTGATTTGGAGAGATAACCAATCAGGATATTTTTGCATAAATAAAACTAACGAGAGCTTTCAGCAGTCTATGAAAGCATGATCGAATAACCAAAAAATGCTTGTAGCTGAAAACTGGTCATTAGCCAATGCCACATTTTATTACCTTTTCATTTAATACCATGTAACAGTGATCTAAAAGCCATGGCAGTTGGGTGCATATTGCACACAAAACGGATGCAGTTGCTGTTTACTTTGGTCTTGGGTCAGGGAGGGGCCCTCCAGTGCGGCGGGAGTGCGTCCCCAGGCTGAGCCGCTGCTAACTCTGCCTACGCCGCTGCTCCTCTTATCAGGTGTCCACCATAATGTCCGCCAGCACCACGACTTTGCGCTACCCCGGCTACATGAACAACGACCTCATCGGCCTGATAGCGTCCCTCATCCCCACCCCGCGCCTGCATTTCCTGATGACGGGCTACACCCCTCTCACCACCGACCAGTCCGTATGTGATGCTCTTTCTCCTCCTGCTGCCTAGATTTTACACAGGATTCAGCAGCGCGTATATTTCGTAATACGACTATGTGTCGAACTCAGTCAGGTTTTTAAAAATTCTTAATCCAGTCAGCATTTGGCAGGATCCAGCAAAGTTATTTGCAGTGGAGTTGGGTCATACTTTGTGGTTCATAGTTATAACAGTGCAGCTTTGGAGCTTCTGAAGAACGTTGTAATATTATTCGGGTGCAGGTGGCCAGTGTGAGGAAGACCACGGTGCTGGACGTCATGAGGAGGTTACTGCAGCCCAAGAACGTCATGGTGTCGACGGGCCGAGATCGGCAGACTAACCACTGCTACATCGCCATCCTGAACATCATCCAAGGCGAGGTGGACCCCACGCAGGTGGGCGTCACGGAGCACGTCTGTGCCCGCTGTCGATGACCTGCACCCTCACTCGTCCTCCTCCGCTCGCCCAGCGCACCGTCCTTGCCGGACATCTGCTGACGGCCTACGTTTGGTTTTCAGGTGCATAAGAGCCTGCAGAGAATCAGAGAGAGGAAGCTGGCCAACTTTATCCCTTGGGGACCCGCCAGCATCCAAGTGGCCCTGTCGAGGAAGTCCCCTTACCTGCCCTCCGCCCATCGTGTCAGCGGGCTGATGATGGCCAATCATACCAGCATTTCCTCCGTAAGCCACACCAACAGCAACTGTTCCCCTCAAATGAACCCCTTTGCATTTTACTAATGAGTAACAGTGGCATAATTAATATAAATGTTTGCTTATTATCGAGGAATGTTAGCACGATTAGCAATGGCTGGTGTCTTCTCATTAGGTGTCCACGGTTGTATTATTGTGGTTGTAGCCCTATAATACGTGTGCACATGGGCCTCACGCGTGGTGGATTTAGTTTTTTATTTATTTATTTATTCCCCGTTCGACTCCTCCGTTCGTCTCCCTGCAGCTCTTTGAACGCACGTGCCGGCAGTACGACAAGCTACGCAAGCGCGAGGCTTTCCTGGAACAGTTCCGGAAGGAGGACATGTTCAAGGAGAACTTTGACGAGCTGGATAACTCCCGGGAAGTGGTCCAGCAGCTCATCGATGAGTACAGCGCCGCCACCAGGCCCGACTATATCTCCTGGGGGTCCCAGGAGCAGTGACCCCCCCCCAGGGCTATAAGCTCAGACCCCTTCTAGGCATCCCTGAATAAGGTAGCTTTTTCCTCTGTTGACGTCACCTAATAGGATGCTATAAGCCATTAGTTCCCCTATAGCAGGTATTTCCTCATCATATACAACAGTGTTTCAAGCCCGGGAATTTTATGTAAATTATGTGCTATCATCCGGTGAACATTTTATTAGCTGATTGCGTAACGTAGCACAGCAATTTCCAAGTTTTTTGTATTGAGCTGCGTCCTGCTCGTCAGTCAGTTTGACCTCACGTTGTTCAGATTGCCCCCCCCATAACATGACTGTACATGTTTGCCAGCTTTTCTTTGCCTGACAAACCTGAATGTAAGGCGTGGCTGCCTGCATTGTGCAACAGCTGGCAGAGTATATAATACGAGGTGAAATTAGAGTTAGATGTCGCGCCAAAATAGCGAGCAAGTAAAGGTTATAAACTCTCCTTTTTTTTGTTGCTGTGGTTTGGCTTTTGAATAGCTCTCCTTCCGTGCTGTTACGGCTTCTTGAATCTTCCAGTGAACAAAGGACCTATTTTGTAGGCAAGACGACCGCTTGCTACTTCAGCTTCGATACCGTGGGCTCCTTTGACATCAAGTGCATTTTTGCTTCCCCAAAATTGTAGCATGCTATCTGAGTAGTCGGTGATGTCACTGTAGCGCACGATGCACCTCAGCATCCTGGGAGCTCCTTGTGCGTTTGGGCAAGAAAGTAAGTGTGAATAGTGCACCTGATAGCTGGAAGTTCTGCTGTCTGCCAGTCTTCAGCTAGTAGTTGGAAACTTTGCTGGTTACCATAAGGTAACACCAGTAGTTTGGTTTTCATGACAGTTTTTGTAATGCCTGGTTCAATATGCAAAATTAACAACAACCTCAAGCCAAATCAGTACAACAGACCAATATTTTTTGCGTCCAGACAGTGGAGGGTGTCTATTTTTCTAATTGTGAATATTTGCGGTTTCTTGTATAGTACACAATGCACTAAGACATTTTTTTTCCCACCCCCCAAATCATTTCCTGCTTTGCAGAAATTTGCAAGTGGTGTACATGCAGCAAATGCAAAAATGCATTTTTGCTTGGAGCACATGCAGTGTTCGAAGTTGTGCTTTAACAAATAAAGGTTTAACACAAGTGAGAGACCTGTGTGTTTTATGCTGGATAAATAGTGACCACAGTCAGTACAATCCATACTTTTCCGTTGGCTGAGATGGTTACATGAAGAGCGGCATCCGCCAGAAATTTCAGTCAAAGCCCGAGTGCAATGAAAACGCGGCTTCTACAGTGTATGAATAGTGTTGCTTTATTAAATACATACTAATCTTGCATTATTGCACATCCAAGTCACATGTATAAACAGCATATACAGAAGTACCGTGCAGCATACAGTTACAAGGTTGGCTGTCCTCCTGTCGTACAGTTTAAAAAAATATGGCTTTCATAACAGAGGAGCTGCCTGCAGCTGTTGGACAGCGTTTCCCAACCCGATCCTCGGGGACACCCCAGACAGTCCGTGTTTTCACTCCCTCCCAGCCCCCCCTGCCAGGCAGTACATATTTTGCTAGGAGCTGGGAGGGAGCAAAAACATGGACTGTCTGAGGGTCCTTGAAGATTAGGGGATTAGGGAAACACTGCTGTAGGAGGCAGAAACTTGGAGCCTGACCGAGGAACGCGTTTGCTTTCCGACTTCCTGCCAGGGAAGGATCTGGTACGGAGGCTGGGTCTCGGCCCAAGGCTATGCGGGCTTTTAATGGAATTGAGAGGGTGGGTGAGGCGGGGCTACATCTGGCCAGTGCCGTGCGCTTCCATAAACTGGAGTGTCATTCGCTGTTTCTCAAGACAGGGAAAATAAAGCCAATGGGTTTTTATCTCTGAACCAATCAGATATCTTGGTCCTGCCTTCTATCTACAATCCGTTTGGTTGTACAATCGCTCTCAACCAATCATTTTTCTGCCTGCCCTCAGAAGTAAAACTTGAGCCGAAACAAAGGTTGAAGGACACCTGAATCATTTCTGAGAGATGGATACCTTAGGTGAATGCTAAAATACCTGACTGACAAGTATCTGTAGTTATGGGCTGCTGAATACTCAATGTATACATTTCTTGAAGATTAAGTCACGGTCACAACCTGATGTATGTGAAGGCTAAGGGTGCATTTTCAGTTTGTCACCTGGAGACTAGAAAATAGCGGGCGGTTCCTGAACCATCCCAAGGAAACGAGCACCCAGAACTGCACCGTGGTTGAATCCCGGAAAGCTGTGGATAAACAAACTAATCGAGGTTTGCATGAGAGGTTCTTAAGTAAGAAGTACAAAATCAATTATTATCAAAACTTTTTATTAAAAGGTAAAAATAAAATTAACGTCACAGAATGGCACCGTTTTCCTTAAATAAAGTATTTTTAAAAAGGGAAGCTATTCAGAATATAAAGGTTTTTTGTGTTGAAGGGCACAGGTACAGTAATGGGGATCTTTACAACATTCCTCCGATAGGTCGATTCTGAACCAGTGCTATTCAAACCAGGGATGTATGTTCAGGGGGAGTGCAGATTTGACACCAGGTTTGAAAGGAGAACGGAAACGGACACAGCGTTTACTTTGACCGCGGGCTGCGGTCAAGATGTAGATCTTCACAGAGCTTCCGATGAGCAGCGTAGGTGAGGGAACGTTAAGCTTTGGGAAACTAAAGAATATCCTTTGGTATTCACACCCTTTACTGAAGCAGTATTAGCCATATATTCTGGTTCCAAAGGAATCATTTTTTTTCTTCCTTTCAACCCACGCCAGTAGACTAGACTACTGGAAAAGTCCCTTCAGTCCCGTCGAAGAAAGCAGGATGACTTAAATCCGGCATGTGTGAATTCTGGCGGGTTGACGCATCCACAGCTAGAGGAAATTATGGCCTGGACCTACACAGCCGGGGGGCCAAATGCCAAGTGGGGCAGAGCACGGACCCCACCCCCCACCCCCCACAGCAAAGCAGGACCGATGCTGAAGTTCTGCCCTGCAGACGGCTCCTGCACTTCACCTTCTTGGTCTGTTCATCTCGGCGCCCATTGCCAAAGGTCCAGGCGGCGCGAAAGTTAGAAGGTGAGGGACTCCTCTCTGCTGGCCGGAGAGATACAGAAGCCCCTATCGGTGTCCGCGTTGCTGGTGGGTGCCTGGCATCGCTGCGCAGCGCTGAGGTAGGCGTTCATGAGCTGCATGATCTCCGTCAGCTGTGAAAGGGAGGTCAGAGGTGAAGGAGTTAGACTGACTGCTGCAGTCTCATGATACGTCTCTGGTGAAGATCTCAAAACCAGATGCTGAGCACTTAGCATATTTAAGACTGATGCCTCAGGTTCTGAGCCTGGATTTTCATGTACAGTATAACGGAGAGAGGTGGAATTTCAGGATGGATCGATGTCAGGTCAACGTCTCTTGGACAAGTACAGAGATTTTTTTTTTGGCTGGTGTCCAGGGTGGGCCAAAAATAAGGGGGTGCACCAAGAGTTCATTTGATCTATATCCTATCTTGTTGCTTCCCAAGTCCCATTTTACGCGGCAGATTCTGTAGGGAGGTGAAGTGTAATTTACCTGCAGGGATCTGGAGAGGAGCCCTGTGCTGTACATGTGGAAACAGACTGTGGGAACACAGATGGGCTCAGAGCAACGGCCCCAAATCCGGTTTATATTACGGAGCGAAGAGATCCGGCCTCCAGTCATGTTAGCCCCACAAACAATACGGCGGCCAGATTCTGGCAAAATGGGCAATGCGGCCCAGGGACCCCCCCCCCCGCCGTGCCACCGACCCCCTCCCTG
>JABFEB020000044.1:12801304-12814711 GCA_019775895.2 Stomatorhinus ivindoensis
CATAGAGTGTAGTTGGGTGATAAGAGGGACAGAACAGAAAATGTATAAGGAATCACAGGGTTGTTGATAAGATGATAAAATTGTCCTATAGGGAAAATAAATGTGGGAATTAAGTAATGGAGGCTATATCAACGAACGTGACTCAAGATTAGTCTCAGTTCTTAAGTCTTAATCGCCGATCGAAACGGATGATGTATTCTTGCCACCAGTGTGGCACGCTCCAGGGTCACAGGGTGCCAGGGCAGAATTTAGGGGGCGTGATCTGCTGCTGTAAAACTAAGAAAAAACTAAATTCTGGGATTCCTGGGCTAACAGCCCAGGTTAGCTAGTGCACATGTTCAGACAGGACGAGGAGGTGGGGGCTACCCGAGGTGGGGGACACACACACAGGCCGCGCACCCCCCGGCATCGATCGCTCCCGCTAACCTTTTTATCCGGGCCCTGTTCCGGACGCAACCCAGTTCCTAAGCTTCTCAGGCGCGGCGCGACATTTCCCGAGTGTCAAATGATAAAGCCTCTTTCAGCTGAGGAGACTTGTTTTTGTTTGTAGAAGAACAATGCAAAGGTAATCAGCTGACGACAGGCAAAGCCGAGATGAGGGGGGAAAAAAAAGTAATATCCCGGGGCGTTTTGCCAAGGTAATACACAGACGAATATCTCCAACCTGACCGCTGACGGGAGGGGGCCCCTGGCTGTCTGGCAGGCCGCCAGAAGCCGTCCCCCGTGGGTGGTATGACTCCACCAGCTGTCGGCTGTCCTCCAGGGCTTGGGCCGGTGCCTTTGACGTCGACAGTTCTGGCTGTGACTGCTGTCACAACCCTACAGGGCACAGATGCATCGAGAGGCCCAAGAGGCCGTCTCAGCTGCAGCGCAAACTGAACACCAGGCAGGACTGCTGATTAATAAAACCCTATTTATTAGCTATTTTATTAAATCTACCTTCTTCAGAATGTCGGTCTTTATTTCTAAATTTGGACTAATTTACTATTATTCTAACTTATTCTTTTCTTTAAATATTAATTTCTGTAGTATCGCAATGTTTTGTCTTTCAGGGCATTTTGTGTACTTTGCGAATTTGTCCGCACAGCGTTTACTTTGTTTGCACTCTGTGTACCGTCTTCACACTTCCGCTGCTTGGCACTGTATGCGTGTTCGTCTGTGCTATATGCGGCAGAATTCCACCCCCCGAGATCAATAAAATCCATCAGAGAAATAGAGAGACAGAAAGAGCGAGAGCAGAAATGTCTTTGCGTAAAAAAAAAAGTGTGTAAGATTTCTTTCCGTTCTTAAAAGGCAGGTTAGACTGTAAATAACCGCGATATTCACTTGTTCGTTCTTCAGGTTGTTCTAAATGACAGTCTTGCCACCCCTCCATTTTCTTCGTCTTAAACAATGTGACACGATGCACGCATTCAGAGCCTCCCGCCCTGCCACTCCCTGCAGTGTCCCCGTTCCCTCCCCGTTCCTATTATAGGACTGAGTCATATTATGGCTCTATAGCACTTTTTTTGCTCGATGGCTCCTAATGATAGAATTCACGCTAATTTCCCCCACATCTTGCTGCCTACCCCCACCCCCCCACCCCCATGACCTGTGGCCTGCCATAATCATGGTGCTCAACCCATTGTTAACAGTGCTCTTTCCCCTCGATTGGGATCTTCCTAGATTAGCCTCGAGCTGCTGTCTGAATGAATCACGCAATTGAAACCACGTTAGACTAAAAGCTTCAACTAAGGATTTTACAGCTACGTGCTTATGGAAAAAACAAAATAAATCTGATAAGTATCCATTTACCTTAAAATGAAGAATATATACTAATTCTATTCAATCAATATTAAATAAAATAATAAGATTTAAATCAAGCCCTTGTTGGGTTAACACCTAGAAAGGCAAATAGATGATGTGGAACCGACAAGACGTGGCTTTGTGCATTTGGGATCTAACAATCATTCTTTCAACAGCTGAATGAAAACTTATAAATAATGCAATTAGGTGGGTGGCAGTAAATAAACATGGTGGTTTTCCAGATCTAGGAAAAACGCTGCCATGGAGCATGTGGGATGCGAGGGCAGGAGATCAGCAGAGCAAGCGTGCCGGCCACAAGCCCCAGCCAGGACCAATCCTAAGCTTCCAGCGAGGCCAATAGTAGCTTCTTTGCCTAACAGGTTATTATCTTGCAGGCCAATCCAGTACACCGAGCGAAGGAGTGTATCATACTACTGAATGGTCCCCGTAGGTTTCTCTGGATAGCAAATGGGGTCACTGGGATGGGAGAGGCACAGGGTGCGGTCGCATGCGTACGTTTCCCCAAAGACTGCATTGAGATCAGGTAGAGCGAAGAGTCACAATAAGCAATAATATAATTAACGCTGGCGTGTACTGTTACACTAATTGCCGCGATTCTTCTGCTCAGCGCTGCAAGGACTCAAGGTGATAAATAATTAACGCTATTAGTTATTAGTGATGCATTACCATTTATGCAAGAACATTCCCCTCAGGCATTGAGGCTACTCAGCAGCCGATCATGCTATTGGTACGGACAGTTCAACAATTTTACATACTTACACATTTCATTGTACACTTCTTTATTCCTACATTAGTATTTTATGTATTTTTTTTCCCAGTTCATTGCCTGTATCCCCCCCCCCAAACAGTCCACGTCTTCGTTCTCTTCCAAATCCCTGGGAGTTGGGAGGGAACAAAAACACGGAACGTCTGTGGGGAGAGGGCCCCAGGGACTGGTTTGAAAAACACTACACTAATGTGTGTTGTACTCTTGTGTATTTGATCAACTTTGGCCTGATCTGAGGCTTGGTGACTTGTGCAAGTGCACGTTCGACTGGCTAGCCAACAAGAACATGCAGGTTTAGCACAGCACGTATAGCACGGATTAAATACCCCATATCTAAAATGCAGACTATGTAAACCAGCCATACATATACCTGTATACATGTATCTACAATGGAGTGGTGCAACCGATCAATCTTGTCCGAATCCTGAGTCAACAGTCTTCAAGTTAAAGAACATTTGCAGGTAGAGGACAAATCAAGGCCAACACTACAATTTTAAATGTTGAAGATACTCAGGGAAATGTCACTCTGTGCACACCAGAGACAGCACTCTATAATAAAGCCGTTAGCGGCTTCACGTCACGTTCTTAGCTGACGTGGAACTGAGAAGGCACATCCAGTGGGCGATAGTTTTTCCTGAGTGACGCATCATTCCTCAGACTTCAGAGAGACAGAGCTGCCATGTGTACCTACGTGCACCGTACACACTTGGATCCACACCTATCCAGATGCCAAGAACACCAACGAAACAACCGAAGTTCAAATTTTGGTCATCGCTACATGCATCATATTAAACTTACAAAGAATATTTTTCATAAAGCACCCCAGTCCTGTGTCTGCACAATACCAATTATCATTTAAGCCTCATCTGAGCCAGTACTGTAGTAACCAAATGCAACACTCCACAAAAAAAAAAAATCCACTCGACAGAATGGTACGTGGCTAACATGTCATGTTATTTCCTCAAAGCCAGAAGTGGTAAAATACTGTTCCAAGATATTATGGCTTTCCACTGAGATAACGTCCAATTGACGAACAAAGACCTGTCTAGGGGTGATGTAATTTATTACTGGGCGTCGCCGCAGGAACAAGCCGTTTCAATCTAATCAATGCTCGGTCAAGGTTTGCGGCAAGAGATTTCTTGTATAACACTCTGGAATGATCCTGCTGGCCAGCATTTCAGTAGCGGTGTTTCTCAGATCGAGTCGACTCCTTACGCGAAACACTTTTCTGCAATTAAACCGCATATAAACACAAAGCCCCAACATTGACAGCTTCCGTTCCCCAGTCACATTGTCACATCGTCACAACTTTTTTTCCTTAAGGTGGCAGCATCTTTTGCAAATCTGACAATCACTGGAACTACGCCATCAACTGAGAATAATATCGCTTTTAAAATACCGCACGTACACAAATAGAAAGGGGAGCAACTCACCCATTCGTCCCATTGGCTGTGCGCACGGGCTGAGTAAATGTCACCTCCAGAGGACCCTAGGGAAAGAAATATATTACAGCCGGCTCCAGTCTCCATCATTTTTAATGTATTTTAAATTAGTAACTGGAATTAGCAGCAAATAAAAAATGCTAAAGTCCAGGAGTACTCTAGTTCACAGACCAGAACACATGAATAATCGAAACCAAGATTTAAGAAAAGGGGGAAAACACACAAATGAGAAGATGGAAATCTCACAGGAAACTCTACTGTAGGTTACAAGGGGACAACCATGACTTGGAGGGTCCTGCATAAAACTCTTCTAGAAGAGTGTTTCCCAGCCCAGTCCTCGGGGATTCACGGACAGTCCACATCTTTGTGGAGGGAGCAAAAACGTGGACTGTCTGCAGGTCCCTTAGGACCAGATTGGGAAACGCGCTTCTAGAGAGCTCCATTCGAGGCCATGTTGTTATTCAATCCCTTTACATAATTTTAAGAATGAGTAAGTTCGGGGTTCCTGAAAAGTTCCTGAAACCACACCCAACCACCGAGTCCTGACCCATAGTTCCACGGTTCACAAACTCATTGACATTGAGCATGACAAATGCAGGCCTATGAAATTCCCTCTAAGTGCAAAAATTGTTGTTGGCACCACTGACTGTTTACACTGGAGCTGGCACTCAGAAGTATTTATGATGCTTCTCGGTATTCAGCTTCACGGAAGCGGGCTATATTCCTGCCTCGGTTCTGACCAAAGACAATCCAGCTTTGAATTTAGGACGAGCGGATTGCAGGGCAACAGGTCATGTGTGGTTGCAACAACGCAGACCCAAACACTCCCACGGGCAGCAGTTTTACATACATCCATTTCCCGTGCTGTGTTTTCTGGCAGCCACAATACATGGCGGGGCTCTCTTCGTAGTGATCGGTCTGAATTCACGAGAACGAAGTACGAGGAAGAAATGACAAGCCAAACACATGGACATAATGAACAGTGGACTATTTTGAACCTCTTCTGTTCTTTCCCCTAATAATTTACAGTGCAAAAGTCCCCATTGTGGTTGCAGTAGTGCTGAAAACAACACACACACATCCGTCGATCCTGTGAGGATTGCTGCTGTAATACTTGCCCATTAAGCTCACATTCACTTTGAGCACTGTTATTCCAGAGGTACACAAACTATGTAATGCGCCCTGCATCAGGACAATGTGGTTCACCGTTTCTGTAAGCAGAAAGATTTGTGCTTATCCCTTCCCTTTTCACACAGACTATCTACCTCTATTAAAGTGGAGATCATGCAGGTGGTTACCTCTTAGTACATGGCTGCATTTGACTGCACTTACACCTTTAAAATGAGCTTGACAATAAGCAACGCAATCCATAGTTACCAATACTACATACCCTGGCACCTGTAAAACTCAATGTTTATGTATAGGTTAAAAAAAATCAATGAAATAAGTTTAAGCTGGTACCAGTAATGTCCAATCAAAAATAAAGCACCTCCCAGTAATTCATCATGTAAGCTACTGGGAGTGCAGACTAAACTGGGAAGAAACAGCAGCAACAGGAAGACCTCTGTGTACATGGCAGCTTAATGAGAACTAGTAATCACCGACAATGAGCTTCGAGCTACACGGCACCACCAAAACATTAGTGCCAACCTGCCTCCTCTACTTCCCGCTGCCCAGGAGATCCATGCCAATCTAAGACCAAACAATGCAATTATGCGGGTCAACAGCAATAGGAAAAAGTGCAGCCTGAGAGGGAAAAATCCTCATGGGGGATCGTGTAATCATGCAACATGAAAAAATTGTAAATTGAAATAATGGAATCGGACGTGCAAAAGGGCTCATTACAAAATGGGCAAACGTGAACTGACTGCCTGTGGCAGCCTAGCATTTCATAATTCCCTGTTTGGGTTCTCTTGCCGCTTAATAAGCTTTGACTGATTGCATTCCTATAAACTGTCCTCCCCCCCCCACCCCACCCATGTTAATAAAACATCATAGCTAATGAGGAGGGGGGGGGAAGGAAGGGGATCGCATGCCAGTGAAAATCCTGGCACGGTCGTCCGTGCCGAAGGAGGCCGGCTGGAATGGCAAGGCATGAGTCACTCGGGCCCGAGAAGGCGTGATGCATTCATTCCGTGGCTGACTTCCGGGCCCCGTCTCCAGGGAGGCTGAGTAACTCACAGGAAACGCTCCAGAGCTGCCAGCACCACTCTCCAGAGCAGATGTGCAGCCTCTAGGAGATGGGGACAGGATCGTGGGCCAAGTGCGGGCCACGGCTCCCGCCGGCGCAGGTGACAGATTTTAATTAGGGCTGCATCGGCCGCCGCCTGGTTCTGGTTCCCGGCAGCCAAGAGACTTCTGGTAAGCTCCAGATACTGCCGTAATATAAACACCCTGCTTAGCCGTTTAGGTAAAGCAGAGGGTGCGGAATGACAGGTCACCACCTCGGCTAATGTGTCGCAGCACGGAGCGCTTTGGCTTACTGGAACGATCTGGAAGTTGTCCACCAAGCACTCAGAACATGCAATCTGGAATTTATTTGTGCACCAAATTTTCAGGGTACAATGTGTCATCGACATCAATAGAATACAACTTCTCATACCTGGTTTTAACTTGTAGTCAACAATCAGGTACAAAATGTACTAAACAAACAAAGTGATTTTTCCACTGTGACAATCAATGTCAGTGAAATCCTTGGGGTTGTGAGGCGTTTAAGATTTCAAGGAAGTTTCTATTAGTTCCTGTGACATACTCCAATATGCTTATGCAACACATGGATATCGTTTGCCCGTCAGCATTTTCCAACCATTTGTCCATCAGTGGGAAAAGAACTCATGGCTCAAAAAGGAAAGATCTGGATTTTTAGATGCCAAAGATCTCCTGTACCAGTCCAGGCAGGGTCAGGCTAAGGAGCAAATGTTCATCTTGTTTCTATGGTGCTTCAACTGACTCAAATCTGTTGCCACCGTCATTGCAAGGACAGAATTGAGACACACAAGGATGCCAAGAAAGATGGACCTGGACTACCATGTTTATTTCCAGGTACCCTGTCAAAGTTCAGATGTCTGTCTGAAAGGTAGTGGAGCAAACAAAAGCTCAGTATAAACAGAAACTGAATATGTCAAACTAGGAGTAGGTGTGAGAAGTGTGGTCTGGAATCCATTGGTTGAATCACGTAGACATAACAACTCACAACAATCCTGCCAATACCAATATATAGACAGGACAATGCAAGCCCCTGTTCTCAGAGCTGATCAGTCTCCATAGCTCGTGTCACTGGTTTAGATGGACCGAGGGCTCAGCAATCTGTTGAAAAGAGAGGTCCGCTGTTCAATCAGCTGCCCACTTGTTCTCTCTGGCCTTCCTCGGTCTTGCTGATGTCGGTATCATCTTTGGTCCCTGCCTTCGAAACTCCCCAAGGCTCCTTGTCTAAATGAATTTGCCTTACGCTAGGTCGGACAGACACGGCGGAACACGGATGGGAGAGGGAGGTCTGCATAGCGAGGGCCAGGGTGCTGCAGCAACGTTTCTCCAAACCAGTAGGGGCCAGTGAGAGGGTTTTGCTGGGGGGGGGGGGGGGGGGAGGTATAAGTGAGGCTTAGCAGGAGTATGCTGGTGAACAGTACAACACTAGAGTGTGAATTAAGCCAGATGAGAGACAGGCTGGGCAGGATGACAGCTCACAGCGTCCAGCACTGTGGGTTTGAATTCCACCCAAACTCCATTGGGAGTATTCGAGTTTCTTCTCAATATCCAAACATGGTTCAAGTAGCTCCAGAAAGGCTTTTGCGCACAACTCTGAGGTGAAATTTGCCTGCGTTGGGCTCGAAAGCCCCGTTTGAAGTGTAGCAAGTTTTCTGGGATGAGCTCCAGGTTATGACAATCCTAATTAAATATGCAATTACTGAGCACTAATGAATGATTGACAGAAACTCCAAGCTTGCCAGATTATTGTCCCAAAACATTGCACTTTAACTGTAGTAACCAGTAACATACTGTAGGAAATTAGGAGATTTAGACCTATAGAGAGGGGAACCGTTTCTAAATATCAGTCAAAAGAATTATTGGTTGGGTTGTGATCTTAAAAGACAAACAGCTCCTCTCGTGGGTCTCATGTAACTCATATTAATTTCTCAGCCAGGATTGAATGAACAAGTATCCTCACAAATGCCATTTGAAAATGAATAATGACTTAAAGTAGAACTACCACTGCCTCACAAATGAATGTATCTTACTGGAAACTTTGTGCTCCATCCAGCCAGATGACAGACAATGAAACATTTTTTAAGCGAATGGAGGCCTGCCAAAATTCATATTCATCATGCATAGTCTTGCCTAATAACGATACAACTACTGCCAAATACTACAAACCTACAAAAACCGATTAATGATAGACTAATGTAGTTATGCACAGTCATCACTCAAGTGACAAAACGCCGACATTACAAGTAGCAGGTGTAATAACGTGTACTGTATGACTCGAAGGTTATAATATTTAAAGTGTACATATAAATTTAATAAGAACAGGACATGTCATTAAAGCGGTTAGGGCTGAGTCGAATGATTTATGACATAAATCCGGTAAGAACAGTGTCGGTGAGCGTTATCACTTTTTTCAGTGCAGGGGGGGAATAATTTATTGGTAGTGAATCTGTCGAGCGGACCAGCAGGAAATTGAAATGTGAACTTTCCGGTTTCGGGGGCGACTTGGCTGGCCGCTCTTCGGCGCCACCTGACTTAACCACCTCGCTCGAGTTCAATCTAAATAACAAGGCGAGCGGGGAGAGGCAGCCAGCCGGCCGGCGTCTGCTCACCCGTCCGGGTGAACAGACAACATCCCGCAAATTACTCGCTGCAAAGTATTTCGGGGATTAGCGACATGGAGCATGCAAAGGGAACACATGTAAGAGTAGAGTGCAGTCAAACAAGTAATACAATTCCGCTTTTGTCATTCTCCGGACAACTTTTTGAACCATCTTTTGCTTCGAGCTTTTCCAGCTTATGAAATAAAGCAGATCGATACGTTTTACTGGGAGGAATAAAAAAAAAGGATGAATCACAAGAGATTTATGTGGATAAAGGTGAGGCTGCGATGTACCTACCCGTACGCTGCACGCTAACTCGTCCTTGCTGCGCAACTCGAAGGATTCCTCCTCTTCTTTTTCCCCATAGTCTCTCCCAAGCAAACTGAACCCTTGCCTGCAGCACAGAAGCCAACAAAATCCTGGGAACGGCATTCAAGCAGGGATAACGTGGGAAGCCTTCGGAGAACGCGAGCATCCGCTGTCACTCCCAGTGCAGTGAGTCGGGAGGTGGCGCACACCGCTAAGTCGCTAACGCCGTCCGAAAGGGACCGTACCATCCGGTCTGTGTCTGCCGTCCATAATCATTTCCCGTGGATACAAAGCTGACAGCGGCACACAAAACGACTCCCCCCCCCCTCTGTGAAAGCTGGTCACTTAAAGTTCCCTTTCCTCAGCAAACGTTTCACTGTTTACCTGCCGGGGCATCTTGTTAACCGCAGAGACATAGAATAAAAAAGTAGTGAAAGAGCAACCTGGGAAGGGTTCCTTTTTTAAAGGATATCAAATCTCGTCTCATGCCGCACAAAAAGAAGTTGATAAGAGAAACACTGCTGGCTCTCACCCTCACGAGTTCACTATTACTCAAAAAGCACTACTTGCCTCTCCATTAGCACATATCGAGTCCCTCCGACAGAAGTGCACAACTTATAGAAAAACGCGTGCGGGATTTTGAGTCAACGTATGATGGGCGTGGCCTCAAACGCCGGACACCCAATCGGGGCGCACGCCCCACTATTTCCACGCCCCCACCGGCCTTTCTTTCCGCGCCGGGCTGTTGCGTCACACGCAGGCACGAGCTTGGTTTGCGTTGGAGGAGGGGAGGTGACGAAGCCAGATGTGAGCGTGCGAAGACCGGCTTCTGTTGTGCTGCCCAAGCTTTCTTACCTTTGGAAGCGTTAAAAGTATAATCAGTTGACATAGACTATACAATGATTGCTTACATATATGTATACATAGCTACACTGTAAAATGTTTCTTTAGTTCTTTCCTTCAGCCAAGTAAAAAAAAAAAAATGTTTTGTTTTGGAAATTGAAAATTAAAATTTTGCGACATGGCACTGTACATACGGGCGCAGCGCTAGAATTTTTTTTGCTAGTTCTGTGGGGTTTCTTGACTTTACGGCGAGAGTCCCCTGAAATAATTTAGGGTTTCCCCTTAATATGCCGGTCGTCACAGTTTAAATTCCACCGGAACACCCCCCCCCCCCCACCCCCTCACCGACAGACGTGCACACGTTTTATTAATATATGGTAAACGGAACAATACTTAACTACTACAAATACCTCCAAACCCCCCTCCACCCCACATATGCACACATAAAACCAGGGTGTACCCCAGCCCTAGGGCCTGTGTTGGGATAGGCTTCATGGATGGATGTATATAGTAAAATCAGCTGAGCATGATGGCTTTGAGTTGATGTAATGTGTTGATGACAGAGGAGATCCTGACTTGGTTGAAAGCTTTTTTGAAATTATATTTCTTATGATTTTCCAGTGCTAGCAAATCTAGTTTCCATGGGCTACCAAATTGCCATTTGGATAATAATTTGGTCTGAACCTAGTCAAAAGAATGACTGTCAGCTTCTGAAGGATGAATGGATAAACTTAAATGGCTGTCTTGTGTATTCACTGAAGTGGGAATGGGTGGTTAAGAAATGAGTTTTAGACTGGAGCACCGGAGAGGAATGGGAAGAATTAAAGGAGTACTGCATCGCAAGGAAGTGCAACACAACTGCCTCTTTGTGATCTGGATCCAGGACAACACAAGTGGAAAAAAAAATCCAAGATAAGTCAACAGGCCCTTTCATGGAGGTGTGTGCGGAGCGTGCAGCAGAACCACCAGGCTCAGAGGTAGTTTTGACGTAATGAACAATGTCTGCCAGGGATCATTTGCCAGAAATCTTTGGCCCTCTTCGCCCTTTCATTCCTGCTGTGATATAGTGAACAAAGTTCTATCAAGATCAACAGAGACTGTGCAGCACTGCTTTTTAAATAAAAACTAAAAAAAAAACGCATCTGCGTGTCTTGCTCTGTCTCTCAATGCTCTCATTCGATGGCTTAGTTAAGATATCTGGTTTTCAGTAGGACCATCGCAAAACGCTTCCTCCCAGTATTTGCTATAGAAGCAATGCAAAGCCAGTTAAAATTTTGGACCTCCACAATTCTGAGGTAAAAGATCCCTGTCCAAACAGACAAACACTCAGCAGGGCTCCTCTGTTGACCCAGGTCTCTGCTATGTGTTCTGACATGTCCTGTCAGTGGTCATTGAATGTGTATTGCCCCTCCTCCAACCATTTCCTATTCAGTTTGATGCAGGAAGCACTGGCCCCTATTTGCGTGCAGCTAGTGCTCATGTTTATAAATCTAGGATCTGTCTGTAAAGAACAACCACATCAGTTCCACACAACTGGCCAATGGGGGAATTCTGAACTATCTCTTCTGATGTCTGCAATGGTTTGTCGTTTTAACTGGCTTTCGTTTAACTGTCATTTGATCCAGTTGAAAAGCCCTCAATCATGAAACCTTTCTCAAAAGCTTGTATCCTAGCTGTCAATTGGTCGTGTTTGGTTTGGTCCACTGACCGTTGAATGAACGTTTTTTGTTGTACCATGTATTCAACTTTTTTCTGCACTGTTATTAAAAACAGACCTAGTTAAGCCAAATTAGGAGATGTAATTACAGGTTTGGTAATGAAACTATCGCTAATATGTCCAAGAGACTGCCTTGCTCTGCAATCTAGTGGTTACCTTGATTTGTGGTGGCAGCAGTTAAGGGTCTGAGGTTTTCAGTGATGGAGTCTGGGTGGAGGCGGGGGTCGACTTGAGTTCCGGGAAACTGCATTTTCTTTTTTTGCAAAGACTCGGCCTTGCGTGCCTGGAATGTCCACGTTTTCCTTCCATTCCCCCTCTGGCATCTTGCCTGTCATTGATTCCCAGTTGAAGAGCCCTGTTTAAAACCAAGGCCAGAAGGGCAGCAGGTGCGAATCCTGGCCGGGGCTTTGACCATAATCGGGATGGCTTCCACGTAGCTCCGTGCCTGGAAGCGGGAAGCCAGAGTCTGTCAGAGCTGTTTGGTGTTAAATAGACAACAGAGCAAGATCTGAGTCATTATGGCCCGTGCAAATGAAAACAACAGAAATCGGGAAAATGCTGCCAGATTTTAAATCAGCACTTAAATCAACGCTAAGTCATACAATTGTTTTGATTGCCAGGAATGAATCAGACTCCTTCAGAGCTGTTATAGCCAAGGGTAAGAAATAAAAGATGAACTGAAATATCCTGTTTAATACCCTTTGACCCCAAATAACTGTTTTTGATTCTCAGAATGTTCTATATTTCACAGCCGGGAAATCTGCAGTATAATTCTATAGTGAGAGAAAATATAATTATAAATCAATCTGGATGTTTTGATTACTAAATCTCTCCAAGCGTTGTTCATTCTTACTTTAGTTTAACAAAGAGCTTCCTGAAAATTAAGAAAAACACATCCAAATTCATATTAGCTGGAAGAACAGATGACCCCTTTCATCAGATTGTGTTCAAATGGTCTTCTATAATTACAAGAGGTCACATGAACTCAATAAACTGTCCACTATCCCCCTGATTACACTTTGACCAGTCAGGGTCTGATTATTTGACGTTGTCGCTGTTTATTATTTAACCCAGACTAGCTTTGTTTAAATATTGAAAGATAAGTCAAGCAAAAAAAAAAAGAAAACAGGGAAGAGTTTGAAATCGTTGGTTGTTGCTGTTCATTGCATCCTTGACCAGGAGAAGTTTTCAAAAGATGGATGGATGAATGGATGGATGATGGATAGATATTGTCTGCTCTCATAAGATACGTCAAGTTACTGTAAATAGTATTTTCTACTGAGTATGTAAATGGATGTTAGTCTGTCTTACAATGTGTGGCTGATTATGAATAATTTGTGTGCAAATGTGCACGCAAGGGATTGTTTATGAAGGCAATGATGTGTTTTTCCATGTCTCAGAGTGTCTTTAAAGATGTGTGTGTACGTGCAAGCGTGTGTTCATTGTGGCAGGAGCTTATGACCATACAGCATTTCACCCTTTCAGACGCATTAAGACCGTCGATGGGAAGCAGATGGAGATCTCTTACTGCTGGGAACCTTCCTTTATGGGGCACTTGAGCCCCCGAAAAGGTCAGTGCTGTTGGAGTAGAGCCTGTGTCATGATCCAGAGAATTCATGTGACGTGCCTACCCTGATAATCGCCCAGGGTGCAGCGATTTTACAGTCACGGCAACTTGCTAATTACTTACAGCATATACCCTTTTTTTTTTCCATTTTC
>JABFEB020000044.1:12814984-12827396 GCA_019775895.2 Stomatorhinus ivindoensis
TGTACCATAATATCCAGTCCACCCCCCCCCCCCCCCCCACCCCATCTGACAGCAAAGAAAGGACATCAAGGATCAGGGTTAAGACTGGCCAATGACCTGCCTCCCCCTTCCCATGCACACGCACCCCTGACAAGAATGGGCGGCTCTTTTCGGTTGCCCTTGATTAAATTTTTAGGAATTGTTGCGACACGACTTCAGCGCTTTTCATTAGTAATGGCTTGATTCACTTGGATGGTTGGTACCTGCTGAATTTGTGCCTGTTTTTCTCTTGGTTATAAGCGTGATTACGTTGCTTATATCCCTATGTACTGGTCGGACTGTGATGGCTGTATGTCTAACAAGTCCCTTGCTACACCAGCTACACTGACCACTGACCACAGATATTTATCTATAATGACTGTTTAGCCTGAGGCTGTTTATACATGACGGCCATGAGCCGATGAAGGTCTTTATGTCATACTGGTACAATAAAGGCTAATCAGGCACCCCAGTGTACTGGCGTGGCTCCCATAGTGACACAATATAACAATCTATTGTTGATCTTACAGTTTTCTGCCGTCACATCAAGCTCTTCAACCAACCAAGCAGGTGAAGCGGGGAGCTCAAAAGTAAAAAAGAAAAGAAAAAAAAACACTGTCTGGAACACTTTTAAATAGACTTTTAAATAAGGTAAATTCTTGATTTTGTGAAGGAGCAATAGGAATGAATATCCAAAAAAATACAGAAGCCGTGGAAGTGCTTTTTATAAACCATCCCGACATGAAAAAAGCTTGATAATAAGTTATACTCGTAGTGTAATGTACTCGTACTCATACTCATACTTGTACTCATACTTGTTCACCATATACAGGAAATTAATATAGCAATCATTTTAAATACAGTTTCTGGACTGGGAATTTCACTACCTCAGTCTAATTAAAACAGTAAGTTTTGAAAACCCAGATATGTCGCCGGATAGGTTACGTCATCCGAACATTCCGGAAACCTACAGCACTTTGCCCAAAAGAGAGAACTTAAAACTGAGGGACTTAATGGATTTTTGGATCGCTGTGCAGCAATGCATTTCCTGAGCTGTCGCTATTGTTCTCTCCTGGGTACAAGAATGAACAGGAAGAGTCACAGCTTCACGGCACTGCATGTGTAAGTGAGTGGTTGTCTGTGTGTATGTGAGTGGCGGGGGGGGGAAGGCATCCATGCACAATGCCCATCATCATCGTGTGCCTGAAATAGACTCTATTTGCTTCTCCCTGCCAGAGCTTCCTCTTTCTATCTGTGCAGCAGCCAGATTCACTCCGTTGTCCAGAACAATACTGAAGTAGGCCCAGCTCACAGAAACCTGTTGCAGATGCCATATTTTTGGAATGTGCATTCTACCCTCACGAGCTGACTGATCAAGAAGGACCACACTTTCTTCTATATATGGTCACAGAGGCTAAAGTTCTGCAAGGGTGGAAGTGTGTTACTATTTACAGATTTTTGCTCTTAAAGAGACGAAAAAAGATTCGTGTTCTGCAACTAGAAGGGCCTGGATTGTGCAGAGCCGCTTATAAGATTGCCTCTCCATGTCTCTTTCTGTCCTGGAGTTTAGATGCAATGAATTTCTGCCAGGGGGTGTCTATACATGATATGCCCCAAAGTATGAGTGTGTTTGCTTGAGGTTACGGCCCTCAAGGCCTACAGAATGACATCATACGCCAAGATGAGGGGACTTAAGCAGGTTCCTTGGAAGAGCTTGAATTGTCATGCTATGGTGTTTTACTAACATTGCTATGACAACGTGGAACAGTGAGGTCATATTATGAATGAGAATCATAGGGAAAGAAGAAATCATTTGGTTCAGTGGGACCTAGACAGAATAACAAACCAGAGATATCAACAATGTCGCTTCTTCACTTTCTGCACTTTCAGGCTAAATTTGAAGCTAATGTTGGATATCACTTTATGCCCATATATGATCACACAACTGCATGAATAATTTTTCCAGCACATCAACTTCATTAAATTCCCTCTCACCTGCTCTACAATTTAATTTCCTCTAATGTGAAGACGCCATTTAACAGGAGAATCCTTCAAACGCTGAACAACAAAACAAACTGCGATCTTGTTTGTGAGATTCACTCTCAATAGTAATTTTTAATTATTTCACACAACAAAACAAACACTTTATATTTAAGAGGGAAATCTGAAAGCTCTTTAACAAAGGCTGTTGTGCAAACTGCTGACAGATAAACTGTTTATAATCTTCTTATAATTTGTTCATAATCTGTTATAATCTGTCATAATCTGTTTAAAATCTGTTATAATTTTTTAAACCAACAAAAATAAGCTTCACACACCACCAGGTCCAGACCCGGTGCTGTGAACATTAATGCTTTTATCTGTCTTTGATACATTTCCACATAGTAGGTCCACCAGTCGATGTGCTTCCTTTCAGGTGAAATTTTTACTTTGGTTTGACCGTGAACCATGAGGGAAAGTGAACATCTGTTAAACGATTATTCGTAGCTGACAGCTAGTATGACAGGGTAAGGAATAGTAAAGGAAGAGGAAAAGACTAGCCCCCACCCACTGAACTTTTGACCCTCCCAATGTTGAGGTATTTATAGTCTCTGCTCAGGTCCAGCTCTCAGTATAGCGTGCGGCCTGGATGCGAAGGGAGCTGATTTACAGGCCAAAGCCTCCCCGCTTGACTGTAGTTCTGCTGTTTTTGGAAATGCGACGCGAAAAGCTATACCGAAGGTTTGGGGCACAAATGTCCGCAAATAATTTAAAACTGATTTAATACGTTTATTATAACAAGGATCACATAGCGAGGAAATATGACTTGCAACTGCTGGGTGAGGTGATAGCAGGATGTGGGATAAATCTGGCTATACTGAATGTGACCAGGGCGAGAAACTCCGGGGGCAAGTGTACGAAGGCGTATAAGATCGAGTGTGTCACAGCGTTTATCCATACCTCAGTTACATAACAGAGTATGCAGTGTAGCTTTTCTCCTCATAGGCTATGCAGTCTTTAATTCTGATAAATGCCTATTAATCATGGAAACTCAGGCTGCAAGTTTTCATGTAAGAGATTAACCCTCCATAGCTATGCCTTCCTAGACACCCTCTTCTTTCTGCACCTGTGACCCTTTCCGCTGCTCCTTGACTGGCTTTTCTGTTCGTGGGGCAGAACTGGGGTCTAGTCACGGTGGGGAGGGTGGGGGAAGGGTGTGTGTTCTCGTCCTCGGAGGTCGGAAGCAAGTTATGGTGCAGCTTGGAACAACAGCGTTGGACCAGTGTTTAGTTTCCACTTGTACATACGCAGACATAAGGCTTAAGTTAGCACATTTAGATGATGGGACAGCAAGATACGAGATCTTATGAGGCTGTCCACCTGAAAGACTCTTTAAAAAGTCAAACTAAATTTTGACAAAATAATGATTTTTGGCAAAATGCGATTGCGAACCTCGATTATGGTTATATGTTTTTAACATGTAGCGTGAGGTGGAATCTTCTAGAATTCCGAGCAGGCCTCCCCATATTCGACTGCCTCTCTCCAGCCGTATGGCTAGCAAGCGAACACTGGTTTATAACTCTCGCAGACTGTCCTCGTTGGCATCCCCCGAAAAAGAAACACGAAACTGAAGCCACGCGGCAGATATCTAAGTGAAAACCTTGGCTGCAAAAACAACATCCAGGAAGAGAGACTTAGTTATGGGAGAAGTGAGCAGAGCAGAGCTACAGGGTGTTGGGTACAAGCCCGGATGAAACGTCGAGAGTAAAAAGGAAATGAAAAATGAACATGTAAGGCAGCTAAAGAATGGCTTCTTTAGCAATGTTCAGGATTAGCTATTTCAGAAGGAAAGCAAGCGATAAGGTTTTATAGAATTAAGGTAACTTATTATTAAGGTTCCGTCCCTTAGCTATTTTTAGCTCTAAAATAGAGTGTAAATCTCTCCCTGCAGTTTACTAGTGGATCTGGTTGCTTTCATGAGTGTATATGACTGTATGCCAACTGCTGCCTTGTCAATCGTACTTAGAATGGGGGGGGGGGTGATTTGGCAGCAGGACCGGATGACAATCAGGTGTCCAGGCTTAATTACATTCCCCTTTTTTCTGATTTAGCCTGTCTTTCGTGACGAGTCGGGTTGCATGTGACCATGACTGGCTTTTGTGTATTTAAAAGGCGGGCGCACACCTGGAAGGAGATCGGGAGGGTAGGACAGGGAACCAGAAACCTCCACCTATTTTTAGCACCCCCGCTGCTGGGAGGCACTCGGGGCCCCCGTCGGTCCATTCTCACGTGTCGCACGTTTGCGGCGTACTTTGAGGCAAAACCCTTCGCTTTTCCGGCCTTGAGCCATCCACCAACGATGCGGTCGCACTACTATTTCAGACCTCCACTGGATTAGGCAGGTGGGCACTTGGCTGTTTGCAAGGGGCAGGCCTCTGCTGGACCAGGCTGGGGATTCCTGGTACCTCCGTAGTGGGGTAATACCAGGAACAGCCTGGCTACGAGGTCTGCACCCCCAGCTGGCCTCGCACCTTGCTCAGCATTATAATGCTGTCTGTCGCTGGCTGGGCTAAACACAGGGACCGCAGCTATGGGAGAGTAGGAGGGGGACATAGAGTCGAGGGGCTGGGGGTTCATGGTCCGGCTTTGAAAGGACGGGCTGTAAAGTGCCGCTCAGTGAAGCGGGGGAGGCGTCAATGGGAACCTTCAGCTAGTTATAGGGTATCATGAGCCCGCAGCCTGGGATCAGTACATAAAGGGCAGAAGCTGGGGACAGACTAAGGACTTACAGATAGAAGCTGTTGGCCTAAGGGAAGGTTCCTGCTGTAAGCACAGACCGCAGCTGGCCTGCTGTCAGTTGAGGGACTCCGCACATTTCAATGTGCATTTCCTGGCAGGATAGGTCAGCCCATCTTCCAAGAGGGGGACCGTGGTCCAGCGGGACAGCTGCGTTAGTCAGGTTTCAGAAAAGCGTTCGGGGCTTTGAGGAGCCACGACCCGGGCATATGGCTCTCTCACCATAAACGCCCGCAATTAAACACGCAAAACCTGGACCCTGCTTACAGTTACAGTCGCAGTAAGGTGCCTAGCAACTGGCGTCGCGATGTAACCCACGTTGTGAGGGAACCCGGGTCTGTGGTTGATACGGTGTGGGTCGAACATTACCTGGGGACACCACAGTAATGCAGACAGCTTGCCCTGGATGGGGGGCGGTGGAGGGACAGAGAAAGGAGCGCTTCGTGGTTGCATTGTGCCGTTACAAAGTGGGGGTGCTGGACGAGAAGCCTGCAAAGATTTGGTGACCTCAGAAGTATGTCTGAAAAGTTTAGGGTCCGTGTATGAGCCTGCGTGTGTTCGTGGGTATCAACTTCAATTTCGGAAAGGTCACATGCTTCCCTCTTGCCCCTCCTCCCAGTCCATTCCATTGCTAGGCAACAAGAATTTTTTTCCAAGAGCAAAAATACGAGGGAAAGTAGATCTCTGTGTGGTGGTTTTCATTTGCCCACGTCTTTGGGGCTGAATGCCGCGCTTAATCTGTCCCCGAACTGCCCGTAAATGTTACCCACGGCCTCCCCCTCGCTCAATCAGAAGACAGTGACCTCATTTTCCCTGGATGACCAGAAGAAGCTGAACGGGTCCCCAGTTCACAGATAGGTCTTCCTCAAGGAAATAAAAAATAGATGGCGATGTCACATAGCTAAGAAAAGGATTTAAACATCTTGAAAATGTAGTCTTCACACAATAAAGAGGCATTATTGCTGAAGACAGTTTGCTCCGCCCCTACAATGCTGATGCTTATCCACTGATGATGAGACTGTCAATCGAGCCGACGTGAGAAAATGCCCTGGCCAATGCTGGACCGGAGAACCTGACTGAGGCATGCTGGGATATCGGCGACAGGGCCCTGTTGTTAGACGGCCCCGGGGCTTTGTGGAATTGTAAGGAATTGGCTTGTATGGAGGTGGGGGGTAGCTGGGAAAGAGGCGGGGGTGTCCCACTGGTGGTGGGGAGCAGAGCCTTGGACACCTTGGATTGGGGCTGGATTTAACACAGAGACGATGGGCAGGTCACCACACAGGAGAACAAAGTCTACAAATGGAACATGCAGTGATTCATTCCCAGCTGGAGTTTCACTACCCCTGGCAGAATAGACTGTGGTGCCCGTTCACGCTCTGCCTGCATCCGTTCTAAACTCCCCCTGCACGGCGACATGAGATTTTTGTTCTCTACCTGTGTTGACAGGCAATCCAGACCTGCATGGCCAGGAGCCTCCTAGAGTTCGAGGGGGGCTAAGCCTTTACTGGGGGGGGGTGATTGAAAGTGGCCACATCCAGGTGAGGACTGGCCATCGGGAAGTGTGAGAATTTATTTAATTTTATTCCCCCCACCCCCCGACCCACCCCCCCCCCACCCCCTCCCGCCGTGGAGGACCTGCTTTATTTTTAATTTCCATTGCAAAAAGAAAGAAAAAAAAGGAAAACAAAGAAAAGCGAAGAGAAACAAAATGGAAATAACAATAATAAAATAATTAACAGCAGTAACAGCAATGACAGCATTCATAACAACTGCAGCTGCATCCGTGACAACATTGTGTGTATCCCTCTACCGTAACATGCGTGTACTGTGGGTTATGTGTGTGTGTTGGCCAAACTTGGGAGGTTTGGCCCTTCTCCCCCCACCCTGGCTTTAAGTAGCTTATGTAGCAGGGTGTAGCAGGGGTGTAGTAGGAGTGTATCAAGGGTGTAGCAGGAATGTACAACAACCCATCAGTCGATCTCGGTATGTTTCCAGGTCGATCACGGAAAACGATTAATGGATAATGCTATTATTTATTTGGTGGCCAACCAGTTGATTGCGATCTGAAAATTTCCCAAAGTCAACCCTTCCCAGCAAATTCCTGGGCTACTTTTTGTTCCCAGTCCATCCTTGCCCACATCATTCAGCGTTAGGGCTAAGAATCCCCTCAGACAGCCACAGTACCACCCTTGACCAGAAGCAGCTTAATTCACCAGGAACAGCCCAAGTACAAGAAATTTGTCTCAGCTTAATTGGTCACATTAAAGTTAAACAAAATAAATGACAAAAATATCATAACATAAAGTAGTGGCATAGAGCAATATTCAACCACCAATGGATGGGTAATGGGATGTCTATATCCCCCATTAACTTCTGCTTGATTTCGTCGCATTCAGAATGAGGTCATGGTCTGACCTTGTCAAGCTGTTATTGCCTGGTCTGAAATTTACACTCGCCCTTCCACCTACTGTGTTTACGTTTCACACATACAGCGAAATCCAGAGAGACCGAGTGTGCAACTCTGACACGTGGTAACAGCTCACGCACCGGCAGACTCGACCGAGGAGGGCCAATCAGGAGGGCCAGTCAGGAGGGCCAGTCAAGAGGGCCAATCAGGAGGGCCAGTCAGGAGGGCCAATCAGGAGGGACAGTCAGGAGGGCCAGTCAGGAGGGACAGTCCGGAGGGCCAGTCAGGAGGGCCAATCAGGAGGGACAGTCAGGAGGGCCAGTCAGGAGGGCCAATCAGGAGGGACAGTCAAGAGGGCCAATCAGAAGGGCCAGTCAAGAGGGCCAATCAGGAGGGCCAGTCAGGAGGGCCAGTTCACGCTCACCTGCTTAATCTCATTCCTGACAGTCCCTCCTTGTGACACTAGCCACCCCATGAAAAAAAGTGGCGATGCTACCCTGGAGAAACGGGATCTTATGCTGAGCTGTACGATGTGGTTCTTACTATTGAGAAAGTGGTTTTTAACCTTTATCACAAGGGACATCTCAGTGTTTGCTGCGAACCTGTACGCAGATGGCTTTATAGTACATGGTGAATAGACAGCTCAAACAATGACACTCGTAAGGTCTCACACGGATCTGGCTCTTTGTAGAACATTTGTAAAAAATGTTTGTTTTGTGCAGTGCATAAATTAGGTAAATGTAAGCACTGTTAAATCATAAATGCAGCCCCAATAGTAACACAATGTGTTACATTGAATAAGAACTTAATAAACAAGAATGTGTATTTCAGAGAGATTTTGTTTCATAGAGCACTCTGGAATGCTACAACGCCTTAGAGACTGAAGAGTGACTAAATGCACATCCTTCCATTTTTTTAACCAAATGATTAAATGCACATTCCTCTATTTTCATTAATCATATGACTAAATGCACATCCCGCCATTTTAATTAACTGTGTGACTAAAAGCACATCCCTCCATTTTTGTTAATTATGTGACTAAATGCACATCCCTCTGTTCCAATTAACCATGTGACTAAATATACATTCCTTTATTTTCATTAACCATGGGACTAAATGCACATCCCTCATTTTAAATGAACTGTGTGACTAAATTCACAAAAAGGGTTCATTTACCATGTGACTAAGTGCACATCCTTCCATCTTCATTAACCTCTTATCCAGTTACAGCCCTTTATAATGTGTCATACCCACCAGAGCAGACTTACACCCAGTCCCAAACCCTCACGCCAGCCAGCGATCTATGCGGATGATCCAGCAGGGCTGAACTTCACATGTACAGAGATGAAGCCAGATTGAAGCCCACAGCCTTGAAGCCCCAGAGCCCAGAGGCTGGCGTGCGTCGCCGCTGGGCCGGACAGTTGTACAAACAGTAGCCGGCTGATTCCTTAACCTGGACTCCCCTGAAGGAAATTACATCTGGTTGTCAGGGCGACATTGTTGACCACCCCCAGGACTGAGGATCAATCACTGGGAAAAAGAGGTGTAGATAAGGGTGGAGACCAAACGCAAACTTCATTTTTTGCTCCCAACTAGAATTTAGTAGCGATTGGGGATTTTCTATACCCACATGACCTATTCAGAGTTACCGGTGGTCCAGAGTCTGCACTGACTGAATAAAGGGTACAGCCCAGATACGGTTTTGTTCCTCAAGGTACAAACAGCATTAATGTACCCCAATGGTACATATGTTTCTGTATCTTAAATTAGACCAAAAGGTACACGAATCTACAGCCAAGGCTGTCACCTGCCCAGGATTTACTGGGACTATCCTGGATTTTGGTCGTCTGTCCTGGAAAAACCACTTTCGTTCTGGGACACGGAATGTCCCTATCAAACAGACCTAAACAAACCTTTGGAACGGTGTCGCTAGGTCCAATATTTTCGCATCTAAAGCAGAATTGGCAGAGGCTCGAGGATACAGCCCCAGTGGAAGGTAGAGATTAGTACTTTTTTCTGACAGTGTATCCCGGATATTGAGGGTGGCTCAAAATGTAAAAATTTCACCTTATATTACTTAAATATGCTTTGTTTTTGAATTTGTTGATTTATAACATTAAACTGCAAATATCACAGCTGTCTTTGGAACACTGCAATTTCTTACGTTTGCTGGCTTTATGAAATCTTAAAACAAATAATTTGTAGCGCAACATTCCATTTCTTGCTTAGTATTTACAGGTAGGGATGTCACAGTACCAGAATTTTAATAGTCTGTGCAAATACCATATGATAGTTTATTGCATCAGGGATCAGGATTTTAATGTTTTTTTTTCTCTTTATTTAGAGAGGATGTGTATAGATACGGATAAATAACTAAAAATCCCTGTAAATGTGGCTGAGACATGAGTGATGTACAGCAGTCGGTATGGCGGACAGCTGCGAAAACTGCCGCCCGCAGCCGTGTCGTGTCAATCGCTTGTCAACATTTGTCAGCGACGTCTTTCTGCTCTGAGGGAGTCTGTCTGTTTGTTCTGAACCCTGACAACAATGCTGGCAGTAACCCTGCAAAAGTACCGGTGGACGCCCTAACTGGCTCCGCAGTGACTCGCCTTGTAAACATTCTTTTGCTATTGACCTGTGTCGCTTGTAAATGTCGTGTCAGACTGCAGCTGCTGACTGGAGCTGGTGTGAGTTTTAGGTGTGACCTTGGGGGGTCAGAAGCAGTTTATGAAAAGGAAAACGTTTATCATTGGCAAAGGGATGTACAAAAATTTAACTCAAAATAAAAAAGTGATAGACTGGCATAAGAAATTCCTTCGCCGCTCAATAGAGCGACATTTTTTGAAGACTGGAGCTTTAGCGACATCTTGTGACTAAAACATTTCGTTACATGACTTTTTAATTTGAGTAAAAACCTGTTAGATCGAAAAGATTAATTTCTTCGTTTGTATTGCCATTATATTGCAAAAGATTCTAATAAATTTGTCACAATAAAATTCTATGTTATATTACATTTAATCTACAATTATCACAATAAAAACTAAAGGGAAACAAACGAAAACAAAAGACCATCGTTAACGGCTCACATGGGAAGCGTTTTGAGGGATTTCAAAGCTAGCAGGAATAGTACCAAAACGTGACGACAAACTTATAAAACAAAGGCAATGCGTTAAAGTCTGTACACGGGCTAATTTTTAAATTATTACTATTAGTGTCACCTAGTGGTCAGGCCAATTCACGAGTTAATAAAGGCATGTTCAGGCAACTGATGAAAAAGCAAACAGCTTCAAAGTACCAATAATCAACAGCAGGCAACCTGGAGCCTTGAAATCGGGAGAATGATTGGAGTTACTTATCAGCCAATTAGAGCAACCAATCATATATCAGCTGATTAGAACACCCAATCACAAATCAAGTGACACAGTGGTTCCTTGTGAAGTAAAAAAAAAAAAAAACCTGGTGACATGTCTATAATAACAACTGATGTCTAATTACATACTCAGCTTCAGCTTAAATTCAGGTAACTTAAGCCACGGCTTCGGAGTTTCCAAAGAATAAAGCAGCATATTGACGGCTATGTGGTGATCAAAATCATAGCTACAGAGCCAACACAAGACATCATTTGTTGCCCAAGGGAGGACCGTTGTGCTTCTGATATCATGTGACCTGGCTTCACCAATCCAAGACGCAGACGGCAGTCCTGTTCCTGCAGCTGAATGCTTCCTCTAGTCAGGGTCACATGGGGATCTGCAGCCTGTCGCCGACAGCACACGGTATGGGCTGAGGTCCAGCCTGGACGGACTGTGCAAAATATCAGCATATAAAGACATTTAGCATAACAGCAGCATCGACTTGGGGGGAGAAATATTTTAGTCAGAGAAATACACACATATTTGATATTTCCATTTGATACCATTATAGCAAACATATACTACATGGACAAAGTATTGGGACACCTGGCCATTATATCTACAGGAACTTTTATGACATCCCATTCTAAATCCACAGGCATCAGTATGGAGTTGGTCCCCCCTTTGCAGCTATAACAGCTGCCCCTCTTCTGGGAGGCTTTACACAAGTTTATGGAGTGTGTCTGTGGGAATTTTTGCCCATTCATCCAGAATTTGTGAGGTCAGGCATTGATGTGGATGTGAAGGCCTGGCTCACAATCTCCTTTGTAGTTCATCCCAAAGGTATTTGATGGGGTTGAGGTCAGGACTCTGTATGAGCCAGTCAAGTTCTTCCACACCAAACTCACCCAACCATGTCTTTACGGACCTCACCTTGTGCAATGGGGCACAGTCATGCTGGAACAGAAAAGAGTTCCTTCCCCAAACTGCACCCAAAAAGTTGGAAGCACAGAATTGCCCAAAATGTCTTGGTCTGCTGAAGCATTAAGAGCTCCCTGCACTGGAACTAAAAAACCCATTTCATTATGCCCCTCCACAATGCCATCAGGCAGGTAACGTTCTCCTGGCATCTGCCAAACCCAGACTCGTGCATCAGACTGCCAGACAGAGAAGCGTGATTCGTCACTCCACAGAACACGTTTCCGCTGCTCCAGAGTCCAGTAGCGCTGGGCTTTACAGCACTGCATCTGACGCTTGGCACTGCGCTTGGTGATGTGAGGCTTGCGTGCAGCAGCTCGGCCATGGAAGCCCGTTCCATGAGGCTCCCAGTGCACAGATTTTTGTCTTGGGGTTAATGCCAGAGGACGTCTGGACCTCTGCAGTTATTGAGTCTGTTACTTTTTGTGGTCTGTCACTCCATGGCCGAGTTTCTGTTTCTATTCTGCTCTATCTAGCAGGGAAGAAATTTCACAAACTGACTTATTGCAAAGGTGGCCTCCAATGACAGCACCACGATTGGATTCACTGAGCTCTGGTGCTTGATTTTATACCCATGTGGCAATCGGGCTGAATGAAACACATGAATTCAGTTATTAAGAGGTGTGTTCCGATACTTTTGTTCATATATTAATTGTGTAAAACCATATCGTGCAATGCGAGCTTAGTAATACAAACCCAAAGAACAAAGCTTTTGGCGCCCTCTAGTGTTAGTATAAAGAAGCCAAATTGCTCACAGCTTCCTACTCTTAATAATAATAATAATAATAACAATCAATCCTTTATTGATCCCTGTGGGGAAATTCCTTTTTATGCCTCCCTCAACTTGCTCTTTGTAGAGCAAGCTGTCCGCAAGGGGCAGCCA
>JABFEB020000044.1:12849535-12863942 GCA_019775895.2 Stomatorhinus ivindoensis
CTCCTGTGTTGTGTCCTGTACTTGCTGAAATAAGTTTCAGGGCACATGACCTTGTACTAGATAAGCAGCTTGGAATATGAATGGATGGATGGATGGAATATCCATAAACACCAAACTTCCTTAAGATATGAAATTATTATATATCCATAAGAACTATTGTGTATTTTGTACATCATATGTGGAAATGTTTCGCCTTTTCTGCTGACTGTCTTCACAAACGCGGTTTGTCACCCCTTACTTCTAATATCGTCACAACTGTTTCCTGTCTATGAAAAGATGAAAACTGTTAAGAATCTCAGAGCCCACCAAAGACCTCGGAGATGGATTTCTAGAAATTATTCAGCAGGCTCTGCAAACGGATCCACTTCACCACTTGACCACATGTTGTTCATGGTTCCACAGTCAAGTCCATGTAAACTGGTGTACTCTACACAGGTCGATTACTCAGATTCCATCTGGGTGAAGATCCCCCCTTTGCAGGATTACTGGTTCGATTCTCCTAAGGCCGTGTTCTTAGGACGGGTGATGGGTAAGTGTGGTCTCTGTAATCCGCTGTAGTGAAGGACATCTGAAGAAACTTTCAGTAACCTCAAAGCAACCAAAGCTTCCGATTTCTACCTTCTATCATTCACGGTGTCTGTAGTTTCCTCTCGAGAGTAAAGATGACTGACATTTCTTGCATGGCTTTTCTTTGGTGGAAGTGATCTTTGAATGGCATCTTTTTTATATTGCTGCAGAGATGGGGGAGATCGATTATGAGGTCCAGAGGCACAACAGTCCTGGGTTTGTGGGCTGCTTGTCGGGGGTACGATACGACATCTATGCCCCTCTGAAGACCTACTTCCGGCCTAATGAGACAGACCCTCCAGTGACCGTCCAGGGCTTTGTGGTAGAGTCAAATTGTGGGTCCTACCCCTCGGTCATGGGTGAGGTACCTCTGGAAGCAGATCCATGGTTTACAGGTTTTGGTGAGTCCACGCCTCATCGGGCAGCCCTGTCAAACCTCCTTCCTGTTGATGACACATGTGCTTTCTAAAATTAGCTTTGTATCTGTGGGGTAATTCTGAAGACTGAAATGCACGTTAAACGATGCATTGTCACACTGGAACAGTGTGATCATTTCAGTTAATATCTCAATCAAAAAAACGTTAATGAGAACTGGAATATGTCTCTAGTATGGGATTTCAGACGCCCTGATTTACGCTACCCTGTCAATTTACCAGTGCAAAGGAAGCATTTCCCCACATAGTGGATTCCTGTTGTTTACACCCTTTTCTATGAACCTGCAGGATTCATGTAATTAATTTAGCGAAACCTGTATAAATTTTATAACTACAGCACCATTTCTGGTCATTGTCACTACAGAATTCATCTACATTCACGATGATCTGCCTACTCCACCAGTCATGGCATGTAAGTCCTGCTGATCGTTTGCAAGTTTACTGGTCAAAGTTTGTGTATGTAAAATCACGTTACCAGGCCCAAAATGCAGCATTACTGTGGATTGAAAATGTGCGATAATCAAAAGAATGCAATCAATATTTATCAAATTTCAGGTCCTATACCTGTATTGCCATGGAAACAATAGAAGATCAAAGGCTAATAATAACTGATCAGCTACAAACAGAATGCTAATTTTGCTCTTTCAGTCCTCATCCTCCTCCTGCTGGTGTTGGTGTTTGGAGGACTGTACGCCCTCTACTCGTACCTGTACCGCTACAAAGGGAGTTACCACACTAACGAGCCCAAGAGTGCAGGGTCTCCGGGCAGCTCCAGGGCCCTGACGGAGTCCAGCCACAGGCGGGGGAGTTTGGCCGAGATACAGGAGGAGCCACAGAGTGAATGACGTCCGGGGGGTTGGGGGGAGTGTGGAAGACGGCTGCTAAGCCTCTTCCAGTTTTCTAGTCCGTCGTTGCCCATCTAAAAATTTTTATTTCATCTTCGTGAATGTCTGTTCTTTTTTTTCTCCCATGTTGTGTGTGAGGAACAAAAATAGGATTACAGTGTATAATGCACATACCTAACACTGTTTGAAATATATCTAATATATTAAATATTTGATTCACTCATAACCCCACTTTAATCACATACCAGTTTAGCCCAGATTTTAAGGGTTGACTATCTGAAGTGCCTGAAACATTTCAAGCTTTTCCTTGGTTCGGTTCGGATCTTCTCATTCGTTGCTAACTGGACTGTCATAACAAGTCCAATTATTAGTAAGCATATATCTATAACATAGCCAGTACTATAGACAAATGGTTACAATTATGCTGTGCTACAAAGCTATTCATATTTGAACTTCGGGCTACAGCCTTGAGTATTCAGACGTACCCTAAAACCTATAGGGTATCTCTTCTTTGTGATAACAATGAACCGATTGCTTATGTTTGTGGTTTTTATCAATCCTGTAGTGCTCAGTTGAAATGGTGCTCTTGTACATTTAGAATAAACGACAGCTTTCTAGCCATTAGCATCGCGTTATGGGAAATTTTGCGTTTCCAACCTCAGTCACCGTGCAATAAATAGACGTATCTATAGGAAGTCCTCGAATAAAGTCTAGTATGAATAAAGAAAGCTGAATAAGTCTTTAGGCTAATGCACTTGTTATAGGCTTGTATACTTGCATCAGTGCTGTTGGTCTTAAGTGTGGTTGATGTAGATCTTTCGTCATCCATGAAAAGGTTGGTTACCCGTTTATTTCAGTTGGCGTTAGTCATCAGGCAACACGATCCTTGTTTTCTGCTGAGATATGTAGTCAACGAGCTTTCAATGCTAACTATATGAAAATCAATGTCACAGGATATATATCTCACTGCTAGGAGAGGTCTGATCAGATCCTTGTGAAAAGCAAACCACAGTAGGTTCCCACTGTAGTCCAGGGCTCATCTTAAAAGACTGTGATCTGAGCAATAGGATCTGTGATCTGAGCAATAGGATCTGTGATCTGAGCAATAGGATGTGTGATCTGAGCAATAGGATGTGTGATCTGAGCAATAGGATGTGTGACATGCAAAAGGTTCAATTTTGACCACTTTTGCAGTATTGAGGAGTTGATTTGTTCTTATAAGTAAAAAAAATTACTTTGCCACCCACTGGAGAATTTAATCATTTGGTTAGGCAGCCTGGATGTGTCGTGGGTGTTTTATTGTGTTCCAAAATGGGTAAATCACCTGCCGATCTTGTGCCCCAGGGATGGTTCCATCACTATTTTATATAGATTCAGTCCGGTCCTCCAGGACCTACAAATGTTTCATCTCGGTCCGTCCAGCTCCTGGCAGGATGCAAAAATGTGGACTGTTCGGCAGGGAGCTCGGAGGGAGAAAAAAACACGGACCGACTATAGGTCCCTGAGGATCGGTTTGGGAAACACTGACGTAGCGAATAAAGTCCCGCTCATAGAAATTTGCAGCTCACTGTTTATTAAAAGAAATGCATATATTCTCCAGGGACACCATGAATCAAACTCAGTGATAAATCTTCAGTTCAATAGAGCACGTGGAGTAGAGTGTTGTCATACTTTTCATGCAATTGCTGTTTTACTCCACAGGGAGAAACCAAACGATTTTGGGCTTATTTTAATAGTTTTATTTTATTACTGTAAAATCATGCATCAGCTGATCAACATGCAGCTGGTATCTGCTCATGTTGCACAAAGGGCACAATGGTGGAGTGGCTGCAATATTACAGCGGAGCATTTGAGGTACCAGTGAGATTTTATGAGAACATATGTAAGAATCAGGAACGTGGCGGTGAGACTCATGAGAATTTTACTTACACAAAAATGTTCTGAGGGCAGAAGGAAAAAGACTGGTTCAGAGAGGTAACCAATCAGATTGTAGAGGAGGTTGTTCCAAGCAACTAAAGGAGGCAGGACCTTTGATTGGTTGTTGGCACTTCCATTAGCTGCTAGGACCCACCTCCTCTACAATCTGATTGGCTATCTCTCTGAACCAATCATTTTTCCTTCTGCCCTCAGAACATGTTTGTTTAAGTAAAACTCTCATGAACGGCAGTGATCAATGCATAGGAGTCATGCCCTGATAGTTCACAGCAGCCCAGTGGTATCTGGATTGGACAGACATTGATTATGATCTTTAAGGATTCCTTGTTCTGCGTTGCGTGATTTTGAAAACCACCCAGCATACAGATGTAGCTGCATTCAGTGGTTCCTGGAAAGTGGATATAACAATTGCTGCCGTCTGACAGCAGAGAGAGTACTGAGGCTCAGACGATGTCAACACGTCATTCCCTTGGAAACCAGAAGTACTGGCTTTCTGCTGAGCACGTTTGCAGAATTATTTTTCACAGCAAGCCCCAAGAATGTTAGAAGTGTTATGCAAGATGAGCAAAATATATGAGAAATAACACTGGTAATTAGCAGCATTTTAAGGTCTGATTAATTGCAAGTCCAGCTGGCAGTCAGAGAACCGAATCATTGGGTCACCAAGACTCGAAATCTATAATTGGATGCCACTTACGTGCTAATTAGGTATTTGTAAGGGTTGTCTGAAAAAATAACTGAGAACAATTGAGAACTGAAAGAAGTAAATAATCATAGTTTATTGTAAGATATCGGCATTCAGACTGGAGTCATGTGTGAAATGGAAGACTGCAAAACACCAGATTATCACACCTGCTGTCATATAAACAACATGAATCATTTATGTGCGGTCGTTTCCTGACTTATTTAATAATTACAAAAAACATTCCACATTGTTAGAAATGGTTGTGCATTTTACCCATTTTATGCATCCGAATTTTGAAAATGACTGTTAATCCTACATACAGTAGAAATATGTGATTTGATTGTGCATTGACTGTGGGAATACTGTGTAAGCTGGAAACTGCTTGTCACACAGCTGTGACATGCAGCTTTACATATATAAAAGAATTATTGTCATTTATTCATACTTATTTATCATTCAAGGTCTATTTGCAGTAGATATCTTTTGAATTCCATCTTAGCTAATGTGTGTTATTTTTCTCTGTAAATTCAAATGAATCATTTTCATAATTATTTGTGATGGTCACTATAGCTTGCAGGTCCTGCTGTGAAAAAGGATGCGGTCTTGTAGCTATGATTGCTGGCTCTCACTTTATGAGAGGATAATATTCAACTGTATGAATATTTAAAAACAATTTTGGATAAACCTGTAATAGCAACTCTTCTTGGGGAACATAACTTTTGGTGTTCAGGTAGCTATGAATGTCAAAATTATGCAAAAATTGCTTTAAAATTGTGTTCAGTAGTCAAGCCTCAACAATGATATTATTTATTTATTTTGTCACAATCACTTAAAGATAACTAATGGATTACTTTCTGCTTATTACTCACTTCTCATTATTTAGGATCAACCCATTTTGTCTCTTTTGAAATTTCTTTATTATATATTGATGTGGAAAATGTTGACACATTGTCTGCATTGAACAATGAGCTATTGTGTTATGGTGCTTGACTCCTACAGCATTCAAATTTTAAACATAATCATGTCATCAGCACAAACTCCACATCCCTTATACACTGTCAATGTATAAAGGCTATTTGCTTACTCCCACCATCAGAGCAGTAAAAACAAATCACTGTTGGATTCAAAATGAAAGTTATTTTTGTATTACGTAAAAGGATATATATTTTGAAAATAACTTTGAGGGATATATTTTTGACGATTTGCATAGAAAAACCGAAATCCAGGTCAATTTTATTCTCACTCTTAACAATGTCTCATTTACATCGCCTAGGTAAAATGACTGTTACTGGCAGAATTTAGAAACATTTTCTGGTTTGGAGAACTTATCAAGATGTAAGGCTAAAAGGCGAAATGAAAAGCACATGCTGCATTACATTGAAATGTTTGCGGCTAGCAGAAAAGTGGAGAAAGGCTACTAGCCATGCAGATGCACTGAATTCCTATCCGTGTGTCTATCTTATGTACTCTGTCACTTGCAGCTAATGGTCAATTAACACAATGCTGATGCATACAACAAACACGGGACAGTCTGCAGGGCTACTGTATAATCGCATCACTCCCCTGTGCGTGTGTGGTGGTGTCTGTTGGTGTCTGTACACTGCATTTACCGAAAAGAACCAAAAATTTGGACTTAAGAAGTGCATTCGCATGGATACTGAAAAAAAGCCTGCCTTCCTCTTTCCCCCCAAGAGTAAGAGGTGTGTTGGATTTGCTCCAGATCACTAGTAAATATTAAAGGGATCACTAGTAAATATTAAAGGGATTGTTCGTTTCTGTGTACGGAGATAAAAGCCCAGTGCATCTCAAAGAAGGTGTGGAGTGATGTTGTGGGTTTAATAAAGTGTTATAAATGTAACAATGATGTCTTTTTCTTTTTAAATATACTGCATCATCTACAGCAAAACAACAACAGACTCTGTGTTGTATACAACAGGCAGAAGTATTCCTTTACGGGCAGCTGTAAAGAACTAAAAAGTTTTAATAAGGACGTGTGCACTCATGAGATAGTTTAAAAGTCATTTTAATGGATTTTAAAGCATTATAAATAATTTATGCGATGTTACTTTTTCTATAAGGGCACCTGCTGGAAAATTATCGGCTAAATTTTTGGGCAACAGGAAAGTTGATCTAGAAAAACGGCAGAAGAAAAACAGAAGTGACCAGACCACCTGACCACAGTCAAAAACTACATGTAGCATGGAGGCTAAAATATCAGGCAGCTCAGCATGAAGATGAACGTCTCCCCACATCCAATAAATCAATTCTCTGTTAATGTTTCCTCTGCTAACAAAAAACATCTAAAAAACAGTCCCATTCTGAATCTGTATTTAGTATACAAGTAAAAATCATGATTCCACTCAATAACGGTGAATAACATTTCTCTAAAAGGTTTATACTGTGGTATAAAATTGTAACATTTATACGTGTAACAAAGTTTTTAAGAATGTATACCTTTATCATTTAAATGACGATATGGAATGTCATATCTTGGTGAGAGGAAACTGACAAAATACATCAATCAGAAAAAATAGGTTCATATCCAAACAATTGCTATTCAAATGTAACAATTAAACACTGAAGTTTTACAAAAACTCAATGCAGAGCAACACTTTGGATAGTGAACTATTAAAATATCCTCAACTTGCTTAAATGAATACATACATTTCGACTTGAAGGTAATTTGTGTGATGCAGAGTTTGACATTAATAGTGAATAAAACAAGAACATGAATAGATTCTGGGTATCAGGCGTGAATTCAGTATGTTGGACGACTAGAGATATGTGCCGTCTCTCTCCAGAACACACAGGTACGCGGTAAGGAACACGTGAGATTTTGCTTTGAGATTTATCTTTCCTTGGACAGTCAATCTCTCCGTGGACGCCGTGTGCCCTCTACTTTTTTAATACAAAAAGTTTCTCTTTACTGAGGAAGACCGTTTTAAAAGGAAAACACTGATTACCCATAAGGAATCTGTGGGGTCTCACTGCTAGAAAATGACAATAAATTATTCAAATAATAAATGCATAAATGCTTTAGTCTCTTGTATATAACTGAACTTTTTCTAAAATCATATAAATGCTTAGATTCCTCTGCTGAAATGTAACATCTTTATCCTGTCAATCACCCCAAACACTAACACTATTTTACATATACATAGATATATAGATATTACATGCTGCTGGGATGTTGTACAGCCAATATGGCCTGTTGGTAAATGTTTTTTACAAAAAGTAGAG
The DNA here is from genome assembly GCA_019775895.2 of Stomatorhinus ivindoensis. Classification (NCBI taxonomy): domain Eukaryota; kingdom Metazoa; phylum Chordata; class Actinopteri; order Osteoglossiformes; family Mormyridae; genus Stomatorhinus; species Stomatorhinus ivindoensis. The sequence goes on from JABFEB020000044.1 coordinate 12,857,242, forward strand.
AAATGAAACACAAACTCGTGTAACGCTGTGTGACCCAGAATGGTCTGCAGCCCTTTAAATGTCGCTCGTCGCACATGTTCTCTGTACGTTTAGCGTCTGGTTACTTATGAAATGTTTATGTTTCTGTTTATGTTTTATGCTTCTGCTTGACATTCTCCTCAAAGGAAATATCCTTTGATTGGCTAATCAATATTCATAATAATGACTGAAGACAAACGTCACACGTACATGCAAACCTGATGGTTGCTGGTTTAAGTCCCATTAAAGGGGCAGAAGGGTCATGTTACAGAATTTGTTTTACAAGTGTGCCCAAATGAGACAGCATAAGACCAACTCCGGAAAAGAAAAGTAGCTGTAAGCGAGTTACTGAAGGTGACTCTCGCTCGGAAGATGACAGTGGCGGACATATACATTACTTTTGTCTGTTCATGCCATATGCCATCGCAACGGTCAAAACAAAACAGTTCTGACCTGATTCACAAACATGTGAATATCTGTTTTGATCTCCCTGCCTTGAAAAAGCTCTTAAAAATGCAATAATGAAGGGTAAAGACTGCTGTTGTATGAATCGTATACTACATATTACTGTTACTAATAATATGTATTATTAATTAATATTATGTTATGTGTATACACACGCACACACACTTATATAACAATATGAATGACTGCTGCCTCGCTGGATAAGACTTCCTTGACGCACTGAATGGTGTAATGACCTCCAGGTGGATGCGTGTAATATGTCGCAGTTTTCTGGGTGTCCATCGTCCTTGACAAACCATGGCGTGCATGACACCATGGGAGAGAGTAGCGGCATTTCAGTCACAGAGGGGACAAAGCGGAGCAGCGCAGGGCGGTCAAATGACATCGATCTCCCTCTCAATGCCAACATACTTCAGAGCATCTGCCTGACTATACCTAAGCAGTGAAAATGCAAAGGACATGAATCAGTCACCGGCCATCACTAGTCCCTAAACACAGACCAGTAAAGCAGTCTGCATCTTCACAATTGTATTTATAGGGCTGGAACATGCTTTGTAGACCACAATCCATCAATGAACACGTGACAACTAATGGTTTTAGCTTCACTTTCACTTTTCAAGTCTGCATCTTCACAATTGTATTTATAGGGCTGGAACATGCTTTGTAGACCACAACCCATCAATGAACACGTGACAACTAATGGTTTTAGCTTCACTTTCACTTTTCAAAAGGGGTGTTAAGGGGTGCAGCAATGACGTAACTGTGAGGTCTCCAGCTCTGGTCCTGGAGAGCACCAGACCAGCGTTTTGAGCTCTCTGGGCCCACCATGTTGGAAAGAGCAAAACAGAATTAAACTAGATTAAAGTACCGGACTGGTGAGCCCTACTGATCACTGTGCTGGGACTCTCAAGGCAAACAGAAAACAGTCCCTACCTGTAATCGAAGAAGAGCTCTTCGCCTTGCTGTATGGCCCTTTTGGCAAAGATGCCTATCCTATGGTCGCCGTTCACCATCACCACTGCAGCGGAACATGGGCGTCAGCGACGGGACACAGGCTGACTCACACGGCATCGAGATCGGCTCCTTCACCCCTAGAGGGTCTTACCTTTGGCGTAGCAGTTGGGGTTCACGGAGTGATTCGCGAAGCGGATTTTGTTACCCTTCCGCGTGGCGTCAACGACAAAGTCTGCAGAGAAGACCAGTTCACGTTCTATCAGGGTTACCATGGATCAGTGTTCATTATAAACAGCAAGTGCTCTGCTACCGTCTACTCAGATGTGGAAAAGAAAAGATTTAGCTTCAAATGGCACCAATAACCATTAAATAATAGTAACAATGTTATTAATCTTTAACAGGCTACATAAAGTCTTTCTATTTAGCATAAACAGATGTTGACAGCTGACAAAAATAATAACATTTTAATTTCCTTTTTCCTTTCAACAAAGGGCTTATTCTGAAGGTTTAGTTTGAGTTTGAGGTTAGTAGTTAATATAGTTTAGTACCATTGTTCAGGTTGAAGAGGAAGCTGGACATGTATTTGTCATAGATCCTGCCTCGTCGGTCCGCCTCATCCTGGGAAATAAGCTGCAGAGACAGAGGAGACACACTAACTAGTTCTTCCATTCCACTCCACTCCATTCCATTCCACTCCACATTTAAAAAGCTCATGTAGTCCAAGGATCCAAAGCTGTTCAATGGGACTTGCCTCTCCACAGTACTCAGAGATGAACTCGTTCTTTTCCACGGCCTCCTTGATGAAGGTTCCCCATCCCGCCACGTCCGATGGGGCCAACAGAAGATGCTGGCAATGGTCAAAGGGATTATGGATATATCAGCTTGTTTACGCAACGTCACAAAGAACACTCAATCTTTTCTCAATCCCTAACAGGAACATTTACCACGCTCACACATCTTCTCTCTTTATCCAGAAAAGAAACAGGTGTAAACTGATCTGTGATCAGTGAAAAGTACAATCAGTAGCTCCTTTTATCTCCTTCACCTGATCCCACCTTCTTCAAGCCCCTCTGGATGCTGCAGTTCTTGCAGGACACGGTCTTGCTGTCCCAGTGTTCCGAGGCCCCGCAGGTCATGCAGAGGTCTGGGTCGCATTCCCGCACCGCCAGGTAACATGGGCACTGCTTGGTGTTGCACTGGGTCTTGCATCGGCAGCCTGGAAAACGGTTCTGACCTGGAATGGAATCCAGAAACGTAGCAGCTCTTATCTACTTTCAGGAGAGCAGAAAAGAAAGAAAATCAGCATGGGAGGACGCTTACACCCCACTATCAAGACTGCCGGGGGGCAGAATATTAAAGAACACAATAGAGAGGAAAAAGCCTGGAGACTCAGTGACTCAAAAGAGGAGGCTGAACCAACAGGCAGAGCGAAAGGGCCCCCTCCGCAGTCCTCCTCTTCCGCCACAAAACCCCTCCATGCCTCAGTGAAGCTTACAGGTACAATCAGTTTCTTACAGGCGCATCAACATTTATCAGCGTTCAAGGACACTGGCAATAGCTGAATATGTGTATGCCGTCATACAGATTCCATGTGTACGCCGCCATACAGATTCCGTGTGTACGCCGCCATACAGATTCCGTGTGTACGCCGCCATACAGATTCCGTGTGTACGCCGTCATACAGACTCCGTGTGTACGCCGCCATACAGATTCCGTGTGTATACGCCATCATACAGATTCCGTGTGTATACGCCATCATACAGATTCCGTGTGTATGCCGCCATACAGACTCCGTGTGTGTACGCCCTCATACAGACTCCGTGTGTGTACGCCGTCATACAGGATCCGTGTGTGTACGCCGTCATACAGATTCCGTGTGTGTACGCCGCCATACAGATTCCGTGTGTGTACGCCGTCATACAGATTCCGTGTGTGTACGCCGTCATACAGATTCCGTGTGTGTACGCCGTCATACAGATTCCGTGTGTACGCCGCCATACAGATTCCGTGTGTGTACGCTGTCATACAGATTCCGTGTGTACGCCATCATACAGATTCTGTGTGTACGCCGTCATACAGATTCCGTGTGTGTACGCCGTCATACAGATTCCGTGTGTGTACGCCGTCATACAGATTCCGTGTGTACGCCATCATACAGATGGGCTCATTCTTCAAACTCCTGCAGAATCGTCCCAAAAATCATCTACCAATTGTTTGCCTTATTGACCCCTAATTATTTTCAAATTGCTATTATTAGTGGGGGGCAGAGAACAGAACAAACCATTTCATGTCACACACATAATCGAGATCTCCCATCCCTGGAGATTCTGGCACAATTCCACACACTGAACTGCTGTGGACCAGAAACATTTGTGGGTTTTTGAACATGAATGGCTCTTTTTATGTCCTGCCATAACATTTCGGATGGGTATAGGTCAGAGGTCAGGACATTCTCAGACATTCTGATGGTGAATGGGTTGTATTGGGATTCTCGTCTTGATGCATAAGCCAGCCGTACTTCAGCTCCAGCTCACGGACAGACGGCCTGCTGTGCTATAAAAAGAATTTCCTTAGACAGTGTGGATTTCATAGCTCCTTCAACGACAAGTCATGCAGGCTCCGAGGCAGCAGGATACCTCCAGATAATCACTCTACTGTCATCTCTACAACTGACCGCTGATAGCATGGTCTTATCCTGGAACTCTGTTTTTGGTTTTCAGTAGACGTAATGAGGTCTGTGTTAGGAATTTATTCTGCATTCATAGATCTATATCTTGTCTAAGACTTGATAATAAGTAATGGTATAAAAATTAGGACAGGAAATTGCCATAATTAATCATTATAATAATAATAATTCCCCAAAGATTTCAAAACAGCATTAACTATCTCTTTATTATGCTTATCATATTCTCATACCTGATGATTTCACATTTCCGTGGTTCGCAGGATAATCAAGCAAACTGACAATAACAGACAATGTCTGTTTTCCTCTTTCAGGTCCCCAACACATCTACAACAAAAATGTCTGACAATATTTCGAAAAGATGCAAAAACCGAAATTCTTAATGAAACAGCTTGATAACTGAGGAATACTTCGGTAGAAGTCATACACTTAAAACTGAGATAACCAGGAGAGTTAATGCCTGTTTACGCCAGGCATGTATTGGCAAAACAGGGGATGCTGCATAAAAGAACAGAGATTTGCTGTCCTCTTAATTAGTCATCAGCAGATTAAAATAAAGCCTAAAAATGGCCCCACATTCTTAAGTGGCAGTAGATGTGCCAGGAAAGACGGCCAAAGGGAGTGACTTACATGCATGGTCACACTGGCAGAACTTCTCACAGAAGTTCTGAGTCATCACACATGGGCAGGAGCTGTCACATGGGTGCTCAGGATGGTCACATGGCTGGTAGTTGTACACCTGATTGGAGGAGTTGTCTGACAGTCACGGGGATGAGGGGAATGCGTGTTAAAGAAGACAAAAACACGGAAGATTGAATTTACTGCAACATATGCCTCAAAAAAAAAAATTGCGCATCATATAACTGCAGTTTATGTCAAACACACTGCATGCAGATCAAAGAAAAAATAAATAAAAAGGAAAAAAGAAACTTGAACAGACCTTTTTTGAGCTGAATCTTTGCCCACAACCTAAAAAAAGTACAGATGTTTTAGCTGAGGAAACACTGAATTAAACTGTAACATAAAATGTGATGTACATTGGATTCATACATACACAATAAACAGTAAGACAAATTAAGAACTGATACACAGTGTATAGACGGTATACAAATGGAAAGAATTCAAATTCACAATCAAGAGGTCCAGGAAATGCTTGGTAATACTGATTATTTTTATTTGTTTTCACAATATTAATTGAACTCTATTATGGTATCGATAGTCCATTTATTTATGCTGTCCATATATACAGAATCATTCTATATTTTCAATATTTTCAAAATGCCAAACCAGCTCCGTCACGTTCGCCAGGAAGCCGCCAACGCCGCATTTAGCCGCTGGCTGCTGGAAGACCTGCCTGTGCTTCCGTTTCTTTTTCTGCGGGGAGATTCTGCCGTCTTCCACAGGTAGGTGATGAATCAGCGCCTCCTTCACGGCAAAGTCGTAGACCTGCGGACAGAAGCGGAGGAGCTCTGCTCAGAAGGATTGCTTCTGTTGGTCCTCTTGGCTCTTTTTTTTTATCTTCTGCGCATCACTCGCAAATGTTTTTGCCACAGGTCATGTGACTTATTGTCATTTAAAAAGGGGGGGGGGGGGGAAAAAAAGAGAAATATTGGTAGCGATTCAACAACGTGGCCGCAGGCTGCCGCATGAGCAACAGGATCTCAAGGGCTGCGTTGATTGTTAGTCGCTGGGGTGTCATTCACACGCCTGGCTGCCGTCCCACTGAAAAAAAGGCAGCGCCGTTTCAGTACGCCAACTTCTGCCATCGTTCTTATGTGAAGGATGAAGTGTTGGCGAACGAAAAGCAACGAGGTGGGGACCTTCTCTCCACACCCACTAATTGCAGACATCCCTGTTGACTCACGAGTCAATTCATGAGCGAGGCCTTTAATCTCACCTGCCCCTAGGTGCTCCTGGAGCGTTGGACGCTGGCTGACCCTGTGCTGTGAGCCCCCCCCCCCCCTCAAGCCTGCTTTATGTGTTCTATTCTATTCTATTCTATTCTATTCTATTCTATTCTATCACAGCCTGTCACAAGGGTTAATCCAAAGGGTTCATCCAAAGGTATTGTCCATCCATCCATCCATCCATCCATTTTCTGTTTGTCCTATTCAGGGTCTTGGGGGGGTCCGCGTGGCTGGGAACAGCCCAGGATGAGGTGCCAACCCACCTACTAAGTGATGAATAAATTTCAGATAAAACGTTAAAATTAATGCCTGAACAGCTATTCAATATTCAGTTAAACTGTAATATTGAATCATTTTTTACTATTAAATGATTAATTCTACTATTACTTTAATTCTACTTTAACTACCATTATTAATTTTTAATTTCCCCTCAGGGGTTAATAAAATATATCCATTAGAGAGAACATTAACATTTAATGAATGTAAAGAGCATGCGGTAAATTTATCTTGACACAGGGAAATCTAGTGACCTTCTCATCGAAACACCTAAGCTGCAGAAACCATGCACTCCCTGACGCGCAGCGTAGCGCGTCACGCGCCACAGGGAGCCTGACAAGGCAGCTGTGCAGCCTCTCGACGCGCAACAGCCCCAAATTTCAGCAGCATGGGGGGGG
>JABFEB020000044.1:12878564-12916621 GCA_019775895.2 Stomatorhinus ivindoensis
CACACACACGCGCACACACACACGCACACACACACACACACACACTACTTACCAGGGACTAACAATGACAGGTGTGGGTGATTGTAACGCTGGACTGAGAATAATTAGGTGGGAAGGCCAGCACCCTCTACTGGTCAAACATGGACGAGACAGAGGCGGATTGTGACAGTAGATACGAGAAAGTAAAAATTAAAATTGACCCAGGTTTGATTTAATGTCAAGATGCTTGATTTTAATAGACACAAGAAATTTCAAACCATAATCTTTAATAGTTTTGGTATGTACGTGTTGGGCTTCTCCCGGACCTGGTCAATGGGGATCTCACCTTCATTTCCACAGCAGATTTAGCACCATTGCTTGTGTGATTTCCCGACGAAGATGGCAAGGGGTTGCACTGGTTAGCGTTGTTCCCCCCACCTTGGGGACCCGGGTTCTGATCTCTGCACGGGTTCCATGTGTGTGGAGTTTGCATGTTCTCCCCGTGTTGTCATGGAGTTTCCTCCAGGTACTTTGGTTCCCACAGTGCAGAAACATGCTGATGTTGATTGGAGTTACCAAATTGCCCACATGTGTGTGAGTGTGTTCTGCAATGGGTTGGTGTCCCATCCTGGGCTGTTCCCTGCCTTGTACCCATATGCTCTGGGCTACCTGTGACCCTGAATGGGACGAGAGGTCACTGGAAATGGAGGTCCTGAAAACCTTTTCAAGCTTTATTTTGGTGTTCAGTTTAGCTGGGTTTTTGTAGGCTTCTGTGAGAAAATTAGAGTAAAATTGACCAGGACTTCAGCTGAAGAATCGTTGCGTTTCAATTTATAGTTTCAGTGTGTTTTTTGGCAACAAGGCACAGCTTGGGGGAAAAAAAGGAAGAAATGTCCTTGATCTTTGTCAAAAAAAAATACTTCAATGTCATGTACCATTTACAGTCAGAGAAATAATAAGCTGAATCTGGTGTGTTTTGGGTCCAATTTGATCCGGTTCTTACCTGCCAGCACCTGCTCTCAGAAAGATTCCCCAATAGTCTGCTTACAGGGCAAGCAGGGGGCGCTAATGTTTCCACCAAAGAATTAAAAGCAGCAAAGGGAGCAAATTTGAGTCCAGAATACAAAGGCAAATGGAATGACAAAGCGTTTTTCATAATGACCGCAGTAGGGAAGAGCAGGTATAGCTAAATACAGAGAAAGTAGCCAAGTTAGAAGAATTACTCGCAGTGAAAGGATGCCTGTGGGGGGGTTAGGGTTTAATCTGTGGGGAGCCAGGTACCATAAAAATGGTTTGGATAGCAGTGTACGAATGAAAGCAGTGAATGCAGGCTGAAATTGCAGACAGTGAGAAAAATGTACAATATATTCAGAACAATTTCCAGTCATTCCAGTTAGCATTATTATTTAAAGAGCAAAGGATTTCAAAATGTATGTATTGCTTAGTCATTCAAAAGCAATATCAGCATTTTAAAAGCTTTCTTTACAAACTCTCCAGGCAACAGGTTTAATTTTAAACAGGGGCAAAGACTTTTTTCCCCTCCATAGTTGTCCTTAGAAGCAACAGGCGCATGGCAGGGAATGGCGCTCTGCGTTCACACCTGCAGCATGTTCTGGGACTGTGGGGAGGGAACTAGAGAACCTAACAGGAACCTCATATTGGGGGCACATGCCGTCTTCATGCACATAGAGCAGTAGAGGAGATTCGAACCCTGGCCTGCTAACCGTGGCACCACAACCACACCCCAGGCAGATCTATACACTGCATGCATTTTCTGCACATTTCCAGGCTCAGCGGGGCATCGCCCTCCCCAGCTGCAAAGTCAGTCCTGAGATGATTAGTGGATAAATATCGCCGTTGGCAAGTACTGCGGGGAGTCCAGCCCCCGCGGCCCATTCTGGCTCCGCCCCTCCTGAGGGGGGGGTCTGAAGCTCCAAGTTTTTTTTTTTTTTGATGTTCAGAGGCATGTCTGCACAAGGATAAAGAACAGGGCTTGTAGATGGGGGGCTGGGGGGGTCATCAGAGAGTGATTCAGCTTTAGCATTTGCATTTTACTGGGCTATGTTGTGGCATGCCCCCCCCCCCCCAAAAAAAAAGAAAAAAGACCAGTTTTTGAAGATCAGTTACACCATTCACAGTGACACCTAACCTGGCCTCATAGTCATTGTGAAGATGTTGCTAACCAACGAATAAATGACCTTCTGACAGAACATGCACGGGGGAAGTTCAACTTCCTTGGTTTGCTGGCCTTCAAACATTACTATTCATTGTTGATATAGCAATCTAAGCGCTGGAAGCCATTAACGTTTTGTTAAATAATACATACACCATCTTTTTTTCTGAGCAGGCTCCGAGTGAAGAACAGGGGACTCAGAGCCCATCGCAAACATTTTAGGCCATGGTGCTGGAACGGGTTGCATAATTTTAATGTTTACAGGTTTTCTAATATGCCTTGTTCTTTACTAGCACTGAAACGTTGACTTATTTTTATAGATGGAGCAGATGAAAGGCTGTATTTCCCAGTTCTGCGGCTGGCAGCCCATTGTCTATTCATGTTTTTTTTTCCAGTTGGGGAGTTAATAATTTGCAGTCATTCAGCTGTTAGTCGAATGAATTAAACAGTTCATAGAACCATAAAAACAGTCCAATGGGTATGGCCTTTAATTGTGTTATTTATTTATTGCAGTTTTGGTCCCTTGACTGATCTCACTCTATTGCACTACGTTCGCTCCTCAAAACAAGAATGACTTTCAACATGGCGAGCGTCTCTTTCCCGCGCAGCGTGCTGCACCGTCTGAGGGCACGTTCTTTCTGTTCTTCCTCTAATCTCCTGTCCATGCCGAGCTCAGACAGACGTCGGTAAAACCATTTTAGTGGAGATCATGACTCCAGTGGTGTTCAGTCGCTGGTGAGGGCTTGTTTGTCGTGGCACTGTTTTTATTCTGATTAGAAAAGCTCATTCCAGGACGTTAGAGTGGCTCAGCGTGTCGACTCACACCTGGGCTGGGGTGTCAAAGCTTGCCCCCACCCTAGTGTGGGGAGTTGAGGGTGAGAGTCCTCCTCGTGCTGCGTGCGTCTCCTCCTGCGGCCCAGGCAGTTAGGCTAATTGCTCTGTAACTGCCCACCAGTGTTGTGCAACTTCCTGACAGTTAGTAATTAGTCACAGTCACTAGTTGAATGATTCATTACCAGAAGTTTTATTAGTCACATGCACAGTTATACATACAACATGGAGTGAAACGTAACCCTTAATCACTCTTGAGATAACTCTTCAGATAACTAAAAACTAAAGATATGCTTAAATCTGACAATATATATAACTACAAATAAGCAATATGTACTACAAATGAACAATATGTATTCAAATAATTAAGACACAAAGTGTCATTGTGCTTTGCAGAACAGATGTGCAAAAGGCATTCCAGTGGATTGCCTATTAACAATGCTTAAATGAATACGTACGCTAATGTATGTTTCAGTGCCGTGAAAAGGCAATTGGTTACATTACTCATTATCGCCAAAAGTAGTGGAATTACAGTAATGTGATACTTTGCAACACTGTTGCCCGCACTGCATGGCTGCGTGTGTACATCATCCTGTCCGGAGGGGAGCGCAGTCCTTTCCCCTGTGAGCCAGGGATCGGCTCAGCTGACCCTTACCAGAAGAAGCAGCTAAAAGATTAATCAAGTTTAGTATTTATTTTAAATGCAAAAATAGTTTCAAGTAATCTTTGCATAAAAGGATGAAAACAAAGCAGTTCCCAAATGAGATCCATTCCCTAAGCTTGTACTGTAGGTAGGTCATATCAATAGCAAGGTAGTACATAGTAACATATTATGATAGATTAATAATTAAAGTAACTAGATATAAAGCTGAGGCCACACAATATTGTCATGTGCATCATAAATCAGTGCATTGTAATTAACCCGAATTTGCCTGGGTTTTAATCCGTCCATTTGTAAGTATGAGGTGTCCGTAGGTCAGACATTCTTAACCTGGGACTGACTGTATGTCTGAGTAGTAAATTATGTAAATGCAAGAAAGAGTTATGAAAAATAACAGTCAAGTGACAAGCGCAGCTTTTCTGGCATAGTAAAAAAAGCCTGAATCAGCCTTGTTCTGGACTGGCATGGAAGTGGAAACGGGGATTCAGTACAGTCCCTTGGGGCTTTTCGGTGAAATCTCAGAGACAAAAGCAGAGAAAGTAGAGCTTTGGTCAACTTTCGTTGTTTTTGCTTCAACAGCAGGGTTCAGAAACTCAGACACTTTTTAATTTGGGTGTAGGTAATTAAATATATACATTAAGATGTTTTAGATTCAGTTACCCCTACAAGTTGACAGCATGTTAGACTAATTTGCTGTTTATTGAGGTCCAAGATTACAACATAAAATTGAAATGTCATTGTCATGTTTTCAAAGGAAAATGATTCAAAGATTAAATGCAAAATTAATATCTTGTGCTTCGTGGAGACATTTTGCACACTTGTTGAGTGGGTTCTTACACCTAGTGGCCTAACAAATCACGACACATCATATGACACATCACACGACACATCACATGACAGCACATGAGAACCTTGGCTGTGTCCTAATTCAGGGGCTGCATCCTCCATAGCACGCGGTCAGCAACAGTGCAGGTTTTGTAGGCTGTTCTTCGAAGGTCAGACTAAAAGCATTGTTAAATGGCGCAGTCTGGCCTATGGATAATTTCCTATTTGTGTCACCAGCCGTTCCTAATCCTTACCCTTGAGTCACGAAGCGCTGCTTGTATCGCCTACCCGGGACACGGCCACTATACCTCCGTGCAGTGAATCATGGGATATGTTGGGCTGCGAAGGATCCATCGGGTGGATCCTCCTCGACTCGGCAAAAGGAGGACGCATTTCTAGACTGCGTTGAAAGGAGCCTTCAAAACGGGACAGTGCTGTCATGTCACTGTGACGCTTCCAGTCTTCAGATGCAGCTTTAGAAAGGTGCAGCCCCTGGATTCGGACACAGCCCCTGTTTGGCTGCCTGATAGTCTAACTGCTGTGCTCCTCAGGGAAGCAAGGTTCCTTCTGCATATTCAAGCCATGGTAGGCTGGCACTGCAGCACTGCACCTTATCCTGGTCAGCACGTCCCGCACTGCACTTTATCCTGGTCAGCATGTCCCGCACTGCACCTTCTCATGGTCAGCACGTCCCGCACTGCACCTTATCGTGGTCAGCGCGTCCCGCACTGCACCTTATCCTGGTCAGCACGTCCCGCACTGCACCTTCTCGTGGTCAGCATGAACCCGCACTGCACCTTATCGTGGTCAGCATGTCCCGCACTGCACCTTATCCTGGTCAGCACGTCCCGCACTGCACCTTATCGTGGTCAGCACGTCCCGCACTGCACCTTATCTTGGTCAGCACGTCCCGCACTGCACCTTATCGTGGTCAGCACGTCCCGCACTGCACCTTATCCTGGTCAGCACGTCCCGCACTGCACCTTATCCTGGTCAGCATGTCCCACGGTTATTAGAATACATTGATCTATCCACAATCTATAAGATACCATCAAATTGGGCCTGTGGTCAGAGCAGGAGATATTTCCTGCTTCCCCAGGGTTTGTTTACATAACAGCTCAGCCCCCCCGAATGGCTGGAGGCCCATTTGGCACTAAGAGACAAATGCAGTGTTTATGTGTTTATGGGGCACCGAGCTGGTCATTTGTCACTGTTCACTCTGTCTGCTTAAAACTAAAATCCTGCAGTGATTGTAACCTATAAGCATTCATGCATCTGGCTCTGGTATGCAATATATTTGTGTCTCAGTGTTTCAGTTAATGACAAATTGTGGTCTTTTGCAGAGTGATTTTTAGAAGAATATTACTGTACCATCACGGTTACTTGCTTCGTTTATGGTTAAATATTGTTTTTCCAAATCTCTTCCCATGACCCAGAAAAATATTTGAGGATTGATTTATTTGTATGAATGAGAGAAGTTCAGGAGAACAATGGTATCACCACCTCATTGTGGAAAGATTTTTTGTGAGAAATCACTAAATATCATTTTAGGGCATGCTGCAACTTCTGGCATTGAACCTGATACTAATGAATTTACTTCAGTCAGGGCACTTGCCCGAACAGGACCAGTGTTCATGAAGCTAGGGAGTAACATTACTGCTGATCTTAGCTTTGACTAGAACCTAGTGCAACTTCCTCCAGATCACAGGATGTCAATTTGACACAAAATGCTTAAACTTATATGTTAAGTCAATGCAGGAGGGGTAGTATAGATGCATAGGAGGGAAAGATATTGCTGGTGTTCAGTGTTACTATTGTTGATTTCATTGCTTAGTTGAACATCTGCAGAACGAGAAATGAGAAACGTCAATCACGGTGGTGGATGAATAAAGGTATTGGAGGTCAGTGGTTGTGTGCACTCTTACAAAACTGGAAAAATAATGTGGCACCAGTGAGGCAAGAAACCTGCATGTCTGTATATACCACTAATATACCAAGTATGTGTATATATGTGTACATACCCAATTTACCACCTCTAAACCAATTACCTGTATATACCACCTATATACCTAGAGACTGTATATGCAAACTAAATACCAAGTGCCTGTAAATACCATCTATATACCAAATACCTGTATATACCACCTTTACACCAATTACCTGTATATACCACCTATATACCCAGAGACTGTATATGCCACCTAAATACCAAGTGCCTGTATATACCACCTATATACCAAGTTCTGGTATATACCTGTGTTATGCATATAAACACTATTGATTCTTTGGAAATCATAATTACGCTTCCATGAAAACTAAGAACTCATAACAGAGATGATCCTAAAAGAGTAAAGAATGTTTTCTTAAAAACAGTCACTCAAATTGTACACAAAAAGAACAGTGAAGGCACACAATCCAGTTGTCTGATTTTCTTCTTTGTCAGGAGATTTTTCTGTTTTCTGTTCAAAGAATCTGGTAGAGAGAGAGGGAAAGTTTGGGGGAGAGGTAATCAACCTTATCTCTGGCTGTCCCATAGTGAAAATCCGCCCATTAGAGGAAACGAGAGCTTCCTGTTGTTTTTATAGAGCTTTCTTTCACAAATGTTGTGATATTTCATCTGTTTTCAGCTCTGGTGAGGGTCGAAGGCATTATCCAGAAATGAAAAGGGCTTTTTTTTCTTTGCCTTTTCTTCTAAGGATTCTCACATTTGAATTTTGGGGTAAGTGAATTATTCTTTTAGGAGGCAATTAAAGACCTTTAAGAAGAAAGCTGCTATTGTAACTGAGAATAACTTTTTTAATGTTCCCTGCCTTGAATGTATTAAATACTCCCTGGAAATGGTTGTTCACTCTTGGTTATTCGCTGTTGGACTCAGATCCAAGGAGCATCGCGCATTGGGGACTATACCATTATTTGATGTGTGCCGTGCTATGAAACGCACTGAATTCAGATCGGGGGCTAATTCCATTGTCAAAGTGTGACACGTAAATAGAGACTAGATCTAAGTGAAGAAATATATGGAGGAAGGCTGTTGACCAGCACTGAAACCTGTCAGCATTTTTGTTATTCGCATATGGTATATAGCGGCTGGCATCCTATCCAGGGTGTTTCCCTGCTCTGTGTCCTGCCTTGTGTCCTGTACTGCCTGGAACAGTCTCCGGGGGCCCCTGCGACCTTGATCAGGACAAGCGCTTGAAAGACGGAACAGCATCGCATACGCAGCCCCAGAAGCACTCTGTGTATTTCTCTAGTGTGAAACAAGAGTCTGTAATTCCTAAAATGGGCGAAGAATCTGATTGCACGGGAATGGACACAACTTGAAAAGAGGAAATATAAAAAAAAATTTCACAATATCGGTTTTTAGTAGGTGGGGGGGGGGGGGTCACACATTAAAGTTTTAGTTGGAGGCAGCGGCAGTTTAATAAACTTAATTTAAGTTCGTATGCAGCTGATTGACTAAATTATCTTGCACAAATATTCAACAGCTAAGAAAATATAAGACCTGGTTCAATGGAAATCTAACAAATGAAGCAAACTGATATTCTTCCACTTCCGTGCGACTTAGATTCTCTGTGTAGCTTTGCTGACTTGCCATTTTCGATGTTACCGGAGTTATTTAGTGATATAGGGAGCCCCCGGGATACAAACGGGTTCCGTTCCGAGACCAGGTTCGCGAATCCAAAGGTCCAAAGAAGTTAGCCTAGGCATGCAGCTGACGGAGACCCAACTCCCTCCCCTCAACTCCTGTTCAAAAGAAGCACCAGGGATCGGAACCAACTTACGTCAAAGAATTTGAAATTCCTGATTTTTAATTTTGCAATTATTTAAACAATTTCTAATTTACTGGACACACACATTCACATCTTTGAAAATTTGCATCTCGGAATTTAATATATAGAAGATTTTCTGTAAATATAGAAGTAGTTAGAATTGTTGCCTCACACCATAAGGGCCAAGGGATATGAACGTGGAGTTTGCATGTTCTTCTCATAGTTTTTTGGGTTCTACACTTTCCCCCCACAGTCCAAAAATCGCTCAGAGTTGTTCAAATCTTATCCAGCTCTGATTTAAAGGAACCCAGGGTTTTAGCTTGTGCTACACTAGCAGGAAGACTATTCCATACTCTAACTACATGCTGTGTAACGAAGTGCTTCCTCAAATTTGTTTTAAAATGTTCTCCCGATGGGTTAGTGCCCCATCCTGGGTTATTCTCTGCCCTGGACTGTCAGGAAAAAAAAAAAAATTTTCCCTTACACTTTCCCTTACAGTGTGTGTTGGTAGCTTCTGGGATACGCTGTGGACCAGCATGACACTGCATAAGACAATCTATTATAGAAAATGGACGGACATGCACCCCCCCGCCCTGTATATCATGTTTGGGGGAGGTTATGGAGCTTCCTGAGTGCTTTGGATCGCGCCATTTTCAAAGTCAGCAGCCCTTTTCGGTCGACTCTGCTCTGGAGGAGAACATTTGGCCCCCGATGTCCATGTATAAACTTGCAAATTGAGTTATTTTCCCTTCCTTGTTCTTTAAATACATTTGTGGAAAAAAAGTGCCCAGTGATGGATTCAGTTCTGCCAGCCTGATGTTTCATGCACCTGTTTCCTGTCTCAGAGCGCCGGCTGCGCACAACCATCTGTTATTTATACGAGGCAAATTTCGTGTGAAAGATGCATCCCCTCACGCGGCGTTCTTAGCGTAAATGCTGCAGCTTTTGTAGAGATGCAAGACCTCAAGGTGAGGGAAAGAAGAGCAGATGGAACAGAAACCCATGAAAGGAACCCCCACTGATTTTCTCATTTCTCACTGCAGTGCTGGACGTGGTGCTGGTGTATGGGGGGGACACGCATGTGCCCTCGACAGGTAAAGGCTGTTTCTCATTCCTTAACATTTTCTTTAGCGAAATTTGCGCACTTCTCTTTTATGGACCATTAAGTGTCATTTTTATGCATGGCACTATTTTCCTACAAATATACTTGACATTTGCGCACTGGAAAGCAAACATGGCTGTATGTTTTAGACTTGTCAATACACGATCACATATTCTGAGATTTGACTTAAGGAAACCCTTTCTGTGTTTGTAAACACTTCCCCCATTAAAGCAATAATTGCATGTCTGGGCTGCAAAATCTTTATCTATGACTGCCTCTTCATCTCAGCCCCAACCCTGTGGGTCTCCGTGAACCTTATCACTGCTGCATTGCCTAATCGTTATGGTACCTCAGCCAGAGCGAAACGTTGCCCCTCACCAGTGATTGCCCTTGGCTAAAACATCTGTCTGGCAGAAACAGCTTTGGGCGGGGGGGGGGGTCGGGTAAGTCTGCGTAGAGGTGTGTGGCTTAATCTCTGAGGAACACACACCCTCCATGTATGTCCCCAGGGCTAGAGGTGAAGTGCAAGGGTCAAAAACCAGAGTAGGGGTAAATCTCTGGGGCAAGAAAGGGCTATGCTGCCAAAAACATACCCGCGCTAAACACCGAGCACATTTAAAAAGACAAAGCAAAGCAAATATTATATCAGTCACTTCTTTGGACATCAGGAGTTGTTGTTACTGTGCATATGGTTACAGTTTATTTTCAGGCTTGGTTGCCAGTCTTTTGATTTTATGTGGGTGGGTCTCCTTCAGTTGTGGGTTTTGCATCATTTCTTGCTCGGGGCAGGAGAGAATGGCCTTCAAACAGCTGGTAAGGTCTGATTACATCTATCCTGATGAACAAAAGCGGACTGGCGGTGGAACAGCCCAGAAATTAATACACATCATCTGCAGGAACACCCAAACTTACTCAAGACTACTTTCCATCAAGATATTTGCTGGCCTTCATGTTTACTTATGTTTCTTATTTGGCCACAGCTGCTCTCGAGATAAATCACGTTCGAGGCTAGGAGCTTTATTGTCTCTGGGAAAAGGAAAAGGGAAAGGGAAGGAGTGTCTTCGCATGTGCGTCTAACCCCAACCCAAATGTGCTTTTTCGGAGAGGGGGCGCCTTCCTGGCCCTGCAACCAAACTACGACGAAATGATCACACGTACGTGGAAAATAAAGTTGTCCAGTCAGCTCTCAAAGTCTAGGACAAACAGGCACGGGGGTGAGACATCTGGATAGCCTCTCTGTCTCGTGTTCACCCCACCGAGCTTCCTGTTATGCCTCGCTTCAGTAACAGTAAAAGTTCAGACTCTGCCTCAGCCGCCGTAGCTGGAGAAAGCGTCCCGCCTCCGTGTTCCCTAACATGAGGATAATGCGCTGCTTTCTGGGAATTTTTCTGTCTGTAGCCTTGGGTGAGTTTCTGCAGCGCCGATGTGACATGTTTGTCTGCGTAAACAGAACAGGCTGGGTGACAGTCCGCTATCAGTTCTAATGACATTCTGCTAGGTAGGAGGCAAGAGAAAACAGGCACATTTTATGTCCGCATTCACTGGAAGCTTAGCCAAGCTGCACCTATGCCTTGTTGCCTCCTTGACAATTCTGTGATTGTAATGTGATATTTGCCTGCTTTGGAAATAGTGTTTGCCAAATGAACTGTAAATGCATTGATTGCTTCTCTGCATTTGCTTCTGAGATATTAAGACGTAGTTTGTAACAAAGCAATACTTCTTTGACATGATTGTGTTCTTGAATTGTTACTGTTTATGGTACCTGTGTGAGTGGTTACGTGACGGTAAATGGTTTTGAGATATTTCTGTTTTTCGTTTTGCATTCAGCCTCTACAAATGAGACAATGAAAGGTATGGTGCATTACTTTTTGCATGCTCCACGATGCTGGAAACATAACTGAATTAAATTGGAATCCGTTTGTCTGAATCTCATTGTAGCTACATCAACAGGATTATGGTTTCGTAGTGTATTATAGGCATGCTGCCATAAAATCTCCAGTTATGA
The DNA here is from genome assembly GCA_019775895.2 of Stomatorhinus ivindoensis. NCBI lineage: Eukaryota > Metazoa > Chordata > Actinopteri > Osteoglossiformes > Mormyridae > Stomatorhinus > Stomatorhinus ivindoensis. The sequence goes on from JABFEB020000044.1 coordinate 12,889,911, forward strand.
ACTAACATCAATGAAAATATTTTTTATTCATAGTGAAATCACCACATTATTGTACCATGCTGTGATTTGTGGCATTTAATATCTCATTTTCTGTCTTAGATCCTATCTGTCCGACATGCAGCCATGAGTCATGTGACTGGGTTGATTGCTACAAGAATTTTGTTATTTTCAAATGCCTTCCGAGCTTTGAAAAGAGTTTGACGGATTATAATAACCTCGAAAGGTGCACATGGGATACAATAAAACGGTGAGTGAACTTTTTGTATTCTCCGACAGATAGTTAACTACATGCTTTTGAAACAAGCTTTTCATTGGTGTTCTTATACATTGGTGTATAACTTATTGGTGATCTTATACATATGGAATAAGAACATACAGTATGTAGCCCTAATTTCTTTACCACGGTAGCTGTAGTTAATTTTGTTATATGAGATTATAATGTAAATATATAAATAAAGTACAAGTATAGTAATAAGGATCCTCTTTAGCAGTGGATAGTAAAAGCTGATTTTTTTCAAAAGTCATTAATAGTGAGCGATTGCGCTCTTCAAGCATAGGAACTTTGGTCTCATGTGGCGTCGGGTGTTGGGTATCAGTAAAACTCATGCGGCGTTGTGATATTGGGTATCAGTAAAACTCATGCGGCGTTGTGATATTGGGTATCAGTAAATCTCATGCGGCCTCGTGATATTGGGTATCAGTAAAACTCACGCGCCGTCGTGATATTGGGTATCAGTAAAATTCATGCGGCGTTGTGATATTGGGTATCAGTAAAACTCATGCGGCGTTGTGATATTGGGTATCAGTAAATCTCATGCGGCCTCGTGATATTGGGTATCAGTAAAACTCACGCGCCGTCGTGATATTGGGTATCAGTAAAATTCATGCGGCATCGTGATATTGGGTATCAGTAAATCTCATGCGGCATCGTGATATTGGGTTTCAGTAAACCTCATGCGGCGTCGTGATATTGGTTATCAGTAAATCTCATGCGGCGTCATGATATTGGGTATCAATAAATCTCATGCGGCGTCGTGATATTGGGTATGAGTAAATCTTATGCGGCGTCGTGATATTGGGTATCAGTAAATCTCATGCGGCGTCGTGATATTGGGTATCAGTAAATGTCATGTGGCGTCGTGATATTGGGTATCAGTAAATGTCATGCGGCGTCGTGATATTGGGTATCAGTAAAGTCCTGGTCTTTGCAGTCTCATGCTGATATTCCACACCAACCCTTCTCTGTTACCTCTGCTGCCCCATACAGATCTTACACTGAGTTCACCATGTGTACCGAGCTGTACGCCGACTCCCTCAGGGTCCCGTGGCCCAACCAGCTGGTGGAGGACACCTTCGTGTGGATTCACGCTAAGTACTTCCAGGATTGTCTAGTCACTGAATTATTCGACCCCCCTCCTAGTATCATCTTCGTCCTAGTGATGACTCCAATCTGCCTCATACCGGTCATGGTTACCTTGGTGGTGCTGAAGACCAAAAACGCCGATAGCGCCTCCTGATCGCCACAGAACTGAAGCCCCATCCTTCCCGCTACTTCCTTCACTCAGGCAACCATATGGCCCACAGAGAACCAAATTACCATCCCATGAAGTCTTCAGCTACTTCACACATTTTATGTGACCATGGCACAGTCATTTTACTTTTATACTCTGAATGAGTCTTCAGACCTTCTACGTACTGCCTTAAAGTACCCTACGAAAAAAATGTCAAACCAGCTCTTTGGCTGAGGGTCACTTCATTACCGTCCACCCTACAGTTAATGGGTTTTATGCAAGCAAGATAACTGCTTTTTCACTTTAAGGTGCAATTCCAACAATAGAACAAAGCCAGGTCTATCAATTGTCTAAAGTAGCAAAAAAATAATCCATTAGCTATTTTTGTGTTGTGGATGCATCATTATGGCTATCGCTCTGGAGCTCAGCCTGGTCTTCCCCCGGCAACAGAAGTGAGTGAGGAGGTATCGACAAACAGGGGACAGGACAGGATTCTTCAGGTGTCATTCTTGAATCATCTCCATCAGCCGACATCTGACTGGCCAGTCGTGACTCAGTCACTTAACGACGTATGCTGAAAGCATTAACGAATTGTACACCAAACTAGATCTGATGAACTAGGAGCTTGTCTTTGCTTTTAGACTTGAATTGTCAAATGTTTTTTTTTCTGATACTGGTGGTAACCCCAAGGACAGGCAATATATACTTGGAGTGTTGCATCAGACAAATGACAAGAGCTGGATGGCTTGCATGTATTTAAGCAACTCAAAGATCATTTCATGGTTATGAGCCTTTAAGAGATAGTGAACATTTCCATCTCTACCCCGCACTTGAGATTCTTATGACCTGTAACCAGTGCAGGAGGTTGACAATTTGTGCAGGTGTTCAGAGCAGTTTGCGCTACACCAGCTCAAACTTAAAATTAATAATGCCTCAAATTTGGAACAAATGGGCCTACACATTGAACTAAAGAAATGTATATTTATAAAATCAGCTGTGCAGTATTTCTATGATATACATCCACGTAAATTAGTATTAAGTAGTAGTAAGAAAAATCGCACCACGAGTATGCAGGAAAGTCCACTTTTTGGCCCCTAATATAGGCTTAGGTGAGATTATCTTCTGGACCATTAAACTCACCTAAGAGGGTAAGTCATCCTACACTCTGATGGACCTATCAGGTGTAATAGAAAATATTGTGACATGTTTAAGCAGTTAATAGCGCATTACCATTAAGACCGATTTGTCTAGGTGACGTCATTCAGTCAGCATGCTGTAGCTCCTCATATAGCGGCGATCACAGTTGGGATTTGGGCTCTTTTTGAGGTCTGACACCTCAGATTTACAAAATAAGCACTGCCTGTAACCTTAGCTTCCGCTATGAATTTTTAATTATTTTTCCCACTCCGAGTACAACTTTGTAAAACAGAAATGCTGGTAGCTTTTCTACTTGTTTAATAAGCATAGCACCTGAGAAGTTGTCGAGTTTTTCAGTAAAGTCGTGCGTATGGGGACCAATGTATATTTTCAAGTGAGCGGTAGAAGACAATAGCAGGAAGATTGAGGTTTCCTGCCTTTGTCTCCAGACCAGCATCCTCCCCCAGGGCTGCAGTACACCAGTGAATACATTCCAGAATATTTATTCAGGCATAATGTTGTACCTTAATGAGCACAAGACTTAAGACAATTGGTATTTCTGCCATATTTTTCAGTTTATTTGTTAGCAAATACTGTTGAAATAAAAACTTATATTAAACAATACTTAACGACTAATTGGTTTTATTTCCATTGATTGTATTCTGAATTATGAATTGTTTTAGACAAGCAGGTATAGGAAAAATATTCCATGAATATATTCCAGGTAATGCACCAATTTACATTGTATCTAGTTTGCAACTCTCTGCCTCTCACAATACGTCATTTAAAAAAATTGTAGTATATACAGTCACATATACAGGCACAATTAGTCACGTCATCTGCGACACAGCTGTGCTGGGGGATTGTATTCTTATGGGGACAATTTAAAACATTCTAAAAAAAAAAAAATTCCGGCAAGTCAGCTGAAATTGGTTAATTTCGCCTGTGGTTTCTCTACAGTGTGAAATCTTCAATGGATTAATTAAACTCCGGCTTGTAAACAGTAATATGCTGGCTTAATTAATACTCATTGACATCTTGCAAAGTAAATTTATAATAATGGAATCTGCGAATGTTTTTTCTGAAACTATTATTATTCTCCCTCTTCGGGAGCGTGGGTTTGACTTGGATGGCATTTCGGAGTTGCTGATCCGCTTAGGTGATGTCTGGACCTACATACATAAATTAAGGGTAACAATTCCCTCATGTTGGATTCCGAGTTTCCAAGGGAGAAGTGGAGGGGGGGGGGGGGTTAAGAGAACACTGGGATTCACTTGCAATGACCTCAGCAAGTGCCCCAGCAGGGAGTGTCCTTCAGCACACAGGGCTGAAATATGTGCGTATTGTGCCGCTGTAATTACGTCCCTTTGTTTTCACAATGGGCGGCTCAGTGGGCACTACGTCACCTCGCACCTCTGCTCCCTGCGCGCAGTTGCCACGTTCTCCCCCGTTTGGGGGGGGGAGGGGGGGGGGGTTTCCACTGGCTGATCTGGTTTCCTTGTGCTCCGTGTTGCCTGGGGTTGCTGCCAAACCTCTAGGTAAGCAGATGGAAGATGGATGCACACCCTCGTACTGACAAAAGTAACAATTGAAAACAATTGAATATTGAAATTAAATATTACAATTACAATAAAATGCAAACAATAACACCACACTGTACACAATTGAAATATTTCACCTATCATCCCTCTCTCTCTTGGGATTTATATATTACATATAGAAAATAAATAGGTTCCACAGACTACAAAATAATTGTTAACTACTTGTGGGTACAAATATGCAGTAGTACACTGTTACGTAATGTATTAATTAACCTGAAACTAAGTGTTATGTACTGATCCCATGTTCATTCAATAATTGGTCATAACGGTTTATGTATTTTATGCAACTACTGTGTTTGTTCATGATTTGCAGTTCAGTAGTAACTGACTACTAAGTTACTTGTGCCCTCTCGAGTAAAGTGTTAGCAAACAATTTTTTTGTCGTATTAGACTGATAAAAAAATGGTCAGTGTTGCAACTCTGATATGACTAAAATGCTCAGTTGGGCTAAAATTTCTTGTCCCAAAAGATGGCTGTGATGTGCGAGATTTTGTTTGCGTACCAGGAGCATTTTTGGTCAAATGTTAAGGATGCCAGTGGGAATTAAATACTATAAAGTAACAAGTTACCATTATTATAAATACATCTGGAGCATGCAGTCTCTTGTTTGTGGTTAAGTATACGGTTTATAATTATTAGGGGTGTAACAATACATCAATTTGTATCGATATATCGATTCAACGGCAAACGATCCGATGCATCCATGTGACCGCATTAATATCGCTACATGCGTTTCTATTTTCTCGCCTGTTCCAGTATTGTTTTCATGATCCACTCCGACGTATACATGATCTACACCAGGGGCGCCCAATAGCTCGATTGCGGTCGATAGTGGTCGATTGCAAAGGTAGTTCGTATGGCATAAAAAATAGAGGATGGATGATGCGTTCAACCGCGCCAGCTGCTGCAAGCTACCGAGTCGCTTAGTTAGCCTCCAATTTATTTATACTAAACTTAAGTAAGGGTATAGAAATGAATGGGGGAGCTGGACCAAGAAGCCAAAAACCTGCCACTTCCATACAGAATGGGGGTAGGACCGTTTTTTCCCACCATGTCATATTCGAAGTGCGTTTGCCTCATCTGTCAGTTTACCATTGCTATTCCGCAGAAGGGAAATGTGGAGCGGCATTTTCGGACTGTTCATAAAAACTACGACATTAACTTCCCTCCAAAAAGAGAGCCGAGAAATAGAAAGGTGAAGGAACTAAAATCCCAGTTCAATTAAAAAATATCCCAAATGCCAAAGGGAAATTAATAATAATAATAACAATAATAATACTATACATTTTTTATCTATAAATATATGTTTCGCATTTTTATAGTAGGAAGATTATTTAGAAATTTATAAATAGCTTGCAAGCTAGCGTGCGTGTAGTACGGCACGTGACAAAGGACGCTACGCTCAGAGCACAACATCCTGAACACGTTGACCGTTTAATTTTTCTTAAAAAAAAAAAACTCTCAAACAAGAATACTGACATACTTGTTGTTGTATCCGGGGGGTTATTGCACAGCACACAACATGGGGAAAACTTCAATGACAGATTTGGGCGACAGACTCTGACATGGGCTTAAATACACGGGACTAGACGAAACAATAAGAAACAGCTGGGAACAATCGGGATTGCACGCGAAGTTAATGAGGGGTGTAGCACGCGAGAGGGTCATACGAGCAGGTCATGACAGTTCTGGACTTTTTGTTACACTTTTTTTAAGGGACATACTTGACTACACTAGATTTTGTTTACAGTTCCCAATAAAATACGATAAAATGCTAATTATATTTGCGGTTAAGTTTAATTGAAATGTAAAGGATTGTGTGAAGTTTCGACTACTATCCCCAGTATCAAACTGAATCGTATCGTATTGTGGGAATTTCTGAGGTAAAAATAAACAAATAAATAAATAAATCGATTGTTGGCTTAAGGAATCGATATTGTATCATATTGTGAGGAAAGCTGTGATTTACACCCCTAATAATTATCTTGAGTTTTGCATCAAGAGTCCGCAGTGCTGGTCATGGATGCAACGTTTCCTGTTACATGATCGCCATTAATCATTGCAGTTCAGGAAGTACTTTGCTTAATTGCTTTCTTTGTTGTTCTTTTTTATTTTTCCAGCCCATGTCTTCTCTGTGGAAGGCTAGCGCCCTGTTCAGAGTATCCTGGAGTGAATTTTTAAAACCCAGCCTGTGCTTACAGTCGCAGGTTTAGAGATAAGCAATTGTATGTATTTTTCTGATGCTTTGATTCAAAGTGACTTACAGCAGAAAGGTAATTTGTGCCGGATCCTATCGGAACGCGTTCTGGGATCGCCCTCTTTTTTGACTGTCTTTCACGTACAGATTTGCATGGATTCGCAGCTCTCTGGTTCAACAAACAAAAAAAAAAAACAGTAACATAAAATAAAAAAATCATTAATTAAGTATGTAACTTACAGACCAATTTTCATGCTATTTCCTGCCCTTTATCAGTTAAGATTTACTTAGACGGCATGATTTCAGCACCGTGTTTTTGTACTGTGTCTGCCTCATTACCTCTCCACTCTCATATAACCTTCACATTCTGGCACCTTCTGACTGGCAACTTAAGCCCTGTGGAGCAACGGCGGGGATGGGAAATTACCCTGGATAAAGGTCCAAGGTGACAAGTACTCCTCTAGCAGTACACCCGCAGTACCTGTCTCTGGCCTCCAGGGCCCCGTTTGACTTCACGCCTGGTAGTGCTGAGAGAGCTGGGGGCTGGCCCCAGTCTGATGGGCCCCTTCCTGTGCGGCCAGGGTCAGGCCGGGCTCAGGCCCACCCAGCGATTAGCTCATTCTGCATGCGTCACCCCCGGCCGTACGTCCTGGACACACCCTGCCAGTCACAGCCAAGCTCCCGGATAGGAGGGTTGCCTGGCTCCTGCCAAACCCCATCGCCGTCTCGGGGGCCACGGGCATTTCGTGCAGGAGGTGGGGGGGTACCCTGGTTCCTTTTTTTTTAATCAAGCTATCAGGGGAGTAGGTAATTTGCAGCTGTTTTTTTTTAAAAGATTGACCTTGATTAGCCTTTGGCTATTAATGATGTTTAAATGATCTTTATGCAGGTGTACAGCTAGCAGATCATGGAGCTTCTGTTCCTGCACAGCTAAGGGATGCTAACTGTCCCACAACCATCACTATAGGTGCCACCAATAAGAGCTGAGTTAGCTACATCCATCCATCCATCCATCCATTATCTATACCCGCTTATCCTACTGGGTCACAGGGGGTCTGGAGCCTATCCCAGAAGCAATGGGCATGAGGCAGGGAACAACCCTGGACGGGGAGCCAGCCCATCGCAGGGCACACCCACACACCATTCACACACACCTACAGGCAATTTAGTAACTCCAATCAGCCTCAGCATGTCTTCGGACTGTGGGGGGAAACCAAAGTACCCAGAGGAAACCCCACAGAACCCAGGCGGGGACTCGAACCCATGTCCCAGAGGTGTTAGGCAGCAGTGCTAACCACTGCACCACCGTGCCACCCCCTGAGTTAGCTACTTGTTCATGAAATACAATTGGCCAATGGAATGACTAAGGAATTGTTTAGTGCAAAAAAATGATGTACACTATAGACAAAAATATTGGGACACACCTCTTAATCACTAAATTCAGTTGTTTCATTCAGACTTGTAGCCACAGGTGAATAAAATCAAGTACCTAGCCATGTAATCAGGTTTGCAAACATTTGTGAAGGAATGGTTTGTTCTGATGAGCTCAGTGAATTCAAAAGTGGTACTGTCACAGGAGACCACCTTTGCAATGAATCAGTTCGTGAAATTTCTTCCCTGCTAGCTATTCCACGGTGAAGTGTTGAATTATTGCAAAGTATTATTATTATTGCAAAGTGGAAGCGTTTAGGAACAACAGAAACTCAGCCATGAGGTAGGAGACCACGTAAAGTAACAGAGCGGGGTTATCATGTGCTGAGGTGCATGGTGCTTAAAAGTCGCCAGTGCTCCGTAGACTGCAGAGTTCCAAACTTCCGCTGGCATTAACCCAAGCAAAAAACTGTGTACCAGGATTGGCTTCCATGGCCGAGCAGCTGCATGCAAGCCTCACATCACCAAGCGCAGTGGCAAGCGTCAGATGCAGTGCTGTAAAGCCCAGCACTACTGGACTCTGGAGCAGTGCAAACGTGTTCTGTGGAGTGAGGAATCACGCTTCTCTGTCTGGCAGTCTGACGGACGAGTCTGGGTTTGGCGGATGCCAGGAGAACGTTACCTACCTGATTGTGTCAAGCCAGTTGTAAAGTTTGGTGGAGGAGGGATAATGGTGTGGGGCTGCTCTTCAGGGGTTGGGCTTGGCCCCTTAGTTCCAGTGTAAGGAACTCCTAATGCTTCAGCAGACCAAGACATTGTGGACAATTATATGCTTCCAAATTTGTGGGAAACGCTTGGGGAAGAAACCCTTTTCTGTTCCAGCAAGACTGTGCCCCAGTGCACAGTGAGGTCCAGAAAAACATGGTTGGGTGAGTTTGGTGTGGAAGAACTTGACTGTCCCACACAGAGTCCCGACCTCAACCCCATGAAATACCTTTGGGATGAACTAGAAAGGAGATTGTGAGCCAGGCCTTCACATCCACCATCAGTGCCTGACCTCACATATGCTCTTCTGGGTGAATGGGGAAACCCCCCACAGACACATTCCATAAACTTGTGGAAAGCCGTCCCAGAAGAGGGGCAGCTGTTATAGCTGCAAAGGGGGGACCAACTCCACGCTGATGCCTGTGGATTTAGAATGGGATGTCATAAAAGTTCCTGTGGATGTAATGGCCAGGTGTCTCAATGCCTTTGACAATGTAGGGTTTGCGAGACAAATAATCACCTGGGTTTTGGAAGCAGAATTTTGAGAATATATTTTAAAACACATGGGCATTTGTGCTGTAACTGGATGGAATGGTTGTGACTGACAGATGGATTAGATTTTTTATATTATTTATTTTTTATGGACTTGAGTATTAAATAAATTAAATGTTTATGCTGGCAAGCAAAAGGGTCACTATGGTGGAATAAGGTCCAAGATAATTGGTGAACTTTTTTGTTTATATAGTGCTTATATGCATTTGACATTTTTTGTGTGATTACATGCGTAATTCCATTATGTTTACGAGGTCTGATTGATGGACAGTACAAATTGATTCGATTTGTGGATATAGCTCTTTAACACTTGCCTCTTAAAAAAATTACAGGATATTGACAGCAAGCTACGGATTTAAGCTGCCTGCAAGTTTATTTCCATGTGACAGCTTCATTTATGTAATTTGTGCAATTCATGCTGTATCTTTTTCTGTCTACCGAGAAATTGTTTTTAACAGCAATTTGCATTTTCATGTTCAAATGGCTTATTGTTCAACAGCCAAGCATTTTAGACAGAGTATGTTTCCCCAAGGGTACAACAGATGTTCTCCCTCCGGAGACCATTTGGGTCGGAATTTAGGCTAATAATGATTACACCACCTGGCATCCGATGCAATAATGTTTTGGTTCCCTAATTTTCATTGGCTCGTGTTTCCGTGATGCCAGTAGTGATGGGCTTCACTGGCAGGCTCACACTGCTGGAAATCTGTATCAAGATCATTCCACACTGTGCCCTACGAATTTTTACACTGTGTCCTCACATTAATTTGAATACGCTGCTATTGTTGTTGATTTTTTCTTCTTCACTGCATTGCAGCTTTGAATTCTCACTCAAAAGATAAATGACCGTTATTTCAATTTTTTTTGACGCAAGAAAAATGAAGAAATGAAAATGAAAGAGTGATAATACTGCCATCTACCGGAAATAAAAGGACCGACCATCCATGCATCCATTCATCCATCATTCATCCATTATTCATCCATCATTCATCCACTAACTCGATAGTTCTCTTACAAGTTTACCATTTTCAGTGGGTTGTGGAGTGTTTAGTAAAGAGGGAAATAAAAACATGCTCCACAACAACCCTCTCTCACTCTCCTCATAAGACATTCCTCTAAGACCAGAAATCATTCTTGTAGCCCTACGTTGAACCTTTTCCAAGGCAGTAATTGTACAATCTTAGCATCACCCCCTTATCTTAAACTCCACACACCTAGAGATGTAACCCAACATCCTACTGGCCTTTTTAAGTGCTTGCCTATACTGGCGAGAGTGGGACATGGAAGCATCAGCATCACCTGTGCAAATGAACGATAAATTATCGTTTCATTTTCGCTTCAAATCTGGGGTTGCGTGGGGTGGGGTGTGTATAGCCATCCTCCAGGAAGTTGTAAGTCGTAGGATGTTAACTGAAGTTCGATCGCCATGTTGTGAGATCAACCTCATGGGCAAACTTCACCGCAACAATTTCAGTTTTCTCATAATCTGTGAGTATTACAGAAATTTAACTGTGCAGAACTTTACAGTACTACTATTACTGGTTACTGGTATGAGTAACATTTGGCAAGTTATTCTGCTCTTTGAAATAATACCAATAAAACACATATATTACACGTTACTTAGATACAGTTAGAATTTTGCAAACAGTCTTAGAAATTATTCCAGTACCAATGGACAAAATTTAAGTGAGAGGTTACAACATGCCATTTAAAGGTTTGAATGCTTCTGAAACAGTCAGATGATGTACTGCACAAAATTAACATATTGGTAGCAACTACATTATCAGTCACCACAGGTTTTTTACAACGTTTTCCATTTATCTCATAGACTGACGGTTTTTATTCTCATTAAGTGTTGGAAAGTTGAGCAAACAGCTATACATGAAAATATAAGTGAAACGAAACAAGTTTCCTTGATAACATGGAAAAAGTTTGTAACAGGTCATGTCCGACATTCTGTAGACTGGTTGTGTGGTGATGGTATAGTTAAATTCTTGGCTGTCCTTTAGATTGAAATACGCTAGTTAACTAGTTTCATCCCTTGAAAGAGCAGTATTTAATGTTCCTTGTAGAAAAGAATGACTTGAGTTTTCTCTCCTTTTATAACTGCTTGGGGAGGTTACTTTGATCAATCAAAGATGTGACATTTTCTTACTAATAAAGGAACTCAAACGGTGAACATGCAGTAAATTAATTTGCTAGCAAAGAATATTGCGTGTACTTTTAGTAAATATTAAATGAGTAGAAATTCTGATCTGTTGTGATCTGCTGTGAAAGATATTACAAGAAGGACTGTAATAGATTATCAGGGTCAGCTCGGGTTGCTGGATCTGCTTAGAAGTACTGCTGACGGAGGGTCTGTTCTGAGCAGGAGAAGTGGTTTTCTTCCACGAAGGACAGTGTAGAGTCTACAACGATATTTTATTTGGAAGTGACACTGTAGCCTGACACCTCCCTAGAGCTCTCACCGCCCCCTCCCAGGGGTCAAATAATTCCCCTACGTCTGTGAGCAGTGGCAAGTGTTTCCCTATTCAGGTGGGTGTCCTCTGGGATTTGTGGCGTCCTCCTGAAATCTGTAAGCACATGGTTAGATAATTGGCCGTAATGCATTTTGGAGACTGAAACCTTGAATTGTTTTCTGTCCTCCTAAGGCACTTTTCTGCAGATGTACCCAGCTGCTGTGCTGGAAGATGCGTGCCGGGGAGGAGATGTTCTCATGCACTGCAGCGTGAAGCAGGAACATGAGATCTGCTGGTTCTCCTTGGCGGCCCAGACGACCCGTACCACTAGCATAGCGGTGGTCTTGAATAGAGTCAGGAATATGACATGGGGCAGGTACCGGTTCAGCGTGTCGCCGGGCAGAACCGTAGCTATGACCATCACCAACGTAACCGCGGGCGACCAGGGCTTCTACTTCTGCACAGGTCGTATCAACGGGAGGATGGTCATCAGCGATGCCACTCAGCTCATCTGCAAGAACAAGAGCGGTACGTGTAACTTTGGATGGAGCTAGAAGATTCATCTCAAGCCACAACCGTACTGAGGCATGAATGAGGTGTTTACTATAAAATGCAGTACCTGAACACGCTCGATCACAGGGTTGTGCATAATAGGCCTGTTTGATGAGGTCATTATGCTTTGCATTAATTCTGTCCCTTCAGTAACCTCGGAGCACTCCTCCAAGACCTTCTCTCTCTGCTGGACGCTGATGGGGTGTCTCTTGTTCAGCACAGTTTCCACCATATGTGCACACTGTGGATTCCTAAGGTATAGACTGTGATTTATTCATTCATTACGTACGTGATAATTCATGTAACTAGTGCTTACTTAACTGGACTGTGTAATGGAACTAGATAAAAATTAGTCTTAAGTAATCAGAACGCAGTAGCAGTAATTTGTCTTCCATGTTTTGTGCACAGCTGTAAAAAAATTATGTAAATAAATAAGAGGGTAGGAATGCCCAGACTCCAGTCTCACTGCGATGTTGTATTGGATGGAGTTATGAAGATGCTATGCTATATAACATATCTTCATCTTGCTTGCAGGTACTTTTAAAAAAGAAGTACATGCTATTTAAAACTGGATTCATTAAAACCATTATTTTCTGTTACAAGTATTCATGAGTCTGTCTTGCCTACAAATGCACCACGACACAAAAGACTTGTAAGTAAATGTGTCTTTTAAGTAGAAAGTTGGTACTGTGAATTATGTATCTGAGATGACAATTTAGTCGTATCCATTGCAACAGCCTAGGTTACACAGGCGCTGTACCTTGTAACATTAATAGGATTTTATAGTATTAATAGGTGTTTTTACCCAAAGTGATGTACATTTGCCAAAGCAATGTCAGCCACTCCCTGCAGCTCTTGTGGTTAAAGGCCTTGCTCAAGGAACCAGTGAAGAAATCACTCTGACAACTATAGAGTTTTGGCTGGTGACATAAACACCCCTCATAATAAAAATAAAAATAAACAGTTTTAAAGGTAAGTACAATGGAAATTCGACTGATTACTTATTTGTGTTCATTTAAACAGAAGAAAGTGAATTCCATTTTTAAACACAAGACTAAACTATTTAGAGCGAACCGGTGTCGTCAAATGGCGAGTGTGTATGTTGAATCTTAGCTAGGTGGTCGTGTTCATCTTCCTGTTTCCATGAAGGAAACAATAACAGAGGTGCCAGAGTGTGGTTTGTGGTCTTCTGTAAACTCTTGTAATTACACAAGAGTCTCAGCTACTGAGCTTCAGTGTAATAACTAAGCAAGGCAGTAAAATGGAAATGGAATCCAATCATTCAAATCTGAAATTCAAAAGTACTTGCATAAATTTCAAAAAAGCCAGGGGGGCATATTTACCATCCATAAAACATCTCAAACTTGATTGAAGAGATTTGTTCCTTTTGATAAATTACTGGACATTCTTCACCGGTGGTTCAGTTGCATTCCAGTTGCCTCATTATCCATGGATTTGTGTGGAAACTCGACCATGGCTGCCAGGCTGGCTCCGGGTGCAGGGAATGTTTCATGCTATTTAGGAGGAAAAGGAGAGGTGACTCCTTCAGTGATGCCATAGAATTGATCTTAGAAAGTGGATCACACCTGATGTCCAGGTCTCAGATGAGCTTATCTGGCTGGGGTCTGGAGACACAGTGCACATTACTGCAGTCTGAGTTGGACGTTTCGTGGAACCTAATATTTAATCATTCATTCATTCATTCATTCTATCTATCTATCTATCTATCTATCTATCTATCTATCTATCTATCTATCTAATCTAACACTTTGAGTTTGACAAACTACTTTCAAACCAAAAGGCTCCTGTGATTGGCTGAATATTTCAGCTCTTCTTGCGCTTTGACTGGTTTGTTTCCTTGATTGAAATACTCATCCAGCTGTTTCACATTAGCATTAGCAGCACATGCATGATTATAGGAGGCTGATTATCTGGTCACCCTATGACTGAATGAAAAGACCTTTCAGTCTTGAATTCATAATAATACCACACTCAGGCATTCCTATCCGTCATACAAACAAGGTATGTGCAGTTCTATTCAGAAATATTGATTCTTTCGGTCTAAATTTCACTTTGATAATCAATTGTAACATTTAACTATCAGCCTTTAGCTTTAATTGCAGTTTTCATTGACTCCGGATATATATAATATATATTTTGTTTCAACCAGCCTGTTAGTTACTCTTTGAATGTAATTCCTCAAACTCAGCTGGTTGGTTGAAACAAAATCTTGGTCTGGATTTTTACTTTCTGGGCCTGAACTATCTACCTCTGACTATAAGCTGGACTTTCTCTAGTTATGGGGTGTAATTTAACAGACTGGTGTAATACTCTTGGTGAAGAGGATCTGCAATGAACCATATTATTTCCACACAAATGAAAAAGCAGTTGTTAAGCTTATTGAAAAGTGAAATAATAAAAAAACACACACAAATTTGAGTTTTTGTATTTGTACACATTTCACAATATTTAAAAAACATTTTAGGATATGAGGAAACCAAAACTTTTCTGTTTTAGTTTCAGTGAGGCAAATTAAGTTGTAAGTTAATTGTAATTAATTTGTAATTATTAATCACAGAATACACGTTTATGTCATATCGGAGATGAGTGGGACTGGCCAAGCTAATACAAACATGCCGGTGTGCTGAGACAGTTCACCCGGTAATGAGAAAGCCATGTTTTCTGTCCACCACAAAAATCCCAATTAAAAAGCCTTCATTGTCCATAAGCTTCTAAGACTTCTAAGCTTCTAAAACAAGATAAATAGCATCACTTTCTTCATCACTTACAGATACTAGCCTTTTTTCCAATTATGATGAACAGATAAAAGCCATTAGTGGTAACTGAAACCCTATTATGGTCAAATCCCTTTGCCTTCTATCAGACAGCTCAGGAATTGTACAACTTGTGGAGTTTCACCATTGTGTCTCTCCCTTCATATCCATTAATCGTCATCCAGACCAGTGTCACGCTTCAGTTTTGCCGGACATGACATTGTATGAAAGTACCATTCGGGTTTCTGAAGATTGCATTGTTAAGGGAAACTTGGTCACGGTGGCGTTGTGAAACCTCAGCTGCCGTTGAAGTGTTGAAACCGTTCCCAGATCAGTTTGCCATTTTCAAGTTCGCCAAAGAGTAAGTCTGGATCTTGGAACGTCCCTGAAGGCATTTTTGAAGTGAAGTTTCCCAGTTACTGTCCATGCACACTGAGAGCAGGAAGAATATTTATTTATAGCAAATGTAGTGTTTTAATTAATTTTTAATCTTATTTTCTTCGTAAAAAAATGTGCAAATCTATAACCTGAATTACAGTATATAGTTATAATAGTATTTAATTATTCATGTTTCCTTCGGTTCCACAACCCTGCATCAGATAAGCACTTGGAAGATGGATTGGCCGGTGTTACTTACCAGATGCTTAGTCACTCTTCATATTCATTTAAGTATTCAAACAGATGAGACACTTGATGTATATTGCAGAATGCTGTAACAGCGGACTCCTTCTGGGACTCGGGACATTGGCTGTGACCTTTGACCTCTGGACTGAGTCTCACACCAGTTGCCTTATCACCGACCTGGGTGCCTTAGAGGACTTTATCACTCTCCCTGCCGTCATTCCTGCGCGCTCAGATGAAACCAGCCGGCAGTAATTCGTGGGGTTTGCATTTTGGCTGTGGCTGCATTCGCTTGATTTTTCTGCAGCCTGTGAGCTGAGGACTTCAGAACCAAGAAATTTGGTTATATGTTTTTTCCATTTATTTGTGACAGTTGGCATATTACAATAAAAAAATTAAGCAAATTTGCATGTAAAATAGCAGTGGGCACTAGTTAATTTGCAAAATAATTTTCAGTGATAAGAAACAGGGGTAACACTTACTTGACAGGACACAAATATAGTATTATACTATTATTTATGTATTAATTAATCACAAAGTAAGTCTTAGTCACATATGATCACGTGTTAATTCATCAAATAGTTGCTGTATTAGTTACTATATGTGTTAATTCTGTAAACCTTTGTGAACGACTAAGGAATCACTGAAGCAACTACTGAGGGAACAAGTCATGAATAACACAAGTGAAATTCTGATCGTGTTTGTTCATCATTAAGGAATTGCTACGCATCTCATTTCAAGTAACAACTGTATTTATTCATGATTTGTTCATAATATGTACTTCACTAGTAACTGAGTTATTACTAAGTATTTGTGCGCCATCTCAGTAAAGCATTACTGAAACAAGCATCATTCTCCCACTGTAGCTGTCTGCCCTCTACAGGGTGTGGGGGACATTGCAGCCAGTGAAACTTCAAATCAAATGTTTATCCAGCCCTTCATCTTCCAATAGCTTTTGCAGTACTAGGTCACATGGTTGGGGGTTGATGTATTCTGTCAGATTCGGTAAATTCAGAGAACACTCTGTCTAAATCTCCTAAGGCGTTTTCCAGTGACTTACTCACCTCCCATTTCTGTATACTCTTCATAATTGTCTATGGAAGCATGTGAACTCCTCTGGATGGCCAGGAGGTGGAGGAGCAGGAGGAGGTGAAGTCCAATACAAGCAGCTACATGGAGCGGAAGGATGGTCTGGAGACAGAGCTGGAGTAAAATAGATAAGACAAGGTGCAGCTAGTGACAATCTCAAGGTGACACTACATCACAGAGCCAGGGTAGTCTGGGGGCTGTTAAAGAAGAAGCCACTCATTGGGGTGACAGTGATGATGCTCCTTGTAAGATCTCAAAAACCATCCATCCATCCATCCACTTTCTCTACCCGCTTGCCCTATGTTGTGGGGTTGTGGGGGTCTACAAAATATAATAAATAAAGAAAGAAACACTACACAAGTCCATTTGGATAGCACTGGAGAAGTAATACTCAAAGACAGTTATTTATGTTTTTTGGCTGGGAAGGTTTATACTGCACAAGGGAGACAGGGGAAGGAAAAAAAGAAAACGGCAACCGGCCCATGACCTTCTGCAGGCTGCTTGGGCCTCACAGGAGGTCCTACTTGGAGACATACTACTCTGGCTGGCCAATCAGCCTGGAGGCCACGGCTACAGGCCTGCCAGTCCCAGCTGCATGCCGATACGGGTATTTCTGCTTAATATATGGTTTAACTTAACAATAATTTAGCCTGAGCACCATTTAAGCACTTTAATGCTGGATCTGTGATGTAGTATGATGTTTCTAGGGGAGCCTTGACCTAAGCGACAGCAACCAAGAAGACAGAGACTTCTGGACGTGCATTATTTACAGTTTGACCTTAAACTCCATTGGTGTCGATCTGTCTGTGGTTGTAAGTTTATAAAAATAGCTTTTAAATATTTAATTAATACTATTTTAACAAATTAATAGCATTTAAATCTCCAGGGGGAGAGGGCATGTATCTCAGTTCTGATGGCAACAACTGAAATCCAGACACCACGTTTACATTCGTATGAGACCTTCAGGTAACGTTCAAACTGCCTTTTCCCACCTGTACTGTTAAAGCGTCACAGTCTCAGACTCTCCCTTTGAGTCCGTACAGAAAACTTCCCGCCTCACAAACCCAAATCGCCGTATTTGTCAGCACACGGGGAAATGCAAGCGAAGGGTCTTTGTCGTGGGGAAATGTACGACAGCCACGCGGCCGGCAAAATCGCTAGGCGAGCCGTCGCATGGGAGAGCACAGGAAGGGCGGCGGTGTATCTGAGGCTGGCAGGAATCGGCGGGATGGAGCCCGTTCAAAGCCTGCAAACTCTCGTCTGAAGCACGGAAAGAAGCCATCTGCTCTCGCTCTCCAGTCCCTGGAATGGAGTCAATAAAAACAGCACCACCGTGACCAAGTTTCCCGTAAAGTCTTTGTGCTTTCGTTTTTTTACATTTTTTTTTTTTTTTGATGTTTCGTGCAAATGCCCGGCACTAAAAGCGCCTTTGATCAGCTACACTTTACTATGACTACCAGCTAACACCGGGCAGACATTAATAATTACACTCAGACTGCGCTACAAATGTTTATAGTGCAATGAGAGCTTTCCCTTCAGGGACACTACACATACATTACACGTGATTGCACACCAAATAAAATCTAGCAAGGCTAGCTGCAGACATCCTGATAACGACATATGGCAATGTGAACAGTCACATTTAATGTTACTTCTGATTAACTAGAGGATATTCATATGGTAAAAAGGGGAAATTTGGAGTCACCAATTCACATCATATTATCAAACCTTGATCCATGGAGGGGTAAAGGTCACAGTGTGACCCTCTATATCAACCTTTACTTTAGTTCTATTTCCTATTAGTTTTGTTTATGTTTTTTTAAAGGTTATAAATTGAAAATCTAGCCAAATGTTTTGTTAATTCTATCATACTCAGGCTGCAAATACAGCCTTTGATCTTCAAAGAACATTTCATGCCATGAAGACAGCAGGTGCGCAATCAGCGCTAGTCGTGATTAGTTAACTTTCCGCGGATGCTAAATATAAATCGCATCAGACGATTGCATCCCCGCAAGCAGCCCAGGTGAGAAAATCCGGAAAATCGCTAATAGTAATAGCAAGAAATCCAGCAGCCGATGACCCAGAAGGAGGGTTCCCCCCCCCCCCCACGTTCCAGACTCGCCTGAGCTCAGACTGCGTGTTCCGTGCCACCATGTTTTCCCACGTCCCAATACCATGCTGCTCCAGTTAATTGGTGACTTTGGGTGGTACGTGAATCTGTCAAAGGACGTGTTCATGCAATGTCAACAAAAGGCGATGCAATTCCAATGGCGCGTGTCAGTAAGTCGATTAGTGTGAGGACTTAGCTACATGGCGCGCTGTGAGAAATGGACCTTCATGTAGACTGGCACCCCATCCAGGAAGCATCCCACCCTACGGGGATGGTATCTGCATCACCGATAATCTCAATGGATAAGCTTTCACAAAAAATTGATGGAACAAAAGAAAAAAAAACAAACGAATACAAACCTATATGAAATGTATAATTAAAAAAAAAATCTAATTTACTAGCAAAACACCCAAATGTATCTTTACACCTGAAATGCACAAATTCACTACCCCAAATGGTTATTTAGAGGTTCATATGGCCTCCTAAACTGATCTCCACATATCATGTGACGGTCAGATCAGGTCAGGTCAGGGTGGCGGATCAGGTACTGGTACCCACCATGTGACGAAACCCTTCCGGTTCCCGGTTGGCAACCCTCCGGAGGTGGGTGTGTAACTGCCACAGCCAGGTCTTACCTGGGCGTCCCCTCGGCCTGGTCCAGCTGCCTGGGTCCTCAGCAGTGAGGATCCTGCGAGCCGGATCCCCCTCAGGGAAACGCGCCACATGGCCGTGGTGCCGTAACTGACGCTCCCTCACAATGCAGGTAATGTGCCTCATTCGGGACTCCTCTAGCAGCCGCTCATTATACACGAAGTCGAACCAGCGGTACCCAAGGATTCTCTGAAGAGACACAGTACCAAAGGCGTCCAGTCTTCAGCTCAGCTCACTGGATAGCGTCCATGTCTCGCAGCCATGCAGCAAGACAGGAAGCACCAGGACTCTTACAAAGATATAGGGAACGTCGCGCACCCTTTTCCGGTGACTTCGTAGCCCCCCATGCTTTCCTAATCTATCTACTGACATTATAGGAAGAATGACTAGAGACATGAATGTCGCTGCAGAGGTATGTGTGCCTCTCGGCGCAGTCGCATTCTCTCCGCGGTTGCATTTTCCCTGCGGTCGCATTCTCTCCGCAGACAAACACACTGATGGCTGTGCCCAAGAGGTCATCAGAGGCCTGGATCTTGGTTTTTATGCAGGGCAGTCGCAAGCCAGACACTCAGACTCCTCGCTCAGGCTCTCAAGAGTCCCGATCAGAGCCTCCGTCGACTCCACGGAAGTCACAGGATCGTCGGCAAAGTCAAGATCAGTAAATCTTTCTTCACCAAAAGATGCCCCACAGCCACAGGACCCCATGACCCTGCCCAGCACCCAGTCCATGCAAGCACTGAAGAGAGTATGAGCAAGAACACACCCCTGACAAAACCCGAGACTCAACTGGGAAGGACACAGAGGTTCTGCCTCCGCTCTGCACAGCACTCACAGTACCAGTGTACAGGCCGGTCAAGATATCCTTGTCTACCAAGCTGATTCACCACCTGTGCAATCTCAGTGACTTTTGGTGGTTCACGTCTGAACAGAGGATCGGCCTCAAGAACTGTAGACCCAGAGATGTCCAGTGGCCTTAGCTAGAAGATCAGCTTTAAACAGGATGACTGTGACTCGCCAAGGAACAGATTCGAATGCGCGAAATGTTTCGATCCCTCTGTCAGCAGGATATGGGATGATAGACTGTAGACAGTGTGTCACCTGCTCACAGATCCCTCTACCAAGCACCTCCTTATCAGAGTCCTTGCAGCCGCCCATCTTAGTTCAGATTCAGACCGCAGTTGCCATCAGGCTGTGTGTCGTGTCGGGTTAATATTCAGGGTGCCCTGCGAGATGGAACTCCTCCTTCTGAAAACAACGGCAACACCAACGCAACACTCAGCAACCTTCAGGGACTCGTCAAGGAAGGTCTCCAGCAGTCGCACCCAAGTCTGCAAGTTCATCACACAACCTGCATGCATTAGAAACAGCCTGATCTTGGAGTCTGGCCAGGTCCAGCCTCGTTCTCCTAGTAGGTGGTAGCCTACTGGACCTAAGTTGAATCTTCAGAGTAGGAACAACAAGTCTGTGGTCAGAATTCACAAACTGGGCACTTCTGTAGACCCTTCAGTTCTGAAATGAAAATGAAGTGAATGGGATTTATTGTCATTGTCGACATGCCACGGCAGACAGTGCATAACAATGAGATGTGTCCTCTGCATTTAACCCATATGTGACAATGTGACACAGCAGGGGGCAACTAATTCAGCACCCAGGGAGCAGTGTTTGGAGGTGGAACCTTGCTCAGGGTACCTCAGTGGTGCGCTCTGTAAGAACCTTCAGTGATTCTCCACAAGGATGCGATCGATCTCCTTGGTCACACCAGCAGAAATGAAATACCAAGTTTGAGGATGGAGTCAGAGCTCTGTAACCAGGATCCAGTGATCCGCAGCCCCTGACATTTTGAAGTCAAGGAACATGTGATGACTATTTAAAAAAATATATATCAAAATCATTTAAATTTAAAAAAGGTGACTGCTGTCAAGCCAACGGAAAAAAAAAGTTCTCTTTTTTTTCCACATAGAAAAGAAATGAATGTTTCCTTGTGCTATGGGCAGTGTAACAGCCTGAGATCTCCAGGACAGTCATTAAAATAACGTCTGAGAATGATCATCCGCTGCCTGAGGATGGTTCAAAACATCCCAAAGCCCAAACGTCGCCCAATAAAACATTTCACGGTCATTACATAAAACATTGTGATGTTTTATGTAACATGCCCAAAGTTTCCTACAGACTGTGCTTTGCGAGAAGATCTTCCTGAGGTGGCTGGAGGGAGGACTGTGGAATCCATCTGGTAAGCAGTGTCCACTAGATGGCAGTCAGCACACATGCATACATGTACACACTGACCTGCGGGCACACGCATGGCATTGTGGGGACTCTCCATTCATTTCTCTGGGCATAACCCTAATCCTAACTATAATAATCCTAACCCTTACCCAATCCTAAACTTAACTATAAAATATGTAAATGACAAAATACACTATTTTTGCTATTTTAGTTTTTTGATTACATCACAGATTTCTATTAAATTGAGGTTCATATTGTGATGATGTTTTTCTGGTATCAAGCTGAAAAGGAACATCTGGTCCCCACAATGTCGTAAACAGAAACCCTCTCTCTCTCTCTCTCTCTCTCTCTCTCACACACACACACACACACACATGCACACACACACACACACATTCTAGGCTACCTTCCAGCAGTGTGTACTTCTGAATTTCTGTAGCAGAACATAACAGTACCAAACACCAATCAGCTAACCATGAATATAAGAACTATCGCTTGTTTTGGAAGTCTCCAGAAAAGTTTAGTAATATGAAACTATGCTTCTACTACAGCTTTCATGCACGTGACCCAGTGGGAATACTTGCATCCATCCATCTTATATGGCCAGTGTAACATATACATCACAGGACAGATATGACACAAAGAAACAGCTGATCTAACCTGCATACCCGTAGGAGGATTTCAGGAGAAAACCCACACGGATATAGAAGGAACATGAAAAATCCACACAGTGAAGGGACATGAAAAATCCACACAGTGAAGGAACATGAAAAATCCACACAGTGAAGGGACATGAAAAATCCACACACTGAAGGAACATGAAAAATCCACACAGTGAAGGGACATGAAAAATCCACACAGTGAATGAACATGAAAAATCCACACAGTGAAGGAACATGAAAAATCCACACAGTGAAGGAACATGAAAAATCCACACAAAAAGCTGGGGCAGGAATTGAACCCACAACCACAGTCCTGTCTACTGAGCCAGCACCCCTTGTCTTGAGCTGACCATCTTTGGTAAAAAAAAAAGACGTGCAAAATATTCAAATATCTATTTGAAGGAATAAAACCATCTAACAAGCAAACAAAAGGTATAAACAGTTAACAGACAATATCTGCAAAGCAGCCAGGTAGTCTTGAGTCACGTTTACCCAGCTTGCCCCACAGTGCAGCCTACCAGTGCTTCATAACACAGACGGACAAGTGTGTTTTTATTTGTTTACAGTCTTGTGTTGTGGTGGGCTAAGGACAAGATTCGGAGAAACTGCTTGTAGGTGTGTCGGATGCGTTCCTGCCATGCGGCGAACGGGAGGCAGGAGACGGGCTGGCGCTCAGCGGCCGTGCGAGCGCCAAGTCCTGCACTCATGCTTTGCGATCATTTTTCTGGCTGAGGGCGCCCATGCTGTGACATCACGTACTGTGACATCACGTACTGTGACATCACGTACTGTGACATCACGTACTGTGACATCACGTACTGTGACATCACGTACTGTACGGCATGTGCACATCTGACATATCGAAATTGAGCTTCCGTGCAAATTTCGGAGTTGTTTGCGGGCTGGGACAAAAAAACGAGCGATTAAGGACGGTGGGGGGGGCAACCTACCTGGCGTTAACAAGATCTTGATGGATACACAACGTGTTCCGGTGGGCCCCCTTAGGTAAAGACCCCGAACCGGTGTTGAGGGGGGGCAGATTATGCAAACTTCGCTATGATTAATACCGGACTAAAATTTATCTCCCAAGGCGCCGAAGAAGCTTGGACTGATTGATTACCGTGGGGGGGCTAAGTTTGGGCATGCTCAGACTGATAAATAGGCTGTCAGGACCCTGAACAAGCAGCGAGAGACAGAAATGAATGTTTGAGCGATTACCCTGAAAGTGCAAATATTAAACGTCCATTAAGCAGGATTATAGGTGCTGCCACTTAAAGGGAACACTGTGAGTGGCCGGTTAGGGGCGGGAGGGATGCCAAGCGATTGTTTGAGCGTCTCTTCCACGTCTACTTTTTCAATTTCGGGAAATGAATCTCTCCCTCGGAAAAAAGAAATTCCCCAGATGTGCCGTGCGTGGTTTGGCTTAAACACCTCAGTCCGAGCTGAAGCGTCATCCAAATCGCACGCGGCAAAATGCTAAGGTGAAGGACACTCTGCTTGAGTGTGAGTAAATGCCTGGTAAAGCACCCAGCGCAGGGCGCGATGATTAATTCTTTCAAAAATCGATAAGGCGGAATGTGAGACGAATACGCTTGTTTGGCTCTGCTGCGGAAGCTGCTGAGATGCATGCGAGGAATTACACATGGCGGAGACGCGTTGGCCGCCCTTCGGTGTCTCCGCTCGCTTTTCCTGAGCTCGAGCGTGTTGAAGGTAACCCTGAGCACTTCTTTGCAAGGGGAAGTGCAATTGATCGTTGTGAACGATGGAGTGTGGTGCGACCCTTAACCACAGGGTCGGGTCTGGGCACCGCCGGCGGACTCTGGGCTTTATCCTTAACCAGAGGGTCGGGTCTGGGCACCGCCGGCGGACTCTGGGCTTTATCCTTAACCACAGGGTCGGGTCTGGGCACCGCCGGCGGACTCTGGGCTTTATCCTTAACCACAGGGTCGGGCCTGGGCACCGCCGACGGACTCTGCGCTTTATCCTTAACCACAGGGTCGGGCCTGGGCACCGCCGGCGGACTCTGGGCTTTATCCTTAACCACAGGGTCGGGCCTGGGCACCGCCGGCGGACTCTGGGCTTTATCCTTAACAACAGGGTCTGGGCACCGCCGGCGGACTCTGGGCTTTATCCTTAACAACAGGATCTGGGCACTGCCGGCGCTCTCAGATGCCTCAGGGACAGCGTGTGCGGTTCAGGAGGTTTGGCCGCTTCCTGTGAATGGAAGGGCGCCAATTCCGGCCAGAGCCTCAGCAGAATTGCAGCCATTCAACAAGGCTTCTCCTGATAAATGGCAGGCTACACTTAGACCCCAAGCTTCAACCTCGGCTGTCTGTGTGTGTGTGTGTGTGTGTGTGTGTCTCAAGGGAAAGCAAAAAGGGGAATGTGAAAGGAAGCACTGTAAAGATGACACGTCATTGATCCCTGTGCGGGAAATTCTCTTTGTGCCCAAACCATCTTGCTCTTGATGACAAACATGTTGTTGAGAGCAGCCACCTGCAGTGCACTGGTGACCTTCTGATGACATGTACCGAGATTTAGCCCATTGAGCCACATTCTGCCCCTAAGACGTCCACTGCTGCTGTAATGTGGGCAGTGGTGGCTTAATCGTCAGGGAAGCCCACTTGTAATTGAAAGATTGCTCGTTTGATTCACCGACCAGCAAGGCACCACTGAGGTACCCTGAACAAGGTACCAACCCCAAGCACTGCTCCCCGGGGCACTGAATTAGCTCAAGGAATACAAAACTATATGTGCATCCATATTATGAAATCTACCTAAAAACCATTGCTAAGAGTTTGGTGGTTTCAGACTGACCGTTATTGGGAGAGTGCAGGTCATTGTGGCTTAACTTGATTTGTAGAGAGTTCAGGTTTGAGTTAAACTTAGCTGTGGTCAGGCAAACCCCCTTGTGCTCCCATTAGAGGAGATCTCAATCTCCAAAGGATGAAGTCTAGCTTTGGCTCAGCCACGCCCTGCTCAGCCTCTTTAGGGGCAAGCTGCGCTGTTGTTAAGGGATCACGAGACGCACTGCGGGCAGCATTAGCAGTCTGGGCAAACTCAGCTTAAAAAATTTGTATCACTTTGTCCTTCTTTGGTTTTCCTTACTGAAGGTTATTGAGTTTCCTTTACCTCGCTAAATATTTGTAATGCTACCATTTAAGCACATAATTCTAATACTAATTAATGCTGCTACACATATAATCTTCTGGCTAATTTGTATGCACGGGTGCTCTGTTAGCACCGCTAATTATTTACATGTACAATCATGGGAGGATAAAGAACAGGCTGGCGGCTGCAGAGTGTGGTAGTAAATGTTGAATAATAGCTGATCGTTATCATGTAATATTACACTAAAACCAGTAGATACGTTCATAGGTACGTCGGTGTAGTATTCAGAGAAGCCATAACGCACATCTTAGCCTTTTTAATCCTTAGCTGAACCGTAAACAAATACCAGCTTTTTGCGATTCATGTCTGTTGGAGAATTTTATTTGGGGTGCAAGCAAGTACAGGATGGGAGACAGTCAACACAAACAGGGGATTATGAGTGCAGTAGCTCAGGATTGGGAGGCGTCCATTTACCTTACTAACGAGGGGGTAGCGAGGGCCAAGTATGGGCAGTTAAATACTACTGCAGGAGAAGCAACAGCGCCACCTGTTGGCCCTCACAGGAATAGGACAGGCCTGCCCAGGCCGAACTGTGTAAACATGATTCATTGTTTAGAGCAGGAGTGGACAATCTTATCCAGAATGAGCCGGTGTGCATGTGGGTTTTTGCTGCAACTCCATAATTAGATGATTAATTAGAGGACTGATTGGCTGAGGAGTCCTCACACCTGGGTTTGAACAGCTGACCTAAAGGTCATCCCAAAAACCTGCACACACACAGGCCCTTTGCGGATAAGAGCACACAACCCTGGTGTCGAGCATCAGGCCATTTGCATTTTAATTTGCATTTCTTTTTATCATTCAAGATATTTCAACCCATTTTGAATCATTTCAAGCTGTTACTAAGCCAGCAAAATCACTGGTTTAATTCACCATTGTCGTTTCTGGAAAACAAAAGTTCAGTGAAACATTGAGGTACATGAGGTGCCCGTTTGGCACTTTGCTGGGTCATTCTCAGTCCTGCATGCTGTCCATTTCCAACTGCAAACCGCACGTCGGCGCCAGTCAGGTACGCGATCGATATCCGTCTGTCTTGCCTGTTTGCGCAGGTCTTCGCCTCTGTTTGCTCTTTGTCGTTGCCAAACCTAAGTCGCCGACCTCTCACCCTTTCCTCACCTTCGTCGGTTATTTTCCCCTCTAACTGTCCACAGGAAATATAAGTCGATTGATCCGAAATGCCACTCGATGCAGTTCTTCGCAAGCGGCTTCATACTTGACTGCGGTTGGCCTGCTCTCGTTCTGGGGGGGGTGGCGAGGCCATG
>JABFEB020000044.1:12929988-12942516 GCA_019775895.2 Stomatorhinus ivindoensis
TGCTTCATTTTCTGTGTGGTGCATTTCCTCAGCTGTGCATTTTCCATGCAGTATATTTCCTGCCGGGTGAATTTCCTGCATCATGCATTTCCTATGCAGTGTATTTCCTGCCCAGTGTATTTCCTATGCAGTGTATTTCCTGTACAGTGTATTTCCTGTCCATTGAATTTACTGCACCGTGCATTTCCTGTGCAGTGTATTTCCTGTCCATTGAATTTACTGCACCGTGCATTTCCTGTGCAGTGTATTTCCTGCCCAGTGAATTTACTGCACCATGCATTTCCTGTGCAGTGTATTTCCTGTGTCATGCATTTACTGCACCGTGCATTTCCTGTGCAGTGTATTTCCTGCGTCATGCATTTACTGCACCATGCATTTCCTGTGCAGTGTATTTCCTGCGTCATGCATTTACTGCATCGTGCATTTCCCATGCAGTGTATTTCCTGTGTCTGGTGCAAAACTCCATGACTGGTAGTTGCTATTGGAATCATAAACTTTGTGCATATTTTGAGCCTGTGAAGAGAGAGAGTGCTCTAGAAAATGCTGTTCCTGATCGACGGTTTGCGGAGCCTGACGGAGGAGTCAGCCAGCCTCTAGGTGCCGGAGTGCTGAGCACTTTCCTTGCTGCTGTTGGAGGAATTCCTGCTGATTGAGGCCACTGCATGTTTGCTGGGTGCATGTTCAAGTGAGACACTTCTGCCTGCCCCCCCCCCAAGCAAGCTCACGCCCAGACCAACAGCCCCCACATGATCTTGGACCTGAATGTGAAATCAGCTGAAACCCTTATTCACAGGAGCTGCAGTCATGTGCCCGACAGCCTGGGGAGTCGCAGGGAGCGTGAGGTTCACTGAGACTTAATCTCAGTTTCGGTCAAAACCAAGCAGCTGTTCATGTGGATTACACATTAACTTAAGAACAACGCTGGATTAAGTTTTACCTGTTAGCCACAATAGCTTCAGACATTACAAAGAATGAACGTGACTTGGAAATATCCAAACGAAACGCACATTCTTTCATGTTCAAAGCATTTGCCGTGTAGCTGAAATATTTCTGAATCTCCTCCCTCTGCTTTCATGCTTTAAGCAGCTTCCAAATTTTCACAATGGCACGCATGCGGATCAGAATCATTGGCTACTGGACAGGTAGGACACACTGCAAAGCTCAAGGGGGGCGGGCACGAAACAGTGAATTCAGCCGGCGTGGCGTCTGGCGACAGACCGTGAAAGAAAAAATGGCGGCGTTGGCAGAGGAGACAGAGGCGAGCGCTGCGGCTGGTCATGGCCAGCAGGTGGATCTAGGCTCACCCTCGTTATGCTTCCCGTCTCCCCGTCCCTCAGCGCCTGGGCGGGTCTGTCTCGTATGCTAATGCGAGACCAGGTTGGCGTCGCGTGTCCTGGAATGCTGCAGCAAGACTAAATATCGGTCGTCATTTTCCAGTATGACTTTCAGAGAGAGGGTAAGAAATGAAAGTGAGAGGAAGGCAAGAATTTCCACGGCATTTAGCGGGACGGGACACGCTGCACTTCCCACCCGCCGCTACATACTGGGTTCTGTTACATCGGCCAAATACGTATGGCTGTCTGGGTCAATATTTCATCTTGACAAGCAAAAAGTTACTAAAAAAGCCACAATTTTCTTGGGCAGATGAATAAATTTGATATGTGGATATCTGATGACTCAGAAGCTTCGACACATGAATCAGAACCTAGAGAGATTCAATCCTGGACTATCCAGTGTGATCCTTTAGCAGGACGTGAAGTGGCTGCGTTTGCATGATATACGCTGCGCAGGATCAGGTCCATTAGAAGGATCGTGAATCAGTCAAGGGCTGTTTCCATTTGTTCTGATTGAGTGGGTTTTCCTTTATGCTCTGGAGTGCCAAGGAAGACTGCTGAGAAGCGGCCAAGATGTGGTCTACATGGGCACAGGCGCACACGCGCACACACACACACACACACGCACACACACTTAATGTCATTAGAGTCACCTGTGGGATCCCGTTGAAAATAAGTATTGCCATAGAAAATATGGGTCTCACTGCCTGTCTTAAACGGAACACCCATCTTAGCCCCCCAGGACAGAGCAAAGTTTTTATGTCATTATCCCCAATTCTTGTGAGCTGCTTATGTCCATGGGGGCAGGTGAGCAGGGGGGGTCACTGATGGCTCCTTCCACACCAGCTATCTCACAGGGCTCCTTTAGTGGTGCTTCTACCTTATCGGGACCTCAACATCTAAAAATAATCTCCTTCATTAAGACGGTCTCCATGGATACCGAGACTCAGTGACGCTGCAGCGTTCCTGGACTGAACCCATCTGCCGCCAAGAGGACTTCATACAAGCGGGTCAGCGCCGGTCAGGCCCAACGAGACAAACGGCGCTCCGAAATGCCACGGCTCGCTCTCCGCACAGCTTGGCGATGGCTAAAGGAATATCTCACCATTAGGATGTTTAAGTGGCGTTTATTGAGGGGGGTGGAGATGAGAGTTGATAGAACTGAGGTTCCCGTGGCGAACTCCCACCCCCCACCCTCCAAACCCCCCCAGGCTGGACGATACCCAGAACAGCAATGTGGAGGCGTGTCTGCAACAAAGTGTTCACATGTCATACAAGCGTCCTTTCAGTCGACATCCCAGATCGACATCCCAGCTGCTGTGATATTCGAGTCTTTGGTCACTGAGTATGTGAAAGGATGTTTGGCTTGGGGGGAGGCTGTCGGCAGGAGGAATGGTCTGGAGGGGCTTTGGAGGGGTATTCTCCACCTTGTGGAGCTTTGGCCACCCCCCCCCCCCCCGTGGTCCCGGCCTCCCCCTCTACAGCCGAAAGCATCCTGAGCAGGATTTGCTGGTCTGGGCGTTCAGTACTGGCTTCACCTCGTCCCGCGCCTGACACTGCAGGACGTCGTTCTCGTTGGCGATGACGTGCTTCACCAGGCAGCTGGCTGCTTCGTCGATGTTAATGTTCTCCTGCCGAGAGACACGAGTGGGAGGGGGGATTAAGCTCCTCGTGGTCCACAAATACTGGACGGGGCCCCCGGCACTGGGTCTCTGGGTTCTGACAGCCTCACCAAAAAAAGACTTCAGAATATACCAGAAGACTTCGTAAATGACAGTCAGTGTTTGATCTGTGCTTGAAATGGGATTAAAATACAAAAAAACATAAAATGTTGCTCCCCGGGGACTGTCATAGGACCGGAATCACTGACACTGCTGTCTCTTGGAAATGGGAAAATCCACTGAGCTGAGTGAAGACTGCAGACCGTCACGGCTGGCTAGCGGGAACCAGGCCACTGGGAGACCGGCAGCACCCGCACCTAGAAACCCAGTGACACTCTGCCCCAGTTCAGGAGGAACTCGCCGGCATGGCGGCGTACGGAGGTGTACGGAGGTGTACGACAGTGACGCCGCACTACAGCTCACAATAGGTCCTGGTTGCTAAGGAACCAGATGGTACCTCGCATGTCCCTGTGACAGGATGCACACGACCGCGGCTGTCTAGTCGATATGTACAGATCTCAAAAAATATCAACATCTACAGCAGTAACTCCATGCTGCGGTTCCTGCCTCATTTGGGGGTTAATTTAATAATGGCCAATGCACTCATTTCACCGACTGCAAATACATGAAAATCAATCCATATTGCGTTGTGTTTAATAGTGTTCTTCATGAATCGGGTTGATACTGATTCTGCCATGAGTGAGTGAGTGGGTGAGATAACTGCAGCTTGAATATGCATGAGATTCTTTGTCAGAGGTTAGTTGGGAAAGGGGTGGAGAGGTGGGAGGCGGTGGGGGGGGGGTGCTTGCCTAAACCTCCATGTGGACTTGGAGCACTGGTTATGTTACCCGGTACGATTATTAAAGACAGACACAAACCTCCACACTGCTCCAGCAGCACAAAGCGCGTTAAACGTCACGCTCCCCTTCTCCTCCCCGGCACGCCTCCTTCTCCTCCCCGGCACGCCTCCTTCTCCTCCCCGGCACGCCTCCTTCTCACCACATTAGGCCCAAATTTTACCTCTCGCTGGTAGACGACCTCTGTCACAGCCCAATGAGTCCCAGGTACAACTGCTAGCAAGCACACAGGCCTGCACTCAATATATAAATCCACTTCCTGTAATTTCCCCTCAACGTCGCTCACATAAAGGAACAACCCTCCTTGGCGGCCGTTCGGCTGCCTTCCTGGGCCATTTTACGGCTGCGACTCACGCGCCCTCTCGTCTGTCATCTGACTGAGGAAAGACGGAAATGGGACTTGGGTGGAGGTGCTTTCGTATGGGCGGAGCTGCGGAGCCAGGGCACATGTCGGGGGGAAAGGGGACGCGCGGAAGCGGAGGTAAATATAGGCCAGCTATTTGCTGCGTTTCCAACAGGATCTTCCATTAAATGCCGGTGTTCTGGGCCCATGGCTTTATTGCTGTGTTGCTCTGGGACTCTCCTCAGCATTATTAGCAGCTCACAGCACAGCGTCCCTGAGCCGGCACTTATTCATCTTCTCAGACTGTCCCGGCGGTTTGAAGGGGAGTCCCCTCGTCACCGACAAAGCACCCCTCCGTGACCGCGTTTGACGAGCGTCCGGCGTGGAAGGCCGAGGACAGGTCACACGGGGGCTCTGCCTTCACGCGGCCCCTTTTATGCAAATGCTCATGGGCCCTGATGCCGTTCCACCGGGCCGGGAACCAGCCCTAAGCGGAAATCCCACAGCAGAAGCGAGGGAAAGGAAAGGGAAAGTCAATCACACCAGTCTCCTTCTGCTGCAGTAATGCGCAGAAACCTGAGGATACAGTCGTTTTAGCCAGTCCTGTTGGAGTCCATGTATATTTTTGGAAAGGAGTACAATTTGCATTTAAATCTCTCCTTTTATATTCATAATTTCGAAAACAGTAATTGCCAACCCAGACTTGTCATTTACATTTTTATGTTTTTCTTTTTGTTAATCTTTGTGTTTATGTTTTTAGTACTGTAGATGCGTCTGTCCGAATCGGCGTAAAACCGTGGTAAATAGCACATCACAAACATACGGCTGTCAAGGGATCGATCGGGCATAAGTGCAGCTAGGCTGAGATTCCGACGGACGCCAAGATTGAAGCCTAAGCAGCAGCTACACAACACCTTCCAAACAAGGCGAGAACCTAATAGGACTGGTTTCAATGACTGGGGGGTACAACATTAAGAAGATGTCATTTTACGATACTCATTCCTTTTCTGTTGTTGATGTTTAAGCCAAATGTCCTACAAGCTTATTTCGTAAGCATTATCTGCGCAAATATGTTTAGCTTCTGATCAGTAGCATATACAGTGTCCTTAATAGAGGTGCGTGATCTGGGCTAGTTTTCAAATTAATGTCATCATGTTTCAGGAAGAAGAAAAGTTCTGTGGGCATATCTCTAGCGGCATCATCATGCAAAGCCGCCCATCCCACCGCTTAAGATGAGTGAGCCCCCCGGATTATGGGACCACCTGTTGCTGGGAGTGTATTTTTAGGACGGCAAAAGCCAGAGATAAGCGGGTTCGGCTGCTCATTGAAGGGCGGTTTAGAAGGACGTCAAGCTCTGCGGAGTTTTGCAAAATGTGTTGGAAAAAAAAAAATCAAACATTTGCACTTTGTCTACAAACTCTGTGGGCTCCAAGTGGCGATGAGGTCCGCCTGCGACGGCGCGTCGCATTTCGCGATGTGAAAGCGCATCCCTTTGTCCTGCTGCCAGAGAGGATTCTTCTGTAACCTCCTCCTGATTCGTCCTGTTCTGAAGGTCTCACCATCTGCAATTATAGGGATTGTTTCTTCATTTTTTCACTGTCATGGCCCAATACACCATGAAGTACAAGGCGTCACCCAGCCCAGCACAGCCTGCGAGGACAAGGCGCTGCATACTATTTGTAAATTTGTTTTTCTCTTTGTCTTGCTAGCCAAGCTTTGTGTAAGCACACACAGTCCATGTAGTCATATCTTCGTGGGGACTCTTCATTCCTTTCTATGAGCATAACCGTAATCCCAACTATGACGACCTAAACCCCCCACTCAGCCTTAACCATAAGCAAGCAAACAAAATGCAAGACTCCTATTTTAGTTCTGTGATTGCAGCCACAGATTTTTTATAAAATTGAGGTTTTGTTTGTGGAGACTGAAAAATGGTTCCCAGAACATCAAAGGAACAAGATTTTATTTCATTATCACAATGCAATCTATACATGACACACGCACAGACAATGCACACACACACAAGAATGTTCTCCAATCTCTCCTCCACCACCTTGCTGCAGGAAGGGAAATTGCTCCATGGGGACAGGTTCTGCTTCAGATTCCAGGTGATACTGTATCTACCCCCAAGATTGGCTGCAGCTTCAACTCTGAAGCTTCTGTGACTGACTGCCAGCCTTTGAATTCCAGCGGTGCTCCAGCTTGCAGCCCCAGAGCGGGGGGGGGGGGGAAGAGACCCAGGGACAGATGTCCGGGAAGCCGGCAGTTCCTCCTTTCTCTGGGACGACCCCTCCGGCCATCGAGGCGTTGCCAACGTGGCGAAAGGTGACAGGAAACATCAAGAGGTGTCAGGAGAATGTGAACAGCGGCACCAGCTGTTGACACACGTGACATTTTCCATCCTGACCTTTCTACAGTTGTTTCTTACCCTTTGGTTAGATTCAAATAACTCGGAACCAAAAATGTCAAGAGTCGAGCAACGAGAAGTTGTATTACACGTTGTGTGCTGTTGACCCTAATCCATTACAAAGAAATTGTAAGTCCGGACACAGTAGGTGCTTAGTCACAATGATTAAAAAAATACGCTTTTTACCAAAAGGCTGCAGTTTAAATTGCTGGGAAATCACGCTAATGAGTCCTTGATTGCCCAATTTAGCCTCAATGCAGTTGTTTGCACATCTAGTGGTGTAAAAGAACTGGTTGCAATACCATGGGCTGTTAGGCCCGCCTCTGAGCAGATTCTGCGGGCTGCCAGTAGTGGGCGCAGTCAGGCCTGCTGTTAATGTCAGCTGTGGCCAGAAAGCCAGGAGATGGACAAACTCCGCCTACCTTTCCCACAGTTTTTTGACCTAGCACTTTCAGGCAGGCTGAAAACGTCTCTCGATCGATACGATCCATGACTGCCTTTTATTACTCTACAGAGTAGGGGAGAAAAGGCAATATTCACTTCATAAATCATTCAGTAAAAAATGTCAAAGGGTAATTGTGATTTTCTAACAACCTTTAAAGAAGGCAGAATTCATTATTCAGTTATTCCCTTTTCATTATTTTGTTATTAGAAGGATATTAAGCGTCTAAGGTCTGCAAAGCCTTGAGAGGACTCCCCTTAATCACGGACGATTCACTTACGAATTTAGCTAAATGTGCCACCATCGCTGTCGCTAGCAGACGTCGGCCACTTCTTACAGCAAGAGAAAACAAGTGTTATGGGTAACAGATGCAAGTGCCCCGGCACGTGTTGCCCCTGTGGCATGTGGTAGCCCTTTGATGGCCGGGTCAGGGCAGGAGTGGAGTGTCAACACATCAGTGAGTCTCCAGGTCTCACAGAAGGTGCCTTGGGGGGGGGGGGAGAAGGCATTTATCACTTTTGGAGAGTGAGGAAGACAGGTGAAAAGGGAAGCTTTCTCTGCAGTCGCTGTTAAAAACGGGATCCTGAGCTCTGGGTGCCAATAATCAGTAGCTACTGGTCTAATCAATGTCAGCTGCCGTTTGTCTCCCTCTCTGTGATCTTTCCCCCTGTTTTTTCCTCTCCTCTTTTATTATATTCCCTTTACCACCCCCCATGGAAGACTGATTTATTTTTAATTTCCATTGCAACAAAAACACAACATGGAGAACACAAAACAAACAAACAAATAATAATAATAATAATAATAGGGATATACAAGTAGGACAGTGAATGGCAACAACAACAGCAGTAATAGTCTCTAAGATCTAATATCAGGGGTTTTACAGATCCTGGGCTGTCAGTTGGAACTGAGTTGTACTAAAATTCTAAAAATAGTTCATAATCACAATACAGGCAGATTTATGAAAACAAGTCTCTTAACTAAAAGTTGCATTTAAATAGTGGGTCATCAGACCGAGCCAGTGGTTCACAGCTGCTTCTCTCTCATCCACAGCATTTTCAAGTGTCGAACATTAAAGGTTGTCCTTGTGATCTCTTCTTTTCAAGTAGCCTAAATCTTAATCTATCAAAGGTGCCATTGAGTGAAAATCTGACTGTACTTCGACATAGCTGAAAAAGAGGACTTGGGAATGACTTAATGTGAATCCCAAACACTGTGAAACCCTAACCCTAACTCCTGAACATGTAAAAGAAGGAAGTGAAACAGACTGTTTTGAAATTCTTAGACGGTCTTAACCACACCCCCAAAGTAACATATGTCAGCTCACTTTCAAGCTCGACGGGACGCATATTTGGACAACGGTTCTGCAGGTATTGTGAAGAACAATAACAAAAGACAGCAGGCTGTGCCGTTCAGGTCTGTGATGGGGCTTCAATCCCTCCCCAGGGAACCAAACCATCAACATACAGGGCCGGTGTTTCCTAAAAGCTCCTGTTAGCAACTTACACAGTTGCAACCATTCAGCTGCATAGTTCTAACTATGTAAGTTGCTAATGTCGCTAGCAACTGTGTTTTTGGAAACCATACTCCAGATTAGCAGGAGTGTAATAAACAACATTACAAAGTCTGTGATAACCCTAAGCCTAACCCTAACCCTAAGACTAACCCTAATCCTAACCCTAAGCCTAACCCTAAAACTAACCCTAACCCTAAGCCTAACCCTAACCCTCTGACATTGAGAGGCTTCTGTACCTCCCAGGGCCTACTTTTGGTTTTAGCTAAACAAATATGCAGAGGTGGATATTTCAGAGAATACAAATCCAGACCAAGATTTTATTTCAACCAACCAGTTGAGTACTCTGTTACTGTGACTCTTTATACTCAACTGGTTGGTTGAAACAAAATCTTGGCCTGGATTTGTATTCTCTCTACCTGAAATTTCAGTTTCAATACAGTAAAAAAAATTATAATTGAAAGCAGAATATCAAATCCATTATAAACAGAATATTTACAAGTTGCCCAACTTGCTGTTAGTAGTTCTTGAGAATACACTGTTTTTTATTTGTAAGTGTATTAGATATGTAAAAATACATTTCTGCTTCCTTGTAAATTATTTTCAAGAAATTTTATACGGCTTTCCACTTAAACATAAACACCGTGGTCTTGAATTCTAAGAATTTTCATATCCGGCCAATTAGATTATCCTGAATATTAAAGTATGATAATGATTTAGGGTAAATTACATGACTCTGTCCATTGCTGCTTTTGAGAACTATGTAGCGTGCGAGTGGTCATGACTCAGTAAAGTCTTTGCAAGTGATTAAATACTTTTAAAATGAGATAATCACAGACACAGTGGGCCTTTCCAACTCTGTGCCTGGTAGTAAATGATCCCTAAACCCACATTCCTCAATGACGGGAGTAAGACACTCTTGCTAATACCAAATAGCTTTGCATCCTAAAACACGTGCTCTGCACACTGCTGAACGTCACCAGATTTAATTTGATCATTTGAGAAGGTGTCACCCTCCGACTGAGTAGCGACTTAAATCAAAGCTAATAGACACTGTGGGAAATCCTAGACATAGGATATTATGAGGATATTCCGGGGTACTATATCTGAGAATATTCTAGACCTGAACTCACACATCCTGCAAGAGTCATAAAGTCAGATGCTTACCCAGATTCTGAAATTATCATCCCTTTTCAACACTTGCCTGACTCTTACATCTTCCACCTCTTTGATGGATAAATCAGTTTATCCTTGCTGGGATGAGTCTTCTTGCACAGTGCTTACATCGCCCACATAATAATGTATCATGTCAGACTCATTCATGAGCCTAGCGAGATATTAAGCATAGATATGTGAAAATAAAGTGGAAGAAGCATGTTAACCAGGGAAAGATCCTTGACCCAGAATAGGACCATTGAGTTGTAACCTGTTTAACAATAACACTGGTGTCAACTGTAAGATGATCCAGAATTACCAAGAGAGTATAAAAACGCTAAGAGTCATACCATACCAGACTCCTTTGCAGTATTTTCACAGTGGTATGATGCAAAGAAGGTCCACAGTACCGCAAATAGCAAAAGCTGAAGGATCATTTACATGAGTAAGCCTATGATTAAATGACTGATGCGTGGAGGCACATTTTCCTGGGTACGATCCCCTGCTGTAATAACGTGCGGTAAGAAACAGAAACTTGCAGGCCTGTTTGTCCCTTTGGGAGACAGGAGTAACAGTTCCTGAATTTGGTGCTTATGTAAAAATGTTCTGAGGGCAGAAGGAAAAGTCATTGGTTCAGAGAGATAACCAATCAGACAGTAGAGGAGGTGGGTCCAAGTTACTAGAAAAGGCAGGACTCAATCAGATGTCTTAGTCCCGCCTCCTCCAGTGGCTTGGACACACCTCTTCTATAATCTGATTGGTTGTCTTTCTGAACCATTCATTTACCGTTCTGCCCTCAGAACATTTTGGTCTGAGTAAAACTCCCATGTTGCCCATAATGGCAGCGACTGCTGCTCAGTCTTTGAGGCCAAGTTTGCTCGAGGCTTAGGGTCACTTTGCAGTTATGCAATGCTGCACCCGATAAGACAGGGGGCAGCCTTTAAGCTCGTGGACAAAACGCGCTGAGGTAAAGAAGCAAGTTCGAGCTTCACCCAACATCCGTGTTTGAAGAGAGATACATGACGACTGCTGCTGCCAGAAGGCTAGCGCAGCAGATGGTGTGGCTTTTGCGAGATGGAATATGGGTCTGAAAGGTTACTGGTTGTGGGATCTGCTGTGGTGTCCCTTTAGCTAGGCTCTTAATATAAACAGCTCTTGTAAACACACTACAATGCATACAAGATAGTGGGAAAAGCACTAAGAAATGCTGAGGAAATTAATCGTGACCAGTCAAGATGCATATGAAATTAAGATATCTTAAGGATAGACTTCAGCTACCATTCCCGAGCTCCTTGCTCTTTTCTGTCAACCGGCCTGGAGGAAATGTTGGGAGAGTGGGGGGGTTGGGGGGGGGGACTGTCGGCATGACAGAAATGGTTACATCAAGAGCACATCTCATCATGCAGCAGCTCCTGTGCAGAATTCCACTAGCCTGTGTCACCACAAGGCCCGAAGTTCTTAAATCTTTCAGGTAAGAGTGACATCCTTCCTGTAGCCTTGCATCCGGCTAAATCTGGCATTACTAAAGGTTTACATCTGATCCGTAACATTAAAATGTGCACTGCAGCATCTTGAGACAGATGTGTGCCCTAACTGAAGGTAAAGGCCACCTCTCTATAGGATACGCCCGATTAAATGCGATGTGAATTAAATTAATAATCAGTCTTCCAAGCATCGCTTGCAGGTGGCAGGGTTACAGCAGGCCGGGAGTCTATTCCAGGAAGCAGGGGGCACGAGGCAGCGGACGGTGGGCTAGATGCCTGGCTGCACCCGTGCAAACAGGAGCAGTCACACTCTACGGCACACTGGTTTGCTTAAACAGCAGTACTGTGGACTCTAGGAGCCTCAGTAACGCGGGAAAACTGAGAAAACCCAAACATGAACATGGAGAAAACACGGAAGCTCTACTGCATAGGATATGGGGCACACACACACACACACACACGTACACACACACGTTTGCATTCATACCTTTGCGCCATGTACCATACATTCATTTCTATGGGCAAAACCCTAATCCCAACAATGATGACCTTAACCCCCGCCCAGCCCTAACCTTAACCATAAGTAACCAAACTAAATACAAGACTTTTGCATTTTTAGTTATTGGATTGCAGTCACAGAGTTTTATAAAAAAAGAGTGTCCCCTTGTGGGGACCAAAAATATGGTCCCCAGAACATCAAAAAACTGATTTTTAATCACATTGTGTAACACATTGTAATATATGCACCCCCCCCCCCACACACACAAACAAACACAAGTGAAGTTTTAATATTTTGTTTCCAAATCATGCACTTTATTATTGTGTACTGAAACTTCCACTCGAACCCACAACCCTGGAGTGTATTTATATCTATTTATATTCTATGTCATACTCCAGACTCAAGAAACCTGTGGAGCTCCTCCAGTAATATAAATGGCTAAACTGCATTGAATTATTTCTAAGAGTTTTCTATGGATACAAGCCCTTTCCGGAAAATTCATCAAAGAAGAAGGCTGGTAATCAATACAAACGTTATCAACGGCTCCCTCATCGGCGATGAGCGTGAAGCGGATGTGATGGAGCTTCCTGTTTATCTCTGTCAAGCTGCCCTGCGTTTGCGCTCATGCGCGACTAGTGACAGCATGCAGGCGAGGCGAGGTGGAGGGGGGGGGAACTATGTGTCAGATGTCATCGCTCAGGGCTGGGGCACAGAACCAGGAAACAGGCGTAGTTTGGTGGGTGGGACGCCTGGGGGTTTGAACTTCACTCTCCTTACCAAAGGAACAACGACCTGCTTATCCTGAGGGGACCGCAGCTACTCCCGGGGCCACG
>JABFEB020000044.1:12942616-12954146 GCA_019775895.2 Stomatorhinus ivindoensis
TTTGAACTTCACTCTCCTTACCAAAGGAACAACGACCTGCTTATCCTGAGGGGACCGCAGCTACTCCCGGGGCCACGGCCTGCCTATCCTGAGGGGACCGCAGCTACTCCCGGGGCCACGATCCCCATGATCCTTCAGATTGTCGGCTGACAGTTGGCCCATCCCTGTGGAATTCCGTGTCACGGGTGTGACGTGGAGCAAAGACTTCTCCGTAATGCGGCTGAATCCGTAATTGCTTCTGGGTAGCCCAGGGGTCAGTGGCTGCCGCGTATTTCCAAGGAGCCCAGAGGCAAGATGCAGAATTATGACGGCGGTTGGAATGAGCTCTAATGTTGGCTCCCTGTACACATCAGCTCCAATAACTCTGCTACTTTGGTTTTTAATTTTTTAATTTTATTTGCAGCTTTCGTACATGAAATAGGAGGAGGAGGTAAGGAGTGTGCACTGATTACAGCGCATTACTACACCCACCACAAGACAAATCACCTCAGGGATGAGAACCTGAGTGCATACATCAGCACCACACTAATCCAAATGGAACAGTGGGAGGTCTTTCCGGTGACTGGAGTGCCAATCCTGCCACCAACCTCCAACTTCCCCCTGTAAAAGGGACAACCTGCTTGCAGGACTGCATGTAGAATAACGTCACACCCAGGATGAAGCAATTGCAGGTTAAGGGCCTTGCTCAAGGGCCCCACGGAGTGGGATCACTGCTACTATTCAAAGGACTCGAACCAGCAGCCTTCCACTTTCTGGCACAGATTGCCAGCCTCACAGCCCCCCCTCCACCGACAAATAACATTTGTCATCATGAAATAGCCTTAGAATATATCAGAAATATGTCATTCAAGCAAAGCGACGCACAGAATAATTTCCAGGAATGCTGCTAAATGGACATATTGAAAAATGAGACCTTGGTTCTTTTGCGTTTATAAAGAGGTTATTTTTTGCAATGAGGATAATACCATTACAGCACGGGGCAGCAATGCAGGAAAGGTGCCTACAGCTACCACTAAGGACATGTAGTGTCCCAGTTCAGGTGGAAGGACAGAGATGCATTATAACCTCCCTGCACGCATTCGCCAGCCGTGATGCAACCACTCAGTCCGCAAGCTGAGCTCTGCTTTTGTGTTGCCCCACGTTTCTCCGAAGTGGGGATGAAAAAATCTCCAGGCACAGTGGTGAGATTCTCCGGCACGGCCCCCATTAGTCGGGACGGGGGTGATTTATTGGTTCCCATCCTGCAAAATTTAAATTAGGTTCTCAGAAACAGCACTGCAATTTACGCCTGTTTCGTAGGGTGTTGCGGTCTACTTTGATATCCTCTCTCAGGACAAATTAGCGTCTTTTGCACAAAGTGTCCCATCATCCTGTTCGCTGTTATTGTCCCGCTGAGAGCAGGAACTCAGAATACTAAAAGCACACCTTCACGACGTCAAGGGTTCCTCTGCTTCCTCCCGGCCAATTAAAGAATACGAACTTTAAAGAATCAATGTCAGACTGAGCAGCCGAGTCGCACTGAAGGGGCATAATTACATACATTCTTACGCGAGCTGATAAAATTAGGGAAATTTATCTTGACACCGACTATTTCAGACATAAGTCTTTATTTTTTTAAGTAATTTCAGTAGAACTAGATCATGGCTTGTAAATTACAGGTTTACGGAAAACGCACGTTTTTTTTTGTTTTTTGTTTTTTTACTAGTGTACAAACTACTTAAGCTACGTTCATATTACAAGCCTCATTGTTCAATTGAGCTCAAATCAGATTTGCCTGTGTTGAGGGTTCACACCCATAATTAATAGTGACCTGTGTCTGAATGTGGTGTGAACGCATCCGTCCTCTGAAATGACACACATGCGCACGCTGGTACGGTTCTGTGTCGCCAACAACAAAAAACAGTCAGATGTAAGCAGTCCGTGATTATTCTCATTCATGTCGCTTGCATACGAATCGAGTACGTAGCTGATCTAGGACCATATATGAAAGTGACTCAAATCCGACTTCGAAAGAATGGATTTCCATGTCCACTG
The DNA here is from genome assembly GCA_019775895.2 of Stomatorhinus ivindoensis. Taxonomy (NCBI): domain Eukaryota; kingdom Metazoa; phylum Chordata; class Actinopteri; order Osteoglossiformes; family Mormyridae; genus Stomatorhinus; species Stomatorhinus ivindoensis. Next base: position 12,944,651 of record JABFEB020000044.1, read on the forward strand.
AGCCCTGAAAACATCAGATCTGTGTTACATAAATAAAAAAAAAAAATCAGATTTGAGTCACTTCGGCCTGGTAATGTGAACGTAGCCTTATTCATCTGAAGGAAGCATACAGACCATATATTGTGTATATATGAACATTGTTTATAATATGAAAATATATAGGCAGAAAATTCATACATCTACTGTTGTTTGGTAAATGAAGCAGATATTCATGCTTCTGTTCTCCAAAGATCTCTACTTTACACGAGAAAAATATCCACACCCATGTCTGTTGACGTATCTCGAGGTATTAGCTGCTCAAGTCGGGTAACTTTCTTTAAACACTGATAGTGGCACCTAATTCTTTAGCCTGAAGTGAAAGTGTTCTGCTCAGTGACGTTAGCTGTTAGTATTGTGGTATTTGCTAGATATACAGTAACTCTCTATCTGACTTCACATAAATGAAAGAGAGAATTCGTTTTGTCTTTGTGTTCTTGACCATGGCCAACAGCATACTGGGTTTACATTAGTAAAACCACCAAAACCACAGAGGCTTCCATAACTGACATGAAACATAAATATTCGAAGTGAGAAAGAGTTTCCAATATTTTGGGATGGTACCCTGGATGTTGGCAAACATAGCCAGCAGATTTAATGCACGCAAGGTGACGTAGGCGGCCGCAAGGCACTACTAACAGTAAGGAGGGGCGAGTAGTGGTGAGGCTAAGTGCTTGAAAGAGCGATCACGGAGAGGTGACTTCTGAGGATGCTACGTGACGTGTCGGGATGATGAGCGAAGCTGCTCTGGGAGAGGGAGGGGGTATGACAATCATATTTTTGATGCCCCCTCTAGAGGCAGAGCACAAGAGAATCTGACTCTCGGCGCCTCCATTCTCTGTGAACATTCCCTGCTGGAGTGTGACCCAGCCGGGCTCCAACAGAGGCTCTGACAGGCCTGTCTCTGCCACGATGACAGTGGACACTCTGGGCCATCTCCCTGGGTCAGGAGAAAAAAGGGACCATTTATTTTTATTTTTAACTGACAGTTACCTGAGGTCCCCATCAGGGTGATCACATCTTAAAAATAAGATAGCTGAGACTGTTCACATCGCCAAAGTCGCCGGGGAGCTCTCAACACATTGCTGCCATTTAGCCACCAATGGCAATTTTCCCGTTACACTGTCAACAGTTTAAGTTTGATGTTGAAAAAATATCAGAGACTGGTTACTATTCATATGCGTTTCCGTATGTGGTCAGGCACATGAGGATTCTTGCACCAAAAATGTTTTGGCAACCAAGTCATCGTGTAGCCAGTTTAGAGAAGCGATAAAGCTGAAATATCTTGCTCAGAGGCACAACATCTGCATTTTAATCATGTTTTAAGCCCAGAACCACCTGGACTGGAGTTTGGAACTTTCATTGCCTCATTGTGAGGGTCGGCTTAGTCTTACAGCGCCCGGTTGATCAAAAACTTTGTATTGCACTGAAATTTCTTAGCGGGAATGAAACCTGAGAACAGGTTTGGTTCCTGTCGCACTGCTCGTTTGCACCTCATTAGAACACTTACTTTTCTGTGATTGGCTCCATCCAGCCTGTTAATGGGTCTGCGTGTGTATTTTTCTTCAATTTCTTGAACTGAAGCGACAATGTGGGAGGAATTAATGCACCAGAGAGTTGATGGTTCGAGTATTCATTGAAACCAGTGGCACTTGATACATTTAAATCTGCTTAACATTGAATAGGCTTAGGGTTAGTCAAAGTGTGTCTGTAACTGTTACTGCATCTAATAGTAGCAATTACTGTATTACCATTCATTTTATTTATTTGTTTTAAAATGTGCATACTGTATTAGTATTATGTTGTACAGTCACATGTTGCTAAAGAAATGTCTTTAGGCAATTTCGTCGTGGTGAGAATGTCAAACTATATGTATTACTATGCATGGTAATGACAAGAAGTACAGTATAGTGCAGTATAGTAAGTACACAGACAGGTAATATGGTTGTTTGTCATTATGTTTATCAAGTATTATGTACTGTACATAACTGTTTGTGCTATACTTTTATATGACTGAGATAGCAGTAGGTTTGTTGACACCAACATCACCACAAACACATTTCTGTTGTAGGAATTTTCTTTTACTCAGTTGCACCGTAACAAGTGTCGAGTGATGTGACAAAGATAGCGATTTGATTAGATTTGAATAAATTAAACCAAATTTGGTTTATTTGAAAACAAATAATTTTACAAGCAAATGGATAACAATTTATTGCTGTTCTCCCCGTTCGGTGGGTCGGCAGAAGTGTATAAGGCGTCTTCTGTGACATGGAGTTAATTCAACTCAAAAAGACCAGTTCTTCTGACTGCAGACCGTCCATCCAATCCCAGTTTGAGCATCATCACCATGGTGGACAGATCTGATGAAGTCTGGCTCTTTCATTCTCACCTTGCTCCAGTACTACGGTATAGTGGTGATGGAAAATGTTCCAGGAAGACACAGGGAATTGTTGAGGTTCAAGTCATCTTCAAATGTGGTGAGACCTATGATCAGGATGCCTGGCCTGCTGAGTAAATCTGCTGAGTGTAAGTAGAAGCTAGATAACTATATGATGGAATGTTAATAACGGTGACATGTGATACTAGTCGCAGAAGTAAATCAACTTTAACAGTGTGAAGGTGTTTTGGAAACAAAAGGGAATCATGTCAACAAGGCTATTCATTTATATTACATGCAAAGCATACTTCTGTTTTACTGGGACACTGCTGGCAGCATAGTCCTATAATTTCATTAATTCCAGCAATGACACATACAGTACCATATCATTTGCCAGCAGGAAACACTGGAAAAGCTTCTTCAGTTCTGAAAGCAATATTGTTAAGCCCTAATGCAAAGATTAAAACACAAGGCAAAGATTTTTCATTTGACCTCAAGTAAACCACAGGCAAACTCATTGTCATTCTGAAGTTTCAAAACAATTTAAACCGGTGAAGAGACTGTGACTTGTCGTTTTGAACAGGTTGATTTTTCTCTAGTAGTGATTAACAAAACATAGACTGATTGATAGACTTCATGTTACATGTCACATGAGTATCTCCCTAAGAACGCATGTAATGATTGAACTCATTGGAGTTTTACACAAAAAAATGTCCTCTACATTCTGATTGGTTATCTCTCTAAACCAATCACTTTTGGTTCTACCTTCAGAACATTTTTGTGTAAGTTAAACTCCCACAAGCCATGACTGAAAAGTCAATAATTTTTATATATGCACGCAAATGCATGCTATTTTTTTCCACAAATTTTTTAAGTTTAAAGTTTGAAATATACAGTTACCGATTGACTACAACCATCATCAGTTTTAAGCACAGGAAAAGTTCACCCCAGAATTTTATGTGATATAGCCACAATCTCTATATTTTTGAGGTAAACTGAGCAGCAGTAAAAAATATCGCACAGACGCATGGTGCACAGACGCATGGTGCATAGACGCATGGTGCACAGACGCATGGTGCATAGACGCATGGTGCACAGACGCATGGCGCACAGACGCATGGCGCACAGACGCAAGGCGCACAGACGCATGGCGCATAGACGCATGGCGCACAGACGCATGGTGCACAGACGCATGGTGCATAGACGCATGGTGCACAGACGCATGGTGCACAGACGCATGGTGCAGGTGGTAGAAAATTTTGTCTGATTTCATTATTGACTGAACAGGATATCACCAATGTAAAGATTTTACTGTTACCATTTTCAGTACATTTTCTTGCGGTTATGTCTGTGTGTACCTTCATGCACATAAATGTGGTACCCTCAGAGGAACGAATGAGCTGGGGAGAGATCAAATATGGTCCTTTTCCCAGCCCCCCCGAGACCAATCTCCACAGTCGCTATGGGCACCTCTCACCTCTGCTATTCCATTCCCTACAGTTTGACTTCTGAATGAGGCTGACTTTGCCTACTGCTTCCTGGGCAACCAGTGTGGTTCGGAGAGTGGTTCGTCGGAGCCGTTTTATTGCTGAGTACCACTCAAAAGGCAAACAGAGGCTTTAAAAATTCAGCAGACATTATTTTCCCTCCATCAAAACAAATAGATTTAGTAAAAGTCAGCTTCCCATTTTAAGCTCCTCATTTTCTTTCAGTCCAAAGAGCATTAAAGACGTCACACCTGTACTGTCCTGGTCATTATGACAAGCTTCTAATTTTCTACTTTAGATTCAGGCTAAATGTGGCACACGCCAACTCACCATTTACCTTAATTCATTTACTGGATGCTTTTATTCAGATCTGGAACCGGTAAGGGTAGGGAAGTACAGCGAATGTGTGTTATGAAACACAGGTAATTAACACAAATGGAAATTTGGCAACAAAGTGGAAGTTAGTGCTGTCACACTTTCATCTGGTTCTTATGCTGTATATAAAAAATTTAAAATATATACAAAGTACCTGTATATATAAAAAGTACCCGTATATATACAAAGTACCTGTATACCTGTATATATACAAAGTACCTGCAAGGCCAACAGACTTCAAGCCTGTAGTGTTTCTGCACTAAAGTGCAGGTAAGCAGTGAGTTTTGAATATTTATAGGTGCAGATCCTGTAGAGAACGTCACACACCAAGGTTTATGGTCGTCCAGCGTGAAGCCAAGGTTCTGGTTGGTTCTTGATAATGCTGTTCTGAGGGAAAATGGAACTTGGTTTGCCACAGGCAGGGGTGCAGGGCATATCTGTCTTGGACAGGCTGATTACCTTACAGCGGTCGCTTGCCCGATATTACCGAATTAAGAAAAGATGCAAGAGGGTCCAATTCGCAAACTAGATACTAATCTATGAGCGTTCGATGCAAATATGCATGCTGTGATTTTTTTGGACACAGAACATGGTGAGGGTTGGGCTACAGTACAGCTGCCAGAAACAAAGAAGCTAACAAAACAGCTCATGACTAATTAGCACAAACCAAAACACCCAAAGACTCTCAGCCTATTCATTTCACTTCACAAAAATACATGAAATCTGTCCTATTTTCTGTTTATTTTGGAGAACATCCTGTTGAGGTCGCTCAGATTCCCTGCACATGCTGGGCCAAAGGGGAACCTCGGGGGGGGGGGGTTGTTGATCATTTCAAATCTGGTGTCAGAATATATATATATATTTTTTTATAACAAAAGTGGCAGAAAAATTTGTGCTGGCTGATATTGCAACAGCTGCTTGGCTGGTGCAGCTTGAGTGCTGCTTAATGCAAATGTAGTCCAATCGGTGCCTAGCTGATAATTTTGGTCCGAAACTTTCATCCGCCGTGATAGTTCTGCATGTTACCCGTTGCACGTGATGAGATTCGAAGTTGACTTTCAGACTGAGAGTGTCTAATATGAGCAGAGAAGCGCAGTTTCGCAGATAACACAAACCAGCTGAGGCCAACGGCGCGTGCCGTGCATCAGTAGCTGGGAAGCACTGCGTCATTGTAACAGCTCGTAATACGCAGCTTTCCTTTTACCAGCCTTGTCAATATCACATACATAAATGGCTGGGAGGTTAGTGTCCAACAGCAGAGTGTAAAAACACCATGAAGGCAGGGGCGGTCAGTGAGAGATGTACCAACTGCAACAGCTCCCAGCTGCAGTTAACCTTTAAATCGCAGAAGCCGTCGTTCCATTCATCGTAATTTGAGGACGACAAATAGTAATAAACTGTTAGCGGCAGGCGATTTACGGCCCACTTGTATTAACTACAAATTATCCTAAAAACGGCAAACAGGAAGCCTCTAGAGATGCTGACATGTTACCCTTCATTTATTTATTTATCTAGGATTCTGGCTGCTGCCCGATAAACTGTGAAGGGGGGTAGGAATGATCTGGGGACGGACACCCACCCACACGAAGCCCGCCTCCTGAATTCTGCGGACGCTCGGTCCTGGCTGCGGTGTACCGCTCGAGTCCTCCAGTGGGAGGGCGCAGTGGGTTGGCGGCGTAAAGTCCAGCCTGCGTGACATTTTCACAGATGGACGGGCAAAGCGTTGAGACCCTCCCTTAGGTAGACTCCAGGACAGATGTTTTTTTTTCTAAACGGCCCTCCTGACAGGAAGCAATTAGTCGCCGAGACCTTATGAAGAGGTCAGGATGACTGCGGGGCGGGGGGGTGGGGGGGGGGGGTCATTCTCCAGAAGACATAAACAGAAAATGAAAGGATGTATCTTTTTTTGATCTCCATCGTCGTTGAAATGCATCAGCCCAGCATCTTGGATATCAGCTCTCAGGTTAGAGCTGCGACACCCCCATCTATTGACGATCAAGGTCTGCGTGCGTGTGGGTGTGTGTGTGTGTAATCGAGGGCGGGATCGTCTGATTCACCTTCGGCGTTCGTGTGAGAGGCGTCAGGATGCAGTCCATCCGGGGCTCAGCAATGCCTGGTGCTTTCGTCCATCAAAGAGATAGTTCCTGGCTATTCAGCTAAGAATTATTTCATCCCTGTCTTTGTTCCTCACGCTAATCATAAACAGCGGCAGGCCGTTGTTTGGAGAGGGGGGATGGGGGGACATTATTAAAGCTCCTTTCTCAGGTGAAAACGGAGCAACTCATGCACACAAATCTTGATCTCGTCCAGGTTTCATTTCCCCAAGTTGCTTGCTGACAGTTTGCTCGATTTAGCATTTTATTTAACTAATTCAAGTCAACTACACCCTGCGCTATACAAGGCTTTATCCTCCCACCGCACATCCAAGGCTCTGACCGCTCCACCCATTTTGCGCCTTAGCCTTCACATGAACCAAGATAATATAGCTATAACGTATAACGTATAGGCTTCTGAACTAATGGAGTTGCCAGGTTTTGTGAATTACCCATAATGCACCGCGCAGAAGCAATGCTGACAGATTATTGTGTCTTCATTCTGCCGTCTGGAATGTACGGCATATATGAAAATACGAATCATTTACTGGTACTTAGTTCTGTAATGTATGGGGTTTGTTTTTGCTGACAGGTCAATTGCAATAAAATTATGACAGAAACACCCATTGATTCTCCCCCCCCCCGTTCCCCCCACCCTCTGTGGAAATGCCACCGCAGCCTCACCCTTCTCCCTCTCTGTTTGGCCTTAGCTGCACATCGATTTCCCAGCCACTCAGTGACGGAGGAGGTGCGCGTTAAAGCAAGCGGCCGGACCGCGATTCGGGAGACAGGAAAGGTGCTGAGGGGCGGATGGGGGCGGATCAGGTCACTGACAATAGCACCTGAAAGGCAAAAGCTGTAAGCATGATTGGAACTGAGGAAAAGCCCACTTCCTCTATTTAGAAGCCATCTTGCAAACATACAGGAATATCATTGCACATTCATCAATCTGATCACTTCCCCTGGCCGGTGTTGGGGGGCCTGGCTGGTGTTGGGGGGCCCTGGCCGGTGTTGGGGGGCCCTGGACAGTGTTGGGGGGCCTGGCCAGTGTTGGGGGGCCTGGAGTTCCCCTCAGGCAGCACAAGACTGGGTTACATGCTGATCAGGATGCCAGTAGTTGCATGTTTTTTCTACTGAATCTGTTTGAAGCAAGTTGAATTTTCCAAGTCCCTGTTTGCACAAGAAGTTCGCAGAGAGCCAAAGCGACAGCGTGGGGGAAAGATTGGGTTCTGCGAAAGCGAGTGCAGTAACAGTGCTCGAACCGCACGCAGCGTTCCGAACGCGACCCTGCCACGGGATCAGGCTTCGCGCCCCACCCACCATCGATCCACGCCGGCAAGCACAGCCTCGCACCTACAGTTGTGTAGGTTTCCTGCCGTGGGGCTTCAGCGATGTGCATGTAGGAGTGACGGAGGAAGCAGGCGTGGCTGTCCTTTACTCAGCAGCCCAGGGGCAGAGCCAGCAGCTTCCCCAGCTGGAGACTCAGAGAGCAGGCAGGCCGTCCACAATCGCTGGCTGCACATGGAGGGTCAGCGCACAGGTTGCCTGGCCGGCCACTGGGGGTTGGTGGACTGGTGCAAATTTGTGAAATCATGTGTCTTTTACATGGCGTAGTTGACTTGAATTAGCTAAATAAAATGCTAAATCGAGTCAACTGTCAGCAATCAGATATCTTCAATTGTTCCTCTTCAATCACCGACTTTGCTTAATAAAATAAATCAATAGCCCTACCTGATAATAAAAAAGGCCAATACATTCAAATGTCAGGGATGTGAAATGCTGTTTTTGCTGGGGGTTGAGGACTGACTGAAATGGCACAGGAGCAAAAATACAAGTGAGTCACAATAATACTAAAACAAGGACTGAAAAGATTCAAAGATCTCAAGAGGTTGTACATTAAGGACTAGTGTGTATTTTTACTTAAATGTCTGCTTAACATATAATACACTTGTACAAAAATATTAACATAAACTGGCTATATTACATCCACCTCAGGTGACTGGAATGCTGATCGCCGTAGCAACGCATCAGCAATGGAAATGAAACCCAGTGCTATATGTACTCCCAGTAAACCCAGTGTGTATCGTAGGCGATGCCATAATTAAGCACCCGCCTTCAAACTACCAGGCTCTAAACTCAAGAGATGCTGCTGTTATTGTAACCTTGAGTGAAGGAGACTTTGGAAACAGCCTCGGTGATGATACATGTTCCTATGTAATGACAGTAAGTTTAAGATGGTAGGAATAGTACCAACAGCAATGGTGTTACTGGTTTTAATAATGGTAACAGCAATGGAGTTACTGGTTTTAATAATGGTAATACCAACAGCAATGGCGTTACTGGTTTTAATGATGGTAATTGCTTGTTAAATCTTCATAATCAAATGACTGGGTGGCTAAAAGAAGATGGACATTATTTCCATTTAAGGGGTTTTGTTTGGCAGAAGTCTGGGTTTCCCTGCTTAGACTGCTGCCCCTGCGACCCGACCTCGGATAAGCGGTGCAAAATGGATGGATGGATGGATGTTTGGCAATTGCTCATTGTTTTTGGCTGTCAGAAAGCTCCTGTCCTTTCAAAAGTGTGCCAGCTTCACTAAAGGGGTCGGGAGCAAAGCACAGAGCGAGTGGCGGAACCATGGAGAGTCGGAGAACCCGCATGGCGTGGCATCATTATTCTGACAAGGGTCTTTGGGGCGTGAGGCCCTTACGTTTACAGAAGTACTTTATTTAACCTTTGCAATTAAGAAGTAATTTAGATAACATGCTGGGTGATGTAGCTCTGGATCTCTAACCATTTTTTGTCAAATAGCCAGCAGCTATTTCCCTTCCTACGTTTTTCATTTTTAATATAACCCACGTGACGATCTCCATGCTCCTACCCATTGTGGTGCTGCCATTGCATGTCATACACATTCCTCTTCTTGTCTGGTTGCTGTCCGGGTGTGTGGTGCTGATCCTGTTTGGCATGTGACCTGGTGCTGATCCTGTTTGGCATGTGACCTGGTGCTGATCCTGTTTGGCACATGACCTGGTGCTGACCCTGTATGGCACATGACCTGGTGCTGATCCTGTTTGGCATGTGACCTGGTGCTGATCCTGTTTGGCACATGACCTGGTGCTGACCCTGTA
>JABFEB020000044.1:12962937-12974370 GCA_019775895.2 Stomatorhinus ivindoensis
CGGCAAAAGTAAGCCATGTGTTTTCAGGACGCCTGACTCAGTCATGCCGGGGGGGGGGGTTGACTCATAAGGCTTCTCTGTCGGGGAGGTGCTGTTCTTATAACGGACGGCTGAAAGTCTTGACTGTTCATTAGTTCTTGTGTCATTATCTCCTTCATGGGGAGGCTAATGGAAATCAGTCGCCCGTAGCATTTATTAAGTTTGCGTGTCGATTGTGTTAAAAAACGTAGGCCTAATTTTATTCAATATATTAATAATTTCAGTTTAAAAGGACTTATCTAGGACTCAGATGAATGGTATTCTAAAATTTGTGCGATAGCTCTATGCTAACATTCGTTAGCATCTCACATTGGGGATGTGAACTTTACAGTAAGTGCTGCTGGTCACTCTCCGTCAAATTCCCGGACATCGTGCGTAATCATGTGCGGAAAAACCTGCTCTGTCATGCCGGACCCACTGGGCATGAGGGGTGGAGGATGGAACTGGGGCGATTTGGGATATTTTGGGCACGCGAACATGGAGAACAGAATCTTGCTATATAATGTAAACACATAACACTTCCCAGGCTTTCTTCCGCCTCTAAAAGATAAAGCAAATTTATATCGTTAATAAAATTAGTTACAGTGAATTGGAGGCGGTTACCCTGCCTCCCCCCCATCCAGGGCCCCCCCGCAAAACATGTACCATATACTTCAGGTCGTGTAGTTTTAAAGGACCACAGAGTATAAAACCTTCGCTTTATTCACTTTATATACTTTCGAAACAGACATCAGCTATGTGTAACATCCACATAGAGTGCGTGTAAGTTTCTCTGACTGGAATGACGCAGAAGTACACAGGCAACAGCTAGTCTCTCTCAGCTCGTGTGACGCGAAGACGAGGTACTTTACAAGGTGAGGGGAAACAAACAGATTCGCTTCTCGTCACTCGAGCAGTCACTGACCGTCTCTCAGCGTCGGCGTAGCCATTTGTATTTGTGGAAACTGCGGGCTTCCCACTATAGTGTGACATTGGTGCTGCTAATGCAAAACCTGCAGCCTGGTCGGGGGGGGGGGGGGGGGGACTGGCTCCCAGGCAGAACTGGACTCAGTAGGCAGCCCCATAATGGGCGAGTGGCTTAAGGGCTTCCGATCTCCTTTCTCTGTGAACCCGATTACAGTTGCTTTAAAGCTTTTGAAGTTGCTCAAAACATAATAATAATAATATTAATAATAATAATAACAATACTGCTTAATGTGCGATTGCTGCCGTTTACATCATCTCTGTATAATTCTCTTCATATTAAGTTACGTCTCATTCCTTGTTTAAAAACACAATAATGGTAATTTTTTTACGCCATCAGTGTAGAAAGTTAGGAGTTATGCGGCATTTTTATGGTATGAGCTATTAAGTTCGCCCATTTTGATCCATTATTACCTATTAATAGTCAGACTCGATACTGTATGATTTATTATTATTATCAAATGTCAAGGGAGCGAAAATAGTTAAACGCAGAAACGGAAGATTTTCCAAAGTAAACAGGAATAAACTATGAATCCTCTAAACAGCCACCGCCGCGTAAACATTATCATATGTGCTTTATGGTCTGAGCTACACTTTAAGTGAGCATGGCAGGAGAGGTCTGCTTTGGAAAACTACTCTTAAACTGTAGCGAAAGTCTTTGTGACGTTTTCCTTTCTTTTGTTATTGGAACAATGGGAAGGAAACAGAACACCAGGGTAGAGGGAAATCCTTTGGGGCTCTTTAATATGCACCCGTCAGTGTCCTGTTCAAACACAATTAGACCTCTGTACACTTCGATTTGGCTGCTGATCTCCAAACCAGTTAAAACCTGAAGGTTAACAACAAATCAGCAGGGCCTGCCAAGCAGATGGGGCGCGGCGTCTGGGTAATGGGTCCTGTTGCCGCATCTAGTGATTGTTCATTCCCTGCGAGAATGAAACCCGAGGAATGGAGGTGTCACTGACAGACACCAGGCTGCAGAGGCACTTCGGCGAAATTACAGGTTGGGAAGGGGACCCCAGACACAGATGTGAATAAAAAAGGAACACAATTCGTCTGTGTTCACAAGGGATTCAAACCTATCTGGGTTTAATTAATTTGTTGCCTAGCTGCTGCTTTTGCCCTTCCCAACTCAGAGTGATTCCTTTATTAAAACTCATAAACGTATATATATTCAAAATTTAATACAAAATACATGTTTTTTCTCAAGGGAACTTTTAGCTGTTGGCCTGGGAATGGTGTGTGGCTCAGTGGGTTAGACTACTGTAGCTGCCCTCAGAAGGTTGCTGGTTCAGAGCCTAGGGTTGCCAGAATAACTTCACTGTTGGACACTAGAGTGTGGTTCCTAACCCCCAGTTGCTCCAGAGACTGGCTGACCCTACTTCTTCAAAAATGCTTTGGATGAAACTGTCTGCCACACTCAGAAAGACGGTACGAAAGAACTCATTTTCCAGGATCAAATACTGTGAAATATTGGGCCATTGTTGGTTCAGTACTATACAGTTCAGCTCAGGGATGTATGGAAATTCTTGTGTGGATATATCGATTCACCGCATCCTGGCATCACATGCGCTGGGAACAGTCTACTCGTGTTTAATTTGAAGCAACACCGAACAGGTCTGACAGACTCAATCCCCTATCAGCGGCTATGAAAAGCGATTGTAGGCAAACGCTCCCTGGGGGGGCACAGGAAGCCTTTGCCAGGAGGGCATTTTTTGTTGTTTAATGCATTTTTTTTTTATCCCTCATCGCTCCACTGATAGAAGCGAGAGCACGTCGCCTGACTTACTCACCACCTGCGGCAAGCAGAGCTGGGGAGATGGGGCTTACAGGAGCTGATGAGATCCAGGGGCTGTTTAAATCCCATCTCTGTCCCAACCCCCCTACCAGCACCCAACCCCTGCTGGTTTGGGGCATCGGCCACCAGGAGGCCAGACCAGCCAAAGTGTTGGCGTCACCCGCAGCCACTGTGCTTGGACGGCACGTGACAGACACACGGAGGCTTCTCAAGGTCCCTCTGTCCTCTCCCATCCAGACAGCTCCTTTGTCATTTCCAACAAAGGGCAGGCGGGTGTTCCAGTCTGGGGCGTGATGTGCGGCAGGCGGGTGTTCCAGTCTGGGGCGTGATCTGCGGCAGGCGGGTGTACCAGTCTGGGGCGTGATCTGCGGCAGGCGGGTGTACCAGTCTGGGGCGTGATCTGCGGCAGGCGGGTGTACCAGTCAGGGGCGTGATGTGCGCCAGCTTCCTTCAGCATGAGCATGATTCATACGTTCAGAGAAGAGCTCGGACTAGGTTTGCTCAACTCGCTGTAGTTAGGTGATTATCGTTTGCTAGGCTAGACCTTTTCACAAGGAATCTAAAGAAAATCACCTAAGGACACAATGAAGAGGCCACAGCATAATTTTTAGTTTCACTCATTTCTCTATTTTTTAGGTGTGCGGCTGTAATTACATTTTAATTTTTTTTTGCAAACTCCAGCCTGGTTCTTCCCTGCTTCTCATTAATGAAGGGCTTCTTCCTTGTTTTATGGGTCTTCAGTCCTGCTTCTAGGAGCCTGATATGAACTGTCCTAGCAGTGCACTTCACACCTGCACTTAATGTTTCCCATTCCCCAGGTCACTTGAATTCATCCTAAGACACATGAGAAACTGTTATATAAGTTGACCTGGCTGGTTCCTGGTCGTCCCCAGTCTCCTGCCTCACCTTGGTTCCTGGTCGTCCCCAGTCTCCTGCCTCACCTTGGTTCCTGGTCGTCCCCAGTCTCCTGCCTCACCTTGTTCTTGTGTTTGTATATATATATATTTGACATTTTCACTCTGAATTTGTATTAGGCTCTAGAATTGTGTGTATGTGTGCGTGTCTGTGTGTGTGTGTGTGTGTGTGTGAACAACCAAATACAACCTACAACAGCCTAATACAAATTCAGAGTGAAAAACACAAACTCAAAAAAAATGTCAAATCCCTGGAACCGAACAAGCGACACACACTGGACCTAATTAGTGAAGGTATCCACTGATTTAGCTGGAAGCTCGCCTGTAACTTTGAGATCTCGGCCCAACTCACCCATCTGACCCTAACAAGGTGATCAGTCCACGACGGTCAGCTGGGTGTCATTACCTGAGAAGTTAATTGAAATGTACTTACTGATCAATGTCCACGGAGCCAAAACATCCACGGAACGCTGTGCCTTTGGCTCCTTGTTAAGGTTTAAGGTGAATTAGCTATGAGAAAAAAAATCAGCTCCTTTAGGAAGCATAGGGGTACTACTGTACTTTGCAGAATTTCTAGATTATTTTGAATAATTCAAATGGCCAATGTTCTGTACAATGGCTTAGCGTTTTAGGGGTATAACTCTGCTTGCACAAGTCCCATAATGTCATCATGCGAAATTAAAATAGGGTAAAACTCTGTGCACGGAGGGGTTACTGTTTATATTCCTGGTGCCAGAAGCCTAGGATTTGGGTTCAGATTCATAGGCGCTGTTTGCACATCAATATGAGACCTGGTAGATTTAATCAGGAGGGTAAACATGAATGCTTTCAGGTGTCCATGGTAACATAGATTACCAATACACTCTCTTGTAAAGTTTTTTCTGTATAGTTCCTTCACACTTTTTTCAATCCCTTGCTTATCTCAGCCTGATATTTGGCTTCCTAGTAGTTTGTCATCCTCTATCTAAATCTCACAGAGTGAAAAATCCACTCTAGTGTTAGTTATTCGATGACACGATACCACTTCTGCGTGATAAACTGAAGCATCGTTCGTAGCAGGAGTGCACATTTCCGATCTTACGCCGGATATCGATCACCAAGATTTTTCAAGCTTGAAGTAATCGGCCTTATGTAAGACTAATGAAATTCAAAAGGGTCGCAAAAATATATTTCGAAGTGTGTAGCTCTTTGTATTAAAAATGAGAATAGGATGGACAGCCACAGTAACAAAAATATGTTCAAAAGGCATTTTGAAAGACTTTTTAATAATGATTCTTGCATCATATATCCCACAAGGTCATACTTCTGAAATATCCCAGTTCAAGAACTAGAAACAAGACTGTTAAAGAATTAAATGCAGTTCTACTACTTTGATGTCGAGGTCTTTTTTATTCACATAATATAATATTACTCATTTACTGTATTTTTATGAGGTCCACTTTTCATTATTCATCACTGTTGAAAATTTGTGTGTGCAAGAGAGTGAGAGATGTCACAGCGCATACTGGAAGCTGTTCATTGCTTTGGTCTGAGATACAAATCGTCAGTAGCGGAGGAAAGAGTTTGATATTGGTGGGGGGACGACTTAATCCTTTAAATACAATGTTTTTTTATTTGGGGAAGAATTAAGGCAAATTAAATATTTGGCGGTTTCTTATTGCCTACAGTCTTCTAAAAAACGACTGTGAGTTCCTATCCTTAGAGGCACTTAAAGGCTCTTCAAAAAACATAGACCACCCTAACCCATAGCAGTGCCAGCACACCAGAGCCTAATTTCAGTCTGTGTGCCTTTGTCTACATCTTCCATTTCCCTCCTCCTTACTTCCCTCTCCTATGGATCAGCTCCCGCCCCTGAGGTCACATGACCTGAGTATGCCAGGTCACATGACCTGAGTATGCCACAATACAGATCAGGGCCGATGATCTGGGACGCACCTGCTGCTTTTCTTGTCATTATTCTGTCAGTCCTTCGTCTGCTAAAGAGCCCCCTCTTTCTGGCCTCTTGTGCAGCTGCAGCAAAATAAATAATATAATATAATGAAGTAACCCCCCCCCAGGAGGTCTGTATAGGTTCTCAGAGTGTTGTGCGTGGGCAGGAGCTCGAGAGCCGCATCAACCGTCCGTCAACAGGGCTTTCGGGCAAACTACTGGGGAACTACTTGAGGTTTTTCTGTGCTGAGAAGGTGAACAAGCACATGTATCTCCAAGGTCAGGTGGTCTGTGTCAGTCCATTGTCTGCTTTCCCATTGTCAGGCACGTGGGTGGAAGTCCACAAAGTCGCATAGATGATGCTCCGGGATTAAATTACATTGTTATTTCTTCATTTCAGTCCCTCTTGCAGACATTAAACTATACAAAAGACAAAACAATATCCAAAATTCTGGTACATTTGGTGCAGTACCTGTGTGTATTCCACACTGGCCAATCATAAGCTTCACCATGAATGGGATGGCAGATGTTTTACATCCATGAAGTGAAGTATTGACATTTTGACATGTGCTGTAATTTCAGCGTAATTCCCTACTATTTAATGCTATCGGCATCTCTTATGAACACAAACTCATTGCAGTCTACCTGTAGCTGTCATTTACTTAACCCACTTGCCAGCGCTGTGTAGGCGCTGCTTCCATAAGGTCGAGCTTACACCAACAACTCCCGTCAGTCTTGGGACCTATGAGGGCTCATCTCCGAAACAGAACCAGGAATAAATCATGACGAGGAGCTAATCACCATGAAATTGTTTATACAAATGTCCCATAAGCGTCTGGACCTCATATGTGTCAATAAGTCAACTGAGCATGTCATGGCTAATTGGGCAATTAATTGCACAGTGTTTGCACACCACCTGCCTGGGCCTCTCGCTGGCAAGCTCTAAAAATCCGAGGGTGGGGTCCACACGTGTGCTCTCCCGGCGCCACTCGCATCTGCTGCCAGGTGGTCAGCAATGTTTTATTAACAGCCAACGAGGCTCTTCCGATTGCAGAAAGACCGTCGACTCCAATTTCCGAATGGAGCGTCAGATGCCAAGATTCCTAATGCAAATACCTGCCTCTGAGAATCTCAGCACTGCCTCCCTTCTACATGTACATATACACCCCTGCTAAATAAATACACACAATCTACTTGATCTACATAATATTCATAATGCCCACTGTCTAGAATGCATCCACAGCATAACATGTGTACTATATCATGTGGCATTGCTGGCTCGTACCCGGGGCAGGAGGGTTGGGGAGCATTGCACAATATTGTAAGCAATTGTATATACCTTCTTAGTACTCTTTTTAGTACATATTTAAAACATTTTATATATCTATACTATTTACACCTTTATATCTGTAAACCTGTTGTTGGAACAAAGACCCCCCCCCCCTCCACAAGGGATGAATAAAGTCTAAGTGTCTAAGTCGCTTGGTAGAACATACCTTCAATACATCCCCAAGAAGACCGTTCCCTGCCTCGGGCTCTATGCTCCTCGAATTAGGGCTTTGCCTCCTGCAGAACCCGAACTAGATAAGCAGTCGCTGTACATGGTTGGATGCATCTTTTAGCAGATTAACATCCTATAATTATTTTTACTTTATTTTTCGCATACATTTTCCATGCATTTTGCATGTAAGCTGTAAGGGGTTGGCCAGTGTTTATGTAGCACCTGATGGGCAAAATATTCTGCTTATTGGTGTACATACAGGAAGAGGTGGCGAATGGGAAAAAAAGGCTTTGGGAAAAGGTGATTCGTGTAATTGTTTTAGACAGGAAAAGGAGATTTATTCACAGTTCCAGAAAGGCAGGTGTGATTTCGATCTTAGCTGCACCAGCGTTCACTCCGCCCACTCCAGTGAAGGCCCCTGCAGCCTGAAATGCTTCCCAACATAATTTCGTCTAAGGTTTGCTTTCAATATTGCATGCCAGCGTCGAGCCACTCAAAGGATTCAGTTTTAATATGATATATCTTGAGCGGCGGGGGGGTGGGGGCCGGGGGCACGTGCACTCTGCTGTTTTCTTGCCAGTATTTCGAGGTGGTAGCTCAGTCTGCCCCCCCCCCCGCCCCAACCCACCCTCCACGGCTCGCTAGAGAGGCAGCCCAGACGCAAACTCTTAATTAGGCAGCTTAGGAAGGCGCTGATGAGTGCAGAGACGCCGGCCGTAGCTGCTCAAGGCTGTTTGACTGAGGGAGGGCGGAGAGTCGCGACGGGGCGAGAGACGCAGGAAAAAATAATATCAAATTAGTCATTCCTGTGCGTGGGTCTCTAGTGAAGATCAGCTGTACCAAGTGAAGCATAACTTTATTGCTTCGAGTATTCTGAGTGGGGAAGTAGGTGGTATGTATGTAAATATATTTTTTTTTTGTTTTTTTTTGATGGATGTGCAGAGGTTTGTCTGAACTTCCACATTCTGAAAGTTTTTTTTTTTTTGGTGTAATTTAAAATACATGCGTGAGCTCAGCAGTAGTGCAAGATTTCTCCATTTTTTCCCACCCTAGTGCTGAAAATAAAATCCAAAAGCCAACATATTTAACACACAGCAGTGATCTGGCAGCTTAACACGTTGACGAAATTGTCACATTCTCACACATCAGATGAAATACATGGAATGATCCAGCATATGCCTGAACTGTCGTATTACACTAAAGATCACCACCACGTACTTAAAAGGACACCAAACCATCACAGCTGTTATAATAATGAGGGCGTTGAGAAGGTATTTGATTATTTTTAATGCAGTATTGTGAATTTGATCAGGAATCCCACTGTTTAACGATTTAGGCTGTTAGGTTAGGCACACAGCAAAGACTGTTTGACAAACACAGGAAGTTACTTCACATCACAGGTCTTGGCATGAATAAGACTTCATTGTCTTATTAGGATGACCACTGGGGGCTAAAGTAACTACCAAATTTTCTAGTGACACATGATGCACTTTGTCATTAGCAAGTTATCTTTGCATATGGTGTCGATTTTGAAGGTCATGAACGGTATGGAGAAGCCAATATACAGTAGGTGGAGCAGGATAGGAGCTGTTAGAGTATCTTAGCTAATAACTGCATGCTCATGGGCTACGGAAATGCTCTCATAAAGGTTTAAATACACTATAGTAATGTTTACTAATCCAGGCCTTGGAGACCCACTGACAGTCCCACCCAGGTCCCTGTCAGACAGTCCATGTTTTTGCTCCCTCCCTGCTCCCTGCCAGACAGCCCATGTTTTTGCTCCCTCCCTGCTCCTTACCAGACAGCCCATGTTTTGCTCCCTCCCAGCGCCCTGCCAGACAGCCCATGTTTTTGCTCCCTCCCAGCTCCCTTGCCATACAGTCCACATTATTGCTCCCTTCCAGCTGCCTGGCAGACAGTCCACATTTTTGCTCCCTCAGAGCTCCCTGCCAGACAGTCCATGTTTTTGCTCCCACCCAGCTCCCTGTCAGACAGTCCATGTGTTTGCTCCCACCCAGCTCCCTGTCAGACATTCCATGTTTTTGCTCCCTCCCTGCTCCCTGCCAGACAACCCATGTTTTTGCTCCCTCCCAGCTCCTTGCCACACAGCCCATGTTTTTGCTCCCTCCCAGCTCCCTGCCACACAGCCCATGTTTTTGCTCCCTCCCAGCTCCCTGCCAGACAGTCCACATTATTGCTCCCTCCCAGCTGCCTGCCAGACAGTCCATGTTTTTGCTCCCTGCCAGCGCCCTGCCAGACAGCCCATGTTTTTGCTCCCTCCCAGCTCCTTGCCACATAGCCCATGTTTTTGCTCCCTTCCAGCTCCCTGCCAGACAGCCCATGTTTTTGCTCCCTCCCAGCTCCCTGCCACACAGCCCATGTTTTTGCTCCCTCCCAGCTCCCTGCCAGACAGCCCATGTTTTTGCTCCCTCCCAGCGCCCTGCCAGACAGCCCATGTTTTTGCTCCCTCCCAGCTCCCTTGCCACACAGTCCACATTATTGCTCCCTTCCAGCTGCCTGCCAGACAGTCCACATTTTTGCTCCCTCTGAGCTCCCTACTAGGAACCAGATTGGGAGACACTGCACTATAGTATACAGCACAACACCTCATAGCACAGTGACCTCTTGGGAGGTTGAAATAGATCAGGATTGAAAAAATTAATTACAATTTTAATCAGTTCCTAGTGAACCAAAAAGCAGGCGGCAGTGTGAGTGATATTTAATATTTCACTCATTCATAAATAAAGATTGACCATTGACATAAATGTTGCCAATGTTTTATTTAAGTAGCCTAAGAATAAAGATGTTTCCAGCTAAATGATTTTGTTTTGTCCAGTGTAGAAACGGATGGTTTTGCAGGTTAGCCATGGATTCTCATGGGCGACGATGGACTGCTGCTTCACTGCTGGCTCCAAGAGATCATGCATGTGTTAGATTTCAGTTCTGTGATGAAACATGTACATTTGTAAGTGTTTACGTAACACCTTTGCAAAACACCTTACTGATAAAACCATTTGTGTAACTGCATTCTTGTCTGGTGCTAACTGTGAATATATCGGTAGAAGGATGCTGAGGTTGGAACTGCCAGGTAGGAGGTCTACAGGAAGACCAAAGAGGAGATTTATGGATGCAGTGAGAGAGGACATGAAGGTAGTTGGTGTGAGAGAAGAGGATGCAGGGGATCGGGTTAGATGGGGGCAGAAGATTCGCTGTGGCAACCCCTGAAAGGGAACTGCTGAAAGACAAAGCAGAAGATTCTTGTCTGGTGCTACATCATGGAATCTTCTAGAATCCATGGGACAGAGGTCTCTGTCTTTAACCTACATGTTCCCTAGTGCCAGCTGTAAATGTGAAAATTATAAGACAGTAAAGGTCTGCAAATTCACTTTTGATTATCGATCCAATATCTTCATCACATGATCCCATCTGCTGGGTGAAACTAGGTTTCTCCCTGTAGTTTTTTGCATGTAGGGTCTTGGATGGTGACAGCAGACTGGGATAGAAGCTTTGCTCAATCAGGGCTCCAATCTAACAGTTTGGCCGCCTCTCCAGCACAAAGGCTGTGTCTGTTTTCTCAGAGAAAGAGGGCCTCTTTTCTTGTGGTAGGAAATCCGCTGAAAAATCTGCCAAAAAACGAAAGGGATTGGAGTCCAAGAGCTTTTTAAATCGGGGATCTTTGTAGAAGGAGACCAAGGATGAATTTTTCTGTTTGATTGGCCAATATTGGCAGAGCTGGAAAGTTCAGGCCTAGGAAATACAAATCCAGACCAAGGTTTTGTTCCAGCCAAGCAGTTGAGTACTCTGTGACTGTGACTCTTTATACTCAACTGGTTGGCTGCAACAAAATCCTGGTCTGGATTTGAACTTTCTGGATCTGAACATCCCACCCTTGAATACTGGATCAAAGCAAATGGTGACAGCAATTATGTGCCAAACCACAAACTGACCTTTCTCCTCCTCTTCCTCCTCCTCCTCCTCCTCCGCGACCCTCCTGCCCCAGGTACGGGCCAGCGCCATTGCGCAGGACGCCGACCAGAACTACGACTATGCCAGCAACAGCGTCATCCTGCACCTGGACGCGGGGGACGAGGTGTACATCAAGCTGGACGGGGGCAAGGCCCACGGCGGCAACAACAACAAGTACAGCACCTTCTCCGGGTTCATCCTCTACGCCGACTGAGCCGCTTCTCTGCCGCGTGGCGCTCCTCTCCACCTTCCCCTGCCTCTGAATCAAATGTGAAAAAAGATGAAACAAGTTGGACTCCCCATGTTGAGGGTGATGGTGGGGG